>CM067298.1:43418913-43983595 GCA_034231615.1 Meghimatium bilineatum
CAACTTTGTGGCCCTTACCAGACTAAAACAAACTTAATTCAATTCGCTGGCTCGAAAAGGTTGCCCATCTCTGAAACAGATTGTTATTTGAGCTATTTGCGATTCATTGTATTTTGCTATTTTTGACATGCTGCTTTCTGTACATCTGAAAGAGACAGTATACATATAGAAATCGGGCACCATGAAATCAGCATTTGGGAAAAATAATAGAACGTAACTGTGAGCTGTTATTTGATGACTGCATTGTTCTTAAATTATGAATGTGAATATTTTCATTCAACCCATCGTGGTTTAAGAGATCTATAAAAACCAAATAACATAGCTTGTAAGATGTAGTATAAGTATTCTAATGAAGTTATGATAAGAATACACGAAAACAAATCAATAAACACGCAAAAACACAACCAGATCAATGTCGGACTGAATAATAAGATAGCGGATAAAAGAAATGATGAAACAAGAGACTAAACATACAGACATTGACATATACAGTCTTAAATCATTAAGCACAAAAGATGCTTTGACTGAACCAAACGACGTATTGATATTCGACAGAATGATGTCGAAATCTTAGTAAAGACTGTCTGTTATTGATTTTCTGGTTGTTCTCTTCAACATCTCGGTATAACTCATCAAACGGAAGATTCTAGTCGCTCTCCTTATCAGGAGTCTTAAGTAAGGTGTGCTAGGATAACATTTGTTTTCTAGGAACTGCATTTTAATATCATTGAATGACGGGAAAACATGTACATTTGTCTATTATAAATTTAGTTGTGTAATAGTATTAGACAATGGCCGACTTTTTGATGGGATTCACTTGCTACGTCAGTTGATGTGCGCAACACATGAGCATTGATTAGTAACAAAATATCATACTTTTACCTTTCTACGCTGTATTATTGCAATTTTTACATACTTTTTTAATATCAAAAAGTGTGGTATATAAATATATATATATATATAATAGGGAACATATATGGGTCAAAGAGTATGAGCACATGGACCGCTGGATCAGCAAGCAACCAACCAACCAGCCAACAGACCAACCAACTGACATTCTTTCCATAGTCTTAAACTATGGACGATTCTATGCGAGTTGAAATAATACATCCAAAGTGAACTCTTATATCTAGATGAATTCTGGATGCTGTGTGTAAGTTGTGTGTGTGAGTGTGTGTGTGTGTGCGTGTGTAATGTCTCGAGATGAAGTCTCATATTCACAGAAGATCTATTATTAATGCTTAGATTACTTTATATCAATATTCATAACATGAGATTGTACATTTTCAAAATGTCAAGAAGTGTACTTCAATACAACATCAATACAATTTTTATACGTCTATAACATCAATACAATTTTTAAATGCATTTATTTAATATTGCAATACTATAATAAACGATATGTATCAATTTCTCCACTTGTTAATAATATTTGTTAGCTGGCCAACATGTCCCTGTGATAGAGTTACCAGCGGCTGATAGTGAAATCAAATATTGACCAAACGTTTGCAATTTCATTTCTTGATTGAATATGTGCCGTGAACTCGATTAAGTTCACAAATACAATATGATGTGTTACTACAACAGAATAATACGGCTGGTATATTCTGTCCATCTTATCTTCCTCTTTTACCCTTTACGGTTGTCCAGGGAGTACAATGTTCATGTTCTCGCTTATCTGGCAGCTTCATTTGGCGTTCGTATATTGTCTTTTTGATGTTGTCGATGCAGCGTACTCTAGGTCTGCCCCATGCTATTCTTTCTGCTTCTCCTCTCTTCATATATCATTTATAAACTAATAAATCCAGGGCCGGATTTAGACGTGATAGGGCCCTAAGCTAATTGAGATATGGGGCCTTAAGCTATTTAAAATATGGGGCGCTTTAACGATTCAGAATATATATATAATACATCCATATATATATATATATATATATATATATATATATATATAGTGAAAATTAAAAAAATTTGGGGAACCCCAAGATAGTGGGTGACCTAAGCTTGTTTAGCTTATAGGTAAATCCGGCACTGAATAAATCCTACGGAATTTGTTCCAGATGACCAAACCACTGCGTGTGTTGATTTTTTAAGTGTTGTAGAATTGGTATGACACTCTTTCTACTGTACATTACACTTAGATATTGAGAAAGGTGGGAGCAGATCATTTAAGATTATTTATGGACGTAATCCCCCTCCCAGACAACTGCTTTCTATAGTAGACTTGTTATGTTTATATGTTGGTAGGTATCATATTCACTCTTTCTATTTATATGTTGGTAGGTATGGTATTCACTCTTTCTGATGATATGTTGGTAGGTATGGTATTCACTATTTATGTTTATATGTTGGTAAGTATGGTAGTGACTCTTTCTGTTTATGTATTGGCAGATATGGTATTCACTCTTTCTGTTTATATGTTGGTAGGGTTGGTATTCAGTCTTTACATGTTTATTTGTTGATAGGTATGGTATTTACTCTTTCTGATTTAGTACACAACTTTAAAGCACGAACGGGAGAAGTCCATCTATGCTATATCAGGGCGGATAATCATTCCTCTTCTTCTGTTTTCTTTATTAATTTTATGGAAATTGCGGGATATAATCTGGAAAACAGAATGTGTTTGTCAATGTTTGCAACTTGGGTATATGATATTTCCGTTATAGACTTGAGTATGACCTATGTATAACTTTGACCCACTATGGGATAGCGCAGCTAACCAGGTCCCAAAACATTCTTCGTACTACAATATATAGGTATATATGTATATATGTGTGTATATATATAGGTTATATAGGTTCGTAGAGTCGCATTACATACTCATAATTCATATGACGTAATGTCACACCAATTTAAATGAGTGCACAGTGTCTTTGTAGACACCCAGTACAGATGATAGTCAGAAATAAATTTGTAATTTAGTTATATGTTATAAGTTTGTGATTTAATTATAATCGCAACCGGTGTCAATGGACTCAGGGACAATACATTATCATAAAATAATTTCCACACACACGCACACATATATATATATATATATATATATATATATATATATATATATATATATATATATATATAGCGTTTATGTGGGGATCTGTGGCTATGTTGATAGCAAATCATGACAGCAGAAAATGTTCAAGTAATGATGTGTGACCATGGTTAACAGTGTGCTTGACGACCAACCTGTAGGTACGAAAAATAATTCTCTTGCAAAGCTGGCCATTAGCATTATGGTTATAGATGTTCACCATTCAGTGAAGAGGCAATATTTATGAATTTATTACTTACCAACGTCGAAGCCATATGTGTTGTGCAAGTGGCTCAAATAAAACGGCGATAAAATGCAATTTCCTTCTTCGGACTACATTCTGTTGGAAATCTATTAGGTATATTGGTTCTGTTATAAGAGATTTTCAGTGGGAGTGAAAGGAACACACGCACACAAAAAGAATGAGCTTCAATGAAAGTAATAAAGTATTCAGTTGAAACATAATAAGTAGTGAATATTTTCACATGGAAAACTGGTCTTTTTCTGAAATATTTTGAACTCTTAATATGAATGATACTATTCTTGTTTCTTGATGAGAAAACTGGCCTGACAGCACGTGGGGCATTCCTATAAGTGCTCCGCCCTCTGTTCCAGCAGCCATTCGACTCGATGGTGTTTCGTGTCCAATGCCGCCGAAACAGACGTCGACATCAGGGCACAACTTTGGCCCTTGACAGGTTTATTTGTTGTTCCGCCCACCTACGCTGTGCCCGTAACTAGTTCAAGCACAACGTCGGCCTGTCAGAACAACATGGTAACTGTTAACGAAGGTTACAACTACGGGATTGTATAGATGACGTGTCATTAAGCTTCTATAAGAAGATAACCTCAATATAAATGCATGTCATCTACTACGGTTTTCTGTTGCATGATTGGTTTGTCTAGTGAGCCATCGGTGAGACCCACAGACAGAACCACATGCGTGAATGATACTATTATTGTTGTATAACTCTCCATCTATTTGCTGAATTATTAAATTAGATCGCATTATTTTAGATATTTCAAATGTCGTGCAATACTTTTGTAAATTGAATCTATGATTGATTGTATTTACACATATTTAAGATCATATTTGTTGAGCGTCAAGTACTGACATGTTAATAATAAATACAGAGGAAGGAGAAAGTAACCTAGAGATGGGATAAATAAACGATTGTCGTAAAAAAATATACAAAAAACAGGATTCTTTTTCTTGTTTGTCTGTGCTCGTTCTCAAGTTCTGGCAGATTAGTAGGATGTAGTCAAAAACAGGGAATTCGCTCTGTAAAGTTTACAGCTTAGCTGCGATATTAACGTCTGTCGCCATGACACATCCGATTTCGGCATGGCTTCTGTGTCCATTTTACCTTTTATGAGAAGTGACAGCAAAGTCTACCCCAATAACTAAATTATTAGCCTCCTACGACATGCGTGAATGGTAAACAGTGTTGCTATTGTTTGCTTCCCTTTCGGGGTCGACAACAAACTGGCCAAAACAGAGCTACTATAGGGGTGTGGATTTTACCTACTATTTTGCTTAAGCTAGAGGTAGGTCCCATGACAGTAACCTGCCGTCGGGGATTCAGAAAAGCTTCATGTATTAAGCCACTGCAACTGTTTTGCTTCGGCAAAACGTTATAGTAATAAATGTCATTTTTCAATTTCCTAAGGTAATGTTGGGGGGGGGGGGAATTGGTAACTTTCCAGCTTATAAGCGGGTTTCAAGATTATGCTACACTGAATTTTGAATGTGAACGAAAATTACAGTTTAAAATGCTGAACGTGATAGCGAACACAGAAGAAGAATATGTTGTGTGTAAAAAAAGCACAGACAAATGATTAAGCAAACTCAACAACATGAACTGAATATAGAAATTTGCCATGTTGAAAGAGGTGAATCACAACAATTCACAATTAACCGTTTTGTATTTCTTTAAATAATTATTGTGTATTTGAATTATGGAAAAAAAATATACACTGAAGTAAGATACACATTAATCTTGTCTCGTAAATATTTATGTTCTGAGAAACAGAAAATATTTCAATGATTATGCATCTCAATATGTAAATAAATACAACCAGAAGTGACAAATTATGATAAAGATCACGAGCAGTTATGATTTAGAGGTTCATTACATCAATTATAGCAAACTTTCTATTTGAAATAGAAAACATCCAACTGGCTTGTCCCAGAGACATATATCACTATTCGATCGCTGTCATATATCAAATATTATATAAATGAAAATATTTTGTAATATTACTTCCTGATTGTAGGCGTAGATTGAATAGCAATTCCTATATTCATGTGCTGGTCATTTCCTTATCTATATGTTCCCATATGTTATATCTTTCTTGGAAAATGTTAATTGTAGATTGATTTATTGATCTTTTCTAATGTGATCTAGTCTGATCAGCTTCAGTATTAAGATTCAGCATGAACCAATCGGATAAATAATATCTTAATTAATGCATAATTAATGTGATGCCATTCATACGTGATCAGGTTTATCTATTTGCTGCATTTATATAAAGAAATATGACAGATTACAACAGTTTTTCATAAATGTTATCTTCAATGGATCTCATCTAAAAACATGATTTGTTGGATGTAATTTAAACATATCTTCATTATCCATAATCTTCCCATTAGTTTTGAGTAGTTTATCTATCTATAAACTTGATTACAAGATGGCATCTGAACTCATTGACAATATTTATATTTTGGCATTATTTACAATCACAAGTGATTTGATTCTTTTGATAACACGTCTTATCACTTTTAATTGCGGAAAGGATATTCACTGTATTTTTCTCATTGACTTCCTAATGTTTCCGACTGCGATGCCAGAGCTCCAGTGTTGATAATAAAATGCTTCAAGTTTCGTAAAGGAAGAGATTTCTATGTGAATGCATAAACATGCCACACTTATTTAATTAATTGTTCGCTGTCGTATAAGTCTGGAAAGTGTATTGTGAACCCATCGATAACAGATTCTAGAGTCTTTCTCGAGTCACTACCCATTTTATCAAAGTAAAATGGCTAATTATGTAGGGTACATTGACTAGAGACACCTCTTTAAAATAAAAGTAAACTGTAAAGTGATCATTTCAATGCACGTAAAGTGATCATGACCCCTTTACATAAACTTAAACTGACCAGTGACCTCTTTTATGGAGGTAATGTAACCAACGCTCCCATTTTATAGAACTAAAATGATTAAAGAACCCTGGTTTTTTTTATAGAAGTAGTGACCAGCGTCCAGTTACTGTTTTGCCGGCAACAACAAAGACACACTTTCGGAAACAGTTTTATTCATGTGTTGTCGAAAGTCTTAGTGTTCTTCTTCTTCTTCTTTCGTTCACTTGAAACATGTCTATATCTGTAATTATGTCTCCTTAATAAAACTTAAGGGGCTGTCAACTTCAGGTAGGTCTGTAAGTTGTCTACGGAGTCGTTTAGCTAGTCTTAGTGTTAAAAGTTCTGATTTCCAAGAAAAGGGAAGGGGTACATGACCACGAAAAAACTCCCTCCCCTTACATACGGATTTGATGAGTCTTATGACCTCCTTAGAGCCGCGGAGAATTGAGAGGGTCACTGAGTAAATAAAACATAATCGTGGTGCCGCAGACAGGTCCATAGAAACCATAGGAAGGTAACTACCTAAAAGATTTAAAAAAAATATAGTTGTAACTTAAAAAAACAACAAGTAAGCTCTATAGTGGTAAATTAAAAAGACCTTGGTGACTTCTAAGGAATAATGACATTTTATAAGTCACGAGGGGGGGGGCACGGACGAAAATATATACAAAGAGGAGGCTTTCTGCCATAAAAAAACAATGAAAACCGCTCCTTAGAAATTTTGTTTAAAAAGCTCTATGTTCTAGGTGCAGGAAGTCAGATGTTAAGGATTTGCTTAAATCCAATCGTCTTGAACATTACAATTGAGATCCGACACATATTGATTTTGTTGATACACATAATGAGGTAAAGTTATTGATTTTATTTTATAATGTAATACATAGAGAAGTATATGATTTAGTAGTTGTACATTCATACCCTGCAGATCACGTGTCAATTAGTAGTTGTACATTCATACCCTGCAGATCACGTGTCAATTAGTAGTTGTACATTCATACCTTGCAGATATGTGTCAATTAGTAGTTGTACATTCATACCCTGCAGATCACGTGTCAATTAGTAGTTGTACATTCATACCTTGCAGATATGTGTCAATTAGTAGTTGTACATTCATACCTTGCAGATCACGTGTCAATTAGTAGTTGTACATTCATACCCTGCAGATCACGTGTCAATTAGTAGTTGTACATTCACACCTTGCAGATCACGTGTAAATTAGTAGTTGTACATTCATACCCTGCAGATCACGTGTAAATTAGTAGTTGTACATTCACACCTTGCAGATCACGTGTAAATTAGTAGTTGTACATTCATACCTTGCAGATCACGTGTCAATTAGTAGTTGTACATTCACACCTTGCAAATATGTGTCAATTAGTAGTTGTACATTCACACCTTGCAAATATGTGTCAATTAGTAGTTGTACATTCATACCCTGCAGATCACGTGTAAATTAGTAGTTGTACATTCACACCTTGCAGATCACGTGTCAATTAGTAGTTGTACATTCATACCTTGCAGATCACGTGTCAATTAGTAGTTGTACATTCATACCCTGCAGATCACGTGTCAATTAGTAGTTGTACATTCATACCTTGCAAATATGTGTCAATTAGTAGTTGTGCATTCATACCTTGCAGATCACGTGTCAATTAGTAGTTGTACATTCACACCTTGCAGATCATGTGTCAGTTTTAATATTAACCATGGGAGTGATCGGTTGTAAGGAGAAATGAGAAATGAGAAGCAATGAGAAAAAGTTGTAATTCTACTCCTCAGAACAGGACACAGCCGAGTCCGCAGTCACATGTACACAAAGTTCAAGATTGACAACACGATCATGTGTACATGTGGACAGGCAGCACGGAGTGCCAAACATATACTTCAAACGTGTTCTGTACATGAAACGCTAAGGCAAACATATTGGTCAGAGGAAACAACACTGGAATCAAAGCTCTATGAGCCACTGTATGAACTACAAAAGACAATAAGTTTTATTCAGGAGACAGAATTACAGATACAGACATGTTCAAATGAACGAAAGAAGAAGAAGAAGATATGAAGTAAAGGACTTTACATTAGGGTGATGAACTGGAGCACACTTGGATGATTGATTTAAACACGGGCGAAGAACTTATGTGAAAATCTTCTGTGCTGTGATGTTGGTTTCCAATCTAGAATCGATCAAGATTATTTTCCAGACCGCGAAAAAAATCAACTCGACATGAAGTACATGCGTGTTGTGTATGTGTGTTGCAGTGATCTTGCAGTGATCAAGTATAAGTGTATGTTTTGCAGATCATGTAGAAGATTATGCTTCGATGAATGATCTAAAGGTGAAATTAATCACATTTGGATGGAGGAGATAGGAAATATAGTAATTGAAGACAGGTAAACCGGGATAAACTTAGAACAGGGTAGGTAAATTAGCAAAAAAGTACAGTACGTAATTTTACTATTGTCTATTGTCTATCCCCAGGTGGTGGTGTTGTCGTAGCTTCCGCACTTGCCGTTGAGCATAGGGGTTTGTGAAGGAAATGTAGTCTGCGTTCCAGAGTCAGGTGTGTTGCTCTGATTGAGGTGTAGTCATGTTCATTCAGGATGGTCTTGATGTTGCCTATCCATCTTTTCCTAGGTCTGCCCTTGGCTCTGTATCCTAATTCCGTCTTATTATAAGCTGTTACGCGAAGAGGATCGATCCTCTTCATAAGATGTTCAAACCATTAATTCTGTTGTCTCTCTCTATATTCGATGCATGATGCTATACCTATTATCTTTCTTATGCTCTCACTGCACATTTGGTTGAGTCTGGTGACTCTGATAGCCTTCGTTATACATTTAATTTCGCAAGTTTTGACATTTCTCATTTGTGTAGATGTCAGTTGTCAAGTCTGGCATTGGTAGTGTAGTGCTGGTATAAAGATACCTTAGTATTTTGTTTCTTTACTTCAAACTCAATTTACTGAAGTTGCTAATAGAAGTCAACGTGAAACAGAGACTCTGAGAAGTTCTCGGAATATGTCCACGATAAGGATCGCTAGACAACGTGATTTTGTTTTAAGAAACGTTAAGAGTGTGTGTGTGAGAGAGAGAGAGAGAGAGAGAGAGCCACAGAGAAAGAGAGAGAGAAAGTAGATGGGGGTTGATAATTACACATAGACAGTCCATGAATCAACTGCCTATAGCAAAGAAGGCAGGCGAGATGGTTAATAGTACAGTATGAGAATAAGGCCATGACTTGCGCGATCATAATTGGATTACAGTGAGGAAGAGTTACCCCATGCATCTGCCTCGCTCGCATGCCTCTTCGCACATAGTCTCAGTAGGAAGACAAGTCATGACCGGTCTCCAGAATAGAACGTCAGTTTACAGAAAATGTAAACTACCTGAAAGGTTGAGTTTGCCTTTTCCGTGCACTTCGTTGGTTGATTAGCGCTGTTTTAGTATGCGACACCAAGTATATAAATAGTGACCAACGAAAATTACGACAATAATCAAAAAAGGTAACGACTGAAGTCCTAATTTTGTTTGTTTTATTAAATGAGGGAATTAAAGCTTCTGGCCGAAGTACGAACCTGTCACCCTAAGGTCTAATTAATGCTGTACAGAGGTCTTATAGTACTCTCTAAGGGCACGGACAAGTCAAGACGAATGAGTGTGTATCGGCATTATCTATTTACAAATAAGACATACTAGCAGAATCAATAGAGTATTCGTGCTTGATGTTTTGTATTATTGTCATGATTTTCATTGGTAAATATTTGTATACTGTGTGTCGACTTCCCAGGCCGACTAACGAAAAACACGGAAATATTCGGAAATAAAGCATATGAAAAACCTGCCAAAAAAATTATTGGAAATTATCGAGAAAAAAAAGGTATATGAAAGGTTTATTTTAACTATCCTACAGGTTTTATTTGGCGTTTGATCAGGATATCGAGGTGCAGTGGACTAGGATGCCGTTCTGTCGTGCTTTTAGCGGTCTAAGACGCATGCTGGGTTATGTTTTTTGTACATTGACACAATAGATGGAGATAGACCGTGACATATAACTATACTATAAGACTTCTCAACAGAAAATGAACATGACCTAGATATTTCATTTTTTATTATTTCCGTACATTTTGCTGGTGACTTTTTGTTTTGCAGGCAACTTCAGGTATATAAGTAATGACCTCTTTACACGTGATTCAATGTGTGTAGAGATTTTAAACATTCTACTAACCAAAAAAGTAAAATGCAGTAACAATAAAAAAATAACTATAGCACGTTCGACTAGCTGTGTTCAACTTCAAAATAATGCATCTCAGCAAATACATAACGAATATAATTGAAAATTTGTGCGTGGGTTTGAAATGGTATAGACCCTATGAATTAATTTTTTCCAATTTTCGCTTATGTGCGATATAGATCATAAGTTTACTTGTCAACACACATCTTACACACATTTTGTAGATGTTCTACAGTTAATAATAAGACATCATATATACATGATTGGTCTATATTACAATTTGAATGATTTAAACCTGAAATTGCACTATTTTGCACTGTTGACTACAAGTCAGACAATGTTTATGGTTGCTTTCGCTGCAGTATTAACATGTCCGCTGTATTTCTGCCCAAGTGGGCTAGTTGTAGACCCTAACCGCGGATATTTTTTAAGTGCTGTTGATTGCGGTTACTTGGGCTGGATTTTAAAAATAGCCACTTGTTTATGTGCTATAAACAAAACGTTAAAATGTTCAGAATGTGGAAGGAATAATGCTTAGAAATTGGCACCTGTTCGTTTAAGCTCTTCGGAATCAGTATTTCTTTCCTGCAGGAAACTGCAATGTCACCATCTCTAATATAACCCAGTATTATTGGAAGAAATGTGAGAACATGTGTTACAAGAGGAAGAAAAATACTGGAAAAATGATGGTTTGTCCATTATTCAGCCGAGGTTGGTTATCAATTTTGCAAGAGACATCTGATTCGGATGAAGTTTAATTTCTTTAAATATGGCCGTACAGTTGTTGACAGTTATGGATCGACCATATTTTCAAAAGAATTATGAAAATAAATATTGCTAGTAGAGAGAATGACAAATGAACAGTGTTACCAAACAAATTATCAGGAACTGATAACAAACAAGTCCAATTAATAAGGCAGCGGAAGGTATGGGAATAAAATGGCTACATATGCTATTTATCCTTATCTCCAGCAAGGCACTAAAACAGCCAGTTAAGCAAGCGACATCTGCCGATAAATGGCATAAATCACAATTATTATAGTTACTTTTTATTATATTACGACAAAATGTGAAGAAATCCTTACGAAGGTAAAGAGTAAATATAATATGGAATACTCAAGAAACACCAGATGACTGGGAAAATGTTGTATTAATACCTCTT
Organism: Meghimatium bilineatum; assembly: GCA_034231615.1. Lineage (NCBI taxonomy): Eukaryota > Metazoa > Mollusca > Gastropoda > Stylommatophora > Philomycidae > Meghimatium > Meghimatium bilineatum. Next base: position 43,430,480 of record CM067298.1, read on the forward strand.
TGAAAGAAAAAAACACCTGCAAAAGGAATTTTAAAATATGCAGAGGTATATCATTTGCAAGTCATACTGGAAAAATATTCAATATAATTCTAGAAAGAAGGTTACGAGCATTAAACGAGCCACAGCTTAATTAAAAAATTGTAAAAGTCGATGGATCCGTGAGTCTGGGCTACTTTTGGATGGCCGCGACTTGGATTTGATAGAACTACGTGGCAACACTGATCCGGTATACTGTATAACGTAGTAAAATTTCATTTTTAGAGACACAACAATTAGTATGCCGAAAACAAAAGTTAAAAGAACTTCAATTATTCAAAACAACTGGACATGATGCACAAATATAAAATATAAATTGGATGGGTCTAACCAAAAATAACACGGTATGCAAAAAAATGGCATTAATACCTCCGGTAATTACTTTTGTTAGAGGGCAAAGCTAGTGAAACGTGCTATAACTCTAATGCATGTTTATCCATCTCGCAAATCACATGTAGCTGGATCTCTGTAATTCTATATTTTACACCTTTCGTGGATTATATCAATGAAACCTATGGTTTATAAAACAATTTTAAAAAATGGTAGCGTATCCTTTTCAAGACGTAGCCATAAACCCAGCATTCTTTGGCTGTAGTTATTTTAGTCATAGGCAATATAAATACTCCAGTAGTTCGTCATTTCTTTCTGAACGCTCCGGATGCAGAATTGTCTGTGGTGGGGATCGAACTCGGTACGTTGGCCGTCACAGACGTGCTCTGTACCACATCGCCACAGTGCTGGACGGAGGCTTTTGTAGCGCTTCTTAACCCGGAGTTCACGGACACTGGAGACTCTGCGAAGGCCTTTAGCAATGTAGCATAAAAAGATTATGATCCTTAACATTCACAGTAGAAAAATACAATGAACAGATATTTCAGATAATCGGCCACTGCCAAATATATTATAGGGGCAATCGGCACTTAAATATGTACTAACCGTCCAACTATGAGATTACATGATGAGCTGAAAATAATCTCAGTTGCCAGAATCTTGCTTGTCATTCGAAGGTTGTTGGTTTAAATCTGGGGGAAAAAACACTCCGGTCGACGATATGTATAAATCAATATTGAATGCGTAAAAATGGTAGAACTCGGAGTTTGTGCATGTAGGATTACCTTAACCGCGACTTTAATTATTTAGTTATTGTCACGTGCTATAATATCTTCTTCTTCTTCTTCTTTCTGTCCTCATGTACCTTTCGGTGTTGAGGGGAGAGTGAGTGTACGGTCTTTTGCCCTTCTATTTGCCTCCTCTGCTGTTATATTTCCGAGTGTCTCTAATACACTATCTATCCACCTTTTACGAGGGCGTTCAATAGGTCTCCTGTTTTCGTATCGTTTGTTAAGTGTTTTTTGGATAATACTTTGCTCTTTCTGTCTGGTTATGTGGCCGTACTATTTAACTTGTTGTTTCTGTATGTATTCTATTGTTGGCTTGATCCCTAATTGTTTCCTTAGTGCTTCATTCCGGAAAATATAACCAACATGCTATAATATAACCAACATAATCTTACGTTTGCAGTTTAAAGAGCGCACCTCACCATAGGAGGTGCTTTCAATGTACAGAGGAATAAGAAAACAGAGCAAGAGACAGTAGTCCTAATAACCATGTCGTCAAAATGTAAGGCTGTGTAGTACTGTGAGTTTTAGAATATGCCACACAGCCCTACATCAGAATGTACTGCTTATAGGTTTTATCTTTCTAACAGCCAGTAATCGTAAAGGTAAGTCTCAATGCTTATGTGCTAATATAAATGATGCATAGACGCACCATTAACAGCATCTTCAGATCTATGATTATTTGATTTTCTGAATTAGATGAACTAAGACATCTCTTTCAAGTCTCATGTCTTTACTAATTAAATCCACACGTGTCGCGTCTTGTTGTTTGAGATGTTGTAAAGTACGTTAAACAAATATTACACTGCTGCTTTCGTGGTTGAAAAGGGAGCGAGATAAAAGATTTACAACTACTGTAAATATTATATTCTCTGCACGATGTTGATGACATAATATCTTTACTTGTGCGGAGGTAGGTCTTGAAAGCCCCCATCATCTTTGTGAAAAAATCACAGGTCCACCTAGTTTAGTAACCGATGTGAGGTCCCAATGCGTAATAGGTTTGTTATCTCTAAGGCATGCTTGTGTTAGGGGTGGTTGCCATTTTCAAATGTTTTTTAATGTTTAGTATGACGCATTGTCGAGAGGTTAGAGCTTTAGTCTTACCATACGTGAGGTCCAGAGTTCGACCACAGGTAAGTGCTTGGTTTTTATTCTGTCCAAGTGTAAATTTAAAAGAAAAGCTAAGCATAAACATGACGTAGCTACAACAACGTCATTCGGCTTTTATCACACAAACCACTTGTCACCTCCATGCAACTCCCTAACCGGAAAAAGGCAGTATTAAGAATTATTGACAGTTTATGTTTTGATATCCTAAGGAAGACATCCCAGTGCCGTAGTATTCGAGGATTATCACGTCATTCCAAGAGCGAAACATATACTTCAGGGCCAACAAGTTCATCTTTCATCTGTCGAACCTCTTGGTCCATCTGTACACCTATCAGTTTCGGGAACCTAGCGATTTTCCACGTCAGAACACAGTTTTAATGTCCACGGGCGTGTATCTATTCGTCATCCACGGAGACATCCATTGAGAGAAGACAAAAGTAAGAAATCGAGACAAGACAATGCAGTGACATTGATGATGTTTCCACAGTTGACAGGATGTTAATTTAACTTTAACTTTTATTGGATCCCTCCTGCAACATGCCTGGAAGAAGAATGTGGCTTTTTTTTAAACCCTGAACTAGACGTCCAGATCTCGATTGTCATACAGTCGATCTATGTAGACAGACGTGAAACAATGTTCAAACATTTACTAGATATAGATTAAATAAGTTGTAAACATGGAAGTGCAGTGTCTAAATCTGCTCTCCCACCCAACAGGTGACTAGGGAGTCTAGTTCTCTTGCCACCTGTGGTTTTCATAGAAGAAAAATATCTCTCCCATGATCACGTATCTACCACGAATCTACCAGGTCTCATGCTGTGGAAAATTCCTGAAATGTCGTCATCAACACTAAGTAAATACTGAAGACAATATTGTTCAGGTGCTTGCTATTCAACCGCTAGATATACTGCTGATCACTTAAAACCTTAGGCTATGACGTTCGTTGATAACTTAATTACCCGTGTCTTTTAGTCCCAAACGTAAAATGGAGTATCTCGTCATCATTAGCTTTATTTTATTTTACTTCGATGTCAAAAAACGTACTCTTTCTTACTCATTTCTTCTGACTGTTAACACAACGTGTCCTTACTATATGCTATCTTGCTACTTATCTGATTAGCAGAAGTAGTGCAATTTTTAATTATCATCTTCTACCCGATGAGCGTGATAAAAAAAATAAAACTGATTGGATGTGTCTGTGAATAGAGAAAGTAAAAATATATCTGCTTTACAGAAAACTGCATTACATAATTAGGTAAGTAGTAGTTTTCTGTGCTTATCTGTACGTGTATCTGTGTTTTTGTTTATGTTTATTATTTTATAAAAATACTTTAGTTGAATCGTTAACTATGCGTATGCATTTTTGGTGTATATGTTTATTTTGCCTGTGTAAAAGTAAAGGTTATTGTGTGTTTATGTTTGTTACGTTATGCTTTATCTGTGTATTTTAGTTCCTATCTTGCTAAAGGCTCTATTGTCGAAACATCGCAGCTGTTTGTGTTTAAGTTGTGAAAGCGAATCTCATTTGTTGTAGATTATTGCTCATTCCTTACATGTTACGTAGTTTAATCCTTCTGCTACCCTCATATTTTCAATAGTACTTACGTAGAATACAGGTTTTTGAAGTTTCACTTGAACACAACTGACAGACTATCACTAAGGGAATAAAACAATTTTGCTATAGTTGTTCTGTTTCACTACAGTATTAACTATTGTTGTTCCGTTTCACAGCAGTATTACTTTCTATTGATTGTCATATTTTAAATGTACAGAAAGAAAATCAACTTTTCTTAATCACTCATTGGCAATGTATGTGATTATATGTGCCAATTGTGAGAATACATCAATATGAGTCGGTGTTACACGGTGACATAGCCATGCACATATTCACTATGCAATATGTTTCAATTCATGATTCGTAAGTTTCGAATCACTCAAAGAAATCATTCGGAATCTTCGTCTGGGTTACTTTATATGTTTCCAACAACAAGCGGTTCCAATTATCTTTAATGTTGATTCGGCATTTTAAATATAACTTTTCTAAGAAATATTTGCTAAACAAAAATGTTATTTCGTTATCTTGATCGTTTGAGCTGAGCGGAAACTGTCATGTTCTATTAACCTAAAAGATGTAACGGCTGTAGGATTTAAACCCTGCATCTCAATCCCATCCTTTCTACGGGCTTGGATTAATTATGGTAAGTACTTTCAATTTTATTTTACTTTGCTGTTACAAACGTTTACTCTTTCTTACTCATTCCTTCTAACCGTCAGCTTAACACAACGTTTCCTCATTGTATGTTATCTTGTATGGGTATGATTTCAACCCCCTCATGTTTAGTTAAATCACAACACAATATAGTCAGCTGTACAAATTTCATTGCCTGCACACGAACAGCGAAAACTTGTAAATATTTGGTAGAAGTAACAATACTCAACTCGTAATGTATTTTGATAGTAAACACTTACTTTTATGCGTTATGGACTCGGTAGCTCAGTTGTTAGATAACTGGCTCTCCGTTCTGATGATCTATGGTTTAATTTACAGCTCAAATGGAAATATTTTAAATCATTAACGGTTCCTATTTCGATTAGCCTTAATACAAAATTAGAACCAGAACTTCTGGAAAAGTAAAGGCGACAGGTTTAAAGCTAAAATTCATACATATGTATGAATTGTTCATAAACAATTATTGTGTTAACAGCACATTCACCCTAGTACTACTTGACAAAGTTAAATCGTACATGTATAAATATTTTAATGAAATAGCTTTTCACAGTCTGGTGACAAACTGAGTTTTTTTCATCACATATTTAATTGATTCATTTCTGCTCAGATCCTCATGCTGATTGACAGCATTAGTCAGAATTTATTTAGTGCAAAGTGTTATCTTTCAAATGTATTTTCCCTTTCAGAATAAGAAACACGATACATTTCATCAATCATTTAAGTTTGAAACAAAATATCTCAGGCCTGACTATGATCGACGATAGATTATATCAGCATCATGAGTCATAGCTGATTAGAGAATTCTGCATGGGCAAAACTAAAAATGAATCAAGAGGTAGCCTAATTGATAGGAGTTTGCTTGCTATCACCGGGTTACAGTGTGCCATGTTCGAAACCATGCCGGACAAATTAAAAAAAAACAAAAATTGGGTTATAATTTCTCGCTTGACACGACCATTCCTCCAGTCTACTCAGCTGAAAATGAATACCTGTCGCATGAATTAGGGAAGTAAAGACAGCAAGGAAGGGAACTGGTGACCTCACATACTAGTTGCAGCGGCTTAGTACAAGAAGAGTTATCTTCATCCCCGACGGCATGTTGCTGCCATGGAGCATACCCATTTTATATTGCACAATTTACACGCAAATAGACACATCGATTCTACTCATACGTCTTGATTAATATTTTAAAGAGTTGTAGGACATTGTTATGGTAGAAATATCTGAACCACGACTTCCATTATTTTTTACCATCACTACTAAACTAACCAGTTTTAATTAAAGTCTACGATTGAAATGAACAATGAAAATAGGGCTAGGGGTGATAGGACAACAGGTTACGTCAACAGTACCGTGTTTTAATCTCAAACTCTATTCACTCTAAGATTAAAGTGTATCAAAACACACCCTCACATTACATCACATTACATCACATTACTCCACATTACATCACATTACATCACATTACAACAGGTGATTTTTAAATAACTGATGACATGAAAAAACAATATTATTTAGAAAGAATTAAAAATAATATGTAAACTATGAGGCAACGTAATCCGTTCTCCAGACTATATCCTTCTAGCCTACATGAGATTGAGAGCTCAGAAGATTTTGAAGAATAATCCGATTTTTAGATTTAAAGGGATGAAATTGTGGTTAAGATCAAGATAAGCATGGACATGTTATTCTATGTTTTTCAAATAGTTAAAGTCGCAGTGTGGTAATGAAGGCCATGTTCGAAATTATAACAACACTAGATGTTCCATGCTTTTGTTTATTTTTCTTTGTTATCAATAAATACATTTTAATCAGTTTTAATATATAAAGTGGACCCTTTTTTCGTTGTATCTTTTATAAAATTAATATTGTTTTACTGAATGCTTAATTTATGATAATGTCATCATAAATAATGAAAGTAACAAAAACCTTGTTACACAAGGACTAAATATCATATGATCTAAAAGCATTTCATAAGGCTGTGAGTTGGAATGTTTTGGGTATGAAATAAAGCTTTGAAGAAACCCAAATTTGCATTGTACACACAAAATGCAAGAGCTTTATTGGTCATAATTTCTGAGGACTGAAACAAACAAAATAATCTTATTATCAGAGTGAGCGAGAGAGAGAGAGAGAGAGAGAGAAGATAAGAATCTTATCATCAAAGAGAGACGTTAAAGAATCGTATCATCACACAGAGAGAGAGAGAGAGAGACGTTAAAGAATCGTATCATCACAGAGAGAGAGAGAGAGAGAGAGTTAGAGAGAGAGAGACGTTAAAGAATATTATCATCAACGAGAGACATTAAAGGAAATATTTGATAGAAATTAGAGATCTAAGAAAATAGATGAAATTATAAGACACTTACCTTCTACTGTAGTCAACGTCTTTGAACCTGGGCCAGGTGTCTAGATTCTGTCAATGTTTAATGTGTCTGATTTGAAATCGAAACCAGGACTAAGTTAGTACATCACAATTATACTACACTGCTATGCTATCTTCTACAGCTGCAGCCAGTTTACTAATTCACAGTATTAATCGTCAGTCTAGACTACTATCCAACAACAACAAAATATTAATATGATCACAAATAGTAGACATAAGAAATAATTTTTTGCGGTTATCTTATAAAAAGTGTTACCTATAACACATTGTAGCGAGTCTACTTATAAAATTCAAACCGACGCATAACACACTAAACAATCAATCAACATGCGATACGTATTGTTTTACCTAGAGAGAGAGAGAGACTGTCGTGCGCATTCAGTTCACGTGATGTGAAAACGATGTTATTCTTATTCATATATAATTATCTCGTAATTCAAATCTTCATGTTCGGCTGCAAGTTCAAATTACCACTTCCCATAGCAACCCATTTATTTATGATTGTTATTAGATCGATTAAAACAATGATTCTAGATTCACGTATTCTCATATTTTGTAGTTTCTAACTCCAGGTAACACTCCAGTTTGCGTGACTCTTCAATCATTGCTTGCTCGCGAGTGATCGTCTTCCATATGATGGCGGTTGTGGTTATTCTGAATTGTTCGGTGAATATTACAACACCGAGTGTGCGTACATCGGTATTGTCCCACTTGGAGCCGCGAAAGATTCTGCGCACAACCGTTGCCTACGTCATATATTCAATACTTCGTCAAAATATAATTTATGTTGAGCTGTTGTTGACTATGTGGTTTTGCCAACATATTGAGTAACGTCGCAATAGACTAGACCTAGTTAATTATTAAATTAAAATAATATTGTACAAATACACGACCTAACTGCTATTCCGTTTTACTTCAAGGTTAGAACTTGTTAACTAACTCATTGAAGCTATTCTAGTTGATTATGATATATTCCTGATCATTTACTGATGTATTCCTTATCATTTACTGATATATTCCTGATCATTTACTGATGTATTCCTTATCATTTACTGATATATTCCTGATCATTTAATGATATATTCCTGATCATTTACTGATATATTCCTGATAATTTACTGATATATTCCTGATCATTTACTGATATATTTTTGATCATTTACTGATGTATTCTTGATATTGGATATCTATAAACTACGGCAGCAAATTGTTACTCATTTTTCAAACCCCCTCGCCTTTTCAATAACTACATGTTCTGGTTCACTTTTTTACAACACTGTATCAAATTCAAAAATTGAATTGATGTATTCAAAAAACAGCATTGCTGACGTCAACATTATTTTTAAACTCCCCCCCCCCCTAATCAAAAGATTTCAAACTTTTTTCAGACTCCAACCCCCTTCGAATTGTTGATGTCATTTATGAACATTCCCCCATATAACACATTCTTTATGTGAATACTGAAACTTTTTGAAATATGAATGACATGATTTTTGTTCAATCTTATATTTGATAGGAAACATGTTCAGTAAGTGGCCTGAAAACATAGCCAGACATTCACTTTACTGGAATCCTCACATGAGGAGAAGAGTGTGCGGCATAAAAATACCTGAAAATAAGGCCTACAACTGTTCTGTACTGTACTAACATTACTGTTACTTAGTTACCGCATGATACGCATCAGATTAACTTATTTATTGTATGTTTGTTCAGTAATTTTATGTGTTCATGTAAGTTTTCTGGTTTTTGTATTTGCTTTTCACTTTTCTAGAATTGCTCAAACATATTTTCGCAGGCTCGTTAGAAGCTCGCACATTATGTACAGTTTTTCTCTTTGGAAGCTCTTTATCATTATGTTTAATTTTCTAGTTAGAAGCTTCCTCGTTATTATCAGTTTTTCTTGTTAGATGTAATCACGTCATGTTCAATTTTTCTCATTAGAAGCTCTCTGATTATGTTTAGTATGCTCGATAGACGCTCTCTCTCTCTCTCTCTCTCTCTCTCTCTCTCTCTCTCTCATTACATTCGGATTTTCTGCGTAGATAATCTTTCATTATGTTCAATTTTTCTCATTAGAATCTCTCTGATTATGTTTAGTTAGCTCGATAGAAGCTCTCTCTCATAATACTTTTTTCTCGATGGAAGTTTTTTTCATTATGTTCAATGTTTCTCGTTAGAAGCTCTTTCATTATATTTAGTGTGCTCGTTTGATGCTCTCTCTCTCTCTCTCTCTATCCATCACTCATATTCAGTTTTACTCACTAGAACACTCTTTAATTATATTCAATTTGTATCGTTAGAAGCTCTCTCATTGTTTAGTTTGCTCGTTAGAGCTCATTAGATTCAGGTTTTCTCGTTAGCTTTCATTATGATCAGGTTTTCTAGTTAGCTCTCATTATGTTCAGTACTTTATCTGATTGTTGAAGGGACCAGAAAGTGAAGCAAATAATAGCAATACTGTCTGATCTACCATGCATGCCTAAGAAGCGGCAATGGAAAATTTGGTTTGCAATTGGTTGTTCCACTCCATATAATGTTAGCGTTACCCAAAATTCACGTTGAAATTGGCTATTTCAGGCAGCCACACTGTGAACTATACCAAAATGCATTCCATTTTTCGTATTATACCACAACAACCATCAGGAGTTTGAGAGTTTTTTCTTGAAATATTATTGTTTATACAAAACTTTCATTCGTATTGTGCTCTTAATATTATTAGTATAGGTTCTGTTATGTAGTTTTACAGCATTATTACCGTTTATTAATTGTCGTATGAAAATAAGTACAATGCCAGAGGAAGACCACGGAAAAGATGGATAGAAAACATCAGGGACCTGAGCAGACACGATCATAGCACAACGGAGGCCACACATCTGGCTTTTGAGCGCAAGCTCTAGCTCCAATAACCCCTACGCTTAGCGGCAAGAGTGGATCAAAAACCACCTGGGGAAAGATAGTAGACAATAGTATGAATATTATAAATCTATTTAAAACTATTTATCAGCGGTAGAGTTCATGGCATTGTTTTATTACACACTATCAAGAAAAACAGCTACTTTATGTTACAGAATACTAGTCTGACATTGAATTTAAATTAACACGGAGTTTGGTCATGTTTCAAAAGGATTCTTGAAAGATCGATGAAGACAGACATGTCTATTAACGTGGAGTGCCTTTGCCGTTTTCACTTATATTTGTCTTGGGGCCAAACCCAATGCTATTATCCAGAGCATAGACTCAGCCTGGAACCAGTTTTGTCGGGACACATAGTGCTGTAAAAGCCATTGGCTCAGACACTGATTTATGGGGCATTCATTATCTCCCGCACTTAAGCTTCCATCCCTCTCTATAAATATATCTATACGTTTTCTTTTCTCTAGTACTCTTTCTGGATCTGTCTGCGGGATATGTTAACACTATAGTTAATCAGCAAGAACCGAAACAAAATCTTCTGAGTACATGGAAAGTTTTACAGTAACACTAAAATGTGACATACGAGTACTTTATAGTTCTATATAAATGGTCTCCGCAGCGCAGTGGTTATTCCGCTTGACTTGTAATCACGATTGTTTGGGCTTCCATAACCAGGTGATGTTCTGCTCTGTTGATAAGGACGGACGATAATACTGATGATGATGAGATAGTCCATTTAGCTATGAGTAGGCCGCTCTTGACAGCCAATGACCTGTCTGACAAAAGCACATGCTCTTCTCAGTTGTCTAAATGAGACCACAACAAGACTCATAAGATCCCAAATACATGGATGTGTAAGGGCGGTTTATGGATGCATATTTAGTCCCCGAAGAGTGGCAACCAAGCGCGCCAGTATCTGAGGATTAGAACGTCATACTAGAGGCACGGTACACACATCTGGTCCAATTATATAATCATTGTTTTGTTAGATTTGTTGAATCATCCACGACGATGACATAACTAGTAATTCATGTCACCTATGAATCTGCATGTCGTTTGATATGGTCATAATATTGCAGTTTTCTGGAAAGAGACATGCTGTTTAACCAGTTTTCATAATTATTATCAGTCATCACTATTACAATTGTCCTTTATACACCATAAAGTTTTCCTGATTTCTTGATATGCCTCCACATTTCTCTTACCAGTTTGTGCGGTTTAGTGTGCCAGCAACGCCGCGCCTTTTGTCTCGTCCGTCTTCTGCCAGACGGTATCGTCTTCTGGAAATCGGCAATAGTCACCCGTCTTATCAGATCATTCATGGACTTGTGTAACCGCCAGAACAATTTTAGTCACTTTTCGCGTGTGATCTCCTGGCAAAATTCGTCCCATTTTGACGCCTTTGCTGACTTTGCAATATCTATGAATGTTCGGACTAAGATATCTTTCTTCCGTTTCCATTGTGCGACCTCCATGGGCTGAGCCGCAACACGTTGCCCTTTGCCATAGTGATACTGCTTTCCGTTTCTCGCTACATTCCCTTTGAACCTCTTCGTTCCACCAGGGGGGCTTATCCCACACCTGATTTCCCACTACTTGAGCCTTACGTTTGTCTTGTCGAATTCTGCTCACAATATCCACTTCTCTGCGATCATACTTAAAGGATCTTATCTTTGGCCTTATCTGCTTACTTTTGTAATTTTTTAAGAGAACAACACATGGAAGGTGGTCACTGCCATGATGCCCCAGCACGTCCCATTTGCAGATAGCCACAGAAGCTGATGACACCAATGCCAGGTCGATAGCGCTATCATCATCACCATCCCTACTTGCCATCCTTGTTATACGGCCATCGTTAAGGCACAACAGGTCCGTATCTGTCAGGGCCTCCTCAAGTTCTCTTCCTTGTTTGTTCGAAGCACTATTGCCCCATGATGTACTTTTCGCATTGAAGTCACCACAGAAGAGGATCTGCTTTTCCTGTTCTATTATCTCCCCTAGGATCTTCCAACCCTGAAGATCAATGTTTCGTGTTGCAGGCATACACATTTACAATCATGATTGGATGCTAGACCCTCTGGACCCTCACTGCCTGTAACTGGATATTGTCGCTATCTTACTTGGACATATCAACCTCGCATACACTAAAACACTCGCGTACTAAGATTTCCTGTCCAAGATGTCGCCTGTTGTAGAAACACTGAAATCCGTCTATCCTGATATTACCACTTTCACCTAGCTGTGTTTCTTGCAATGCAATGACGTCAGCCTCATAACACATCTTTTCTAGCTCTGATCTACGCCTGTGTACACTGGCCACATTCCAAAACAGAAAACGCACGTTTTTAATTCCTAGCCTAGCTTTTTTCGATCTCGTTCGTCTAGCACCCGCCCGGTGACTTTTCCTTTTTGAGCCACCTCGTTTAGGCCGCTTGATATTGGTCGCCATTTTTCAAACAGTGTGACGGCGAATACACTCACGAAGACTTCAACTCAGATGCACGCACTCCGTTAGCACCGGCGAAGATCTTAATGAGTGGACCTCCTGGTAGAGAATATCACCACAAAATCTCCTAAATGAAAATAACGAATATATCCATTGTTCAAGTGAAACTGTAGGCGACACACAAAACACTTGTGTTGTTACCCACCATTTTGACCGGAAGCCCGATCACAGACACGTGTAAGAACTTGAGCATGGAAAACAATATGCTAATCACAGTTGAAGAAATCAGGAAGGCACTGAAAAGTACAAAAACACAGCACAAGGGCCAGATGGCATTAGATACGATGACATTAGCCGAAGAACGGATGAGGAGTTGGGAGAGTTGGCGGACATGTTCAATAACAGCCTTCTAAAGGGCACAGTGAAAGAAGACTGGTTGCACAGCTATTTAGTTCCACTACCCATACCTGGGAAGGACCACACCAGGATACAAGGCTACAGAATAATAACAATGCAGAATACGATTGACAAGCTTTTAGAAAAAGATTGTGGCCTGGAAGGTATCGTGTTATCTTGAAAGAAATAAGTGTTAACCAACATTGTTAGGAAGATGTCGTCAGGAAAGAAGACATGGCAGAAAGCAACCGTTTTTGCGCAGGATGTTTTGAGGGGTTCGATTCGCGCATGGATACATGTGCGGTCGCAATAGACCTTGAGGATGCGTACAATAGGGTGTCCTTGGATATATTGATGCACCAGCTGTTAAATCTTGCAGTTAATCCTTTTGTCGTGCGTTGGGTTGGCGCCGCCCTGATGCACAGGCTTGTAGTTTTTAAGTGTGGCAACTAGATATCTTCACCAACGGTTATTAGCCCTGGTCTGTCACAGGGATCGCCTCTATCTCCTGTACTTTTCAATGTATACACAGTACATATCGCTGGCAATCAAATCACAGGCAGAATTATGGTAGAACGATGTCATATGCCGATGATATCCTTATGTATAGACAGGGCAGAAATTGAGAAGAGTGCGTCGTGGAACTACAGAAGGAGCTGGACAGACTGACAAATTGGTGTCGAGATACGGGAGCAGTGGTTAATCCGTATAAGGCATTCGTCACGTGGTTTTCCTCGAACAATCACATGGTAAAGACACCCATGTCACAAGTTTCGTTGTCCGGGAAAAGGTTAGAAATAACTAGCACAATGAGATATCTCGGTGTGTTTTTTGACAGAAGCCTGAGTTTCAGGAACATGTTGACCACATTATCATAAGGGCAGGCAAAGGCCTAGCAGCAATGAAGGTTATGGCTGCTGCTCAGTGTGAGCAAAGATTGTTATTTCTTTTGTACCAGGGTTTGGTAGTGGCTGTGGTGGAATATGCACTGGCAATTCTGACTCTTCGCCAAACTCAGATCGAAAGACTGAATAGAGTCCAGAATGCAGCGATGCGTATCATTCTGGGATGCACAAGAGACACATCGACAAGAGCTATGCGATATCTACGTGACTGCCCAACAGCTGAGCATAGATTACAGTATTGCCGTGCACGGGTGTACCTTCAAATACATGCAGATAAGGAACACCTGTTGCATTCCGAAATACAGAAAGTTAAAGGCAGCAGACTCAAGAGAGGAATGTTGTGGATGGGACGTGCTGAGGATGTCATACAAAGCGTGTGAAGATTACAGGATGTGACAGCTGGTGCGGAATGGATAGGTCTACCCTCAGATTTCGAAACTTGTTTGAGAGTAGTAATATTACTTAGCAGGGAATGCAGAGAATGGTGTTCCACAGCTGTGAAGAAAGAAGTGCAGGCTTTAATCAGTGAGAATACTAAAGAGGGGGATGTGATTATATACACTGATGGATCTGTAATTAGGCATATTCGCAGTGCTTGGGCCTTTACAGCTCAGTGCGCAGGTAAAACGATCAAGGTGCCTTTGCGGTCACTACGAGTAGTATGACCATGGAGACTATGGCGGTGACCAAGGCAATTGAGTGGCTACGCACACAGAAGGTAACGCAGGTCTGCATCTTGAGTGACTCTATGAGTATTATTAAGAAGGTACAAGTGGGTCTCGTTCGCGAACAGTGGATTGAGGCCTTGAGAAAGGCGAGCTTGAAAGTGGTTACATTAATTTTCGTGCTGGGACATGTGGGCGTTCGAGGCAATGAAAGAGTGGATCAATTTGCATCTTGCGCGATTGTGGAACAGGGCGATGGGGCAATGGATCGCGCTGACGTTTTGAACTCCTTAAGAGATGATGATTCCTTTTCAATGGGTAGGATTAAAGATCAGGGATTGAAATGCGGTGTTGCTAGAGCTGAACATTTTGGAGGGCGCAGAAGTGTGATGGCGGATACACTCAAGGAGAGATCGGAGCAACTATTGACGTGTCCAGATTGCAGTGATGATGATCCGACGACTAACTAACTAACTAACTAACTAACTAACTAACTAACTAACTAACTAACTAACTAACACCATAAAGTGTCATGTCTGCTATCGCTGGTGTTCTTAACTCTTCGCACATATGTGCTTCAAGTGTAAACCATCAGTTCGGATATTGTACCCATCATTAAAGGTAACTTGACTGTCGGTTAATATAGTGTCTAGCATGTCAAGTATATTTGTGTGAAACAACAACGTTGCTAGATATAATAGGTTTAAGTTTATTATTCACAAACATCTAGATATACTTGAACGCAGTACGCGTCATACTTAGGGGGGGGGGGATTTTTCACTGGAATTTCCCGTTTGAACTATTTATCACGAGTATAATTGGAAACAAGTACTTCTCCAGCATAGATGTGTGCACTGACCGACATACTTCTAAACACACATAGTCTTAGTACGAGTCTCAGAAAGAGGTTGATGTTGCTAAAGATATCCGGGACTTCTCATTTTGAACAATCTCTAACAGAAAACAAGTACTTGTATAAAATTATTGTGTTCACTGGTCTCACTTATCCTGGTATATCTGCCATTATCAATGCTTTTCACTTTCCGGCAACACAATATTTATGTAAAGCGGTAAATGATCAGTGAAACAACCAAGACGAGTGACGCTGTGTGAGTTCAATACGCAGGTCTATCCTCGGAAAGGAATGTGTAAATAGTGAATACAAAAACCTGTCGAATTTTTGTGACTATTTCTGTAACACATGTGCTAATCCCATGTGTATCTAATTGATTTAGTTAATAAGTTCATGTGCACCAAGAAGATTGTGCCTGGTATCATGCAGCGGCTTGCATCTTGGCATATCTGACTTATTTCGTCTTTTTTATTGTCTGGCGACAGAAAATACACGTAAAGTGACAAATTATCAGTAGTTGTACTAATTTATTTGATTGGATGGTCCACTAATTGAGATCGTCGCCGGTGATTACGGCGTCCGTGCATCTCAGTTGAAACTAAAATGGGAGTAGTCGTTAATCTGTGAAGATGATGTAGGCTCTCAGAAATCACTGTCAGATTGTCAGTACTAGAAGAATAAAAACAAGAAACGAAGTGGGGCTACATGAAAGGAAAGCCATAATTTCCTTGCATAGTTAGTTAGTCGTTGGATTATCGTCATTGGACTCCGGACAAGTCCATAGGGGCGCAGATCTCTCCTTGAGTGTATCCGCCATTTCACATTGACTGACGGTCCCAGTACGTCGTTGATTGACCATAATTCCTTGCGTAAGTAATAGGTAGGCAACCTCTGTAGATAGACGTGTCGCCGAGGTGCTCACGACCTGGTGAGAGTTACAGAATTCAAGCCGTTTTAAAACTTTTTACTCTACTGATACATGTCGGATTGACAGTTTACTTCAGCAAACTTGACATGCATTCGTAAGCAAATGTCTTTATGTTTCACAGTTTACTGATAGGAAAATGGATAACAGGGCGCAAACTTTCTATGTTGAATGTCAATAATAGGTAGTTCATATTTAAATTACAATTATAATTAATGTTCGTGCGCACAAAAATGACATATGTAGTGCACTCTTGACATCATCAAGAACTATATTGACAGGTTAATATGTTGTCCTATCTTAGACTTGTTGAATGACTGGGATTTTAAGTAAAAGGGTAAACTAAAAAACCCTTCCTTATCATGATGTGTCGACAACAAGGGCATGTGGCCTGTATCACACAAGCCACTCACAACTTCAATGTAACTCGCTAAGAGAAAACACATTGACCAGAAAATGCTATAATTATTGTCATTTCTGTCAAGCTTATAAGGTTTTCATTTGAAGCACCCTCTTAGTGGATCTAGATCTGGCACTGCGGTTTGGAGGTAGTAAAGTGTCAAAAATAACGAATCAATTTCGGCTAAAAACAGTTATGCAGCCTGATTGTTTAGACAGCAGTGGCAAACTACTGAAAATATCTATTTTTCAGCAATTCACTACAGTAAACAAAATGCTTTGTTAATGGTGATGTCGGTAATATTTCTTTCTACTAAGTTAGTAAAAACAAAAATACATTAAAAAAATATTGCCATACACTATATTCGATATCCGTATACCATATACTTAGCTTACAAGACATTTAAAGAAAGAACTAGTTCATTGATCGATAACATGTATAATGTCAGCCCTATATTAGACAAGGAAGATATCTGCAGAACAATAGAGGTATGGTTATAAAATGAATACGGATGTAACAACAAATGGGAGAAACATAATGTAATACTTTTGAAAAGTAGAACAACACTTTAATAGTGAAAATAATTATTCAAAAAACTCAGGAAATAAATGCTAGAAGCGGGCATGATGGATCACTTTGCAGTATAGAAAGTGTTTCTGTTTTAGTTTAAATATTAAAAAACTAAAAAATAACTACAGTAAAAAAAATGCTAGGTTGATGGCTACGCCCTGAATAGGATACGCTACCAATTTAGTTGACACATTAAGGTCTAGCATGCACGTCAATAATAATAAAATATCATATGAAAGGTAACAAACAGTAACAAAATGTCATCTGATGCAAACAAATATCACTGACACCACAGATTGAAGACAACAAAATGCATGCCAGTAAATTGTTTGTATCAGAGGTTCTCAATTGTTTGTTGTCGTGGACCCCTTTTAATATTTTTTGTGTCACGCACCCCAAATATTCTTTATTTAGAAACATTCTGGAATGAAGCTTCTGTGTTAAAGATAGAAAACAATATCTACATTTCATATTATAATAATGATGTCTTGATAATAATAATAATAATAATACCCATAGCACCTCAGGGTCATATGGTTGTCACATTGAGACATTTGGTGCAGAACGATCTCAACGCATCTCTACCCACTACCATCTTGATGAGTATGGAAACTTCACACACTGCCCAGTCCTTGATATTATCCACCAATATCTTGTCTTTCCAACTTGTCTTGTTCTACCCCCCCCCCCCCCCAAAAATGTAATACAATTCCTCACTGATATAACAATAAAATATATTCTGTAAACATGCTCTATTCCTGTCTAAAATTATCCACATTTGCCACCTGTAATACTAACTTACTTTCACTATATATCCTTATTGCATGTCATCCGTTGTTAATTAAACGAAACATGATAAAAACTTGTTGACAATGTTCTCAAAGTGCGGGTTATCTATGACCACTAAAGTTATATTCAACTTCAGATATGCTCAAATTTGATCGAATACAGGAGCCTACATCCTTCAGAATTCCTCTTACTGGTGTTCAGCAAACGGTACTCTCTTACATCCGCGTAAACCCCTTACAGAATGAGTTGTGGGGTATTTTCAGTGGTACATCGTGCTTTCAGAGACTTTTAAGACGGCATAGTATTCCAATTTCAAAATTACTTATAAATACAATGGAATTGTTAATGTTATCAAATGAGAAAGATGGATTATAATGTATGCTATATACATCATCATCATCATCATCATAGAACTGGAGCACTAGCGGCGGAAGAGACCAAGCACGATACCGCAAGACAGAAGCGGGCAATTAGAAAAGAAAAAACATCGCAACGTCCCATAGACACCCTCTACAGTTGTCAATTTTGTAGAAGAACTGTTTGTGCTCGTATTGGACTAGTTAGCCCTTTAAAAACGCACTATTACCTTTATTATTCTTTATTACATGTTGTTACTATTATTATGGTTGAGTTTGTCATCGTCTATTACGAACATCATCACAACATCATCAAGTGACATCTCCGTAACGAAGGTTGGCTGTAACAGACTTCCAAAACCCCCTGAATCTTGTTTTGGTGGTGCAGTCTGCAAGACTGTAACTTGTTCATCTCATTATGTTGCTCTCCAACTTGTATCTCATGTCTACCTCTTGCTCGCTTCCCTTCGACTTTACCCTCAAGTAAGGTCTTCAACAAGGTGTCATGTCTTGTGTCCAAAATATTTTATTTGCCTGGTAGTTATTTCCCTTAATAATTCTTTCTTTATATTATATACAACCCGTCTTATATTAGGATTAGTACCTGTAAATTTAAAGTCACATACTGCGTCTTAAAGTCATCATGGACAACCTTAGATTACTTCACGGACCCCTCCCCCATCCCAGTAGTACATGGGCAATATTTTAGAACCACTGAACTATACAAATTCTCCTAGATTCAGGAAAGCTTGCAGTGACGAAAGTGATGAAAGAAAAAGTAGAATGATCGGTCTTCAATCTTGCGTGCACCGTTCTGAATATTACGTTCTAATCGTGTAAATCTTCAACAACAAAAATAATCTATATTCAGCAGACTGGAGTTTCAAACAACGGAGATGCTATCGCTGTTGTTGCGTTGTCGTTAGCAACAAATAGTTATGCAATTTATTATTAAAAATATATGCCAACGTGTCATACCTCATGTACGAAATGAATATGTTACGCAATCTCTCTCCAGCACATGTTTAAAGTGAAGGGGGCAAGCATTATGAGGTAGCTTATCCTAGACATGAAATGGTGAACACACATCAGGTTTTCCAAACTCTTGCATATCGACAGATAACACTGGTCCAACATTCAAATCATTACTGACTTTTATTGGCCCTAATATGTAGTATCTTGGAGTGCTAAAAAGAAATATAACCATTTAAAAAATGCTCTTTGCTCTCTTTTTGACGATATACCATGTAGTTCAATTTCTATGTTTCACAGTGTACATTTATCCAGTATCAATCAACCAATAAACCCCTAGACCTTCAGGGTCGTAGGGGTACCACATTGGATGCTTCAACACACAGTCCTCCAGCGAATTATATCCACAGCGATGCGGATGAGTGTGAATATCTTGTCCTGTCCATTGTGTGATGTTGTCTGCCAATGCCTTTATTTTCCATCTCTGCTTCTTCCCCTTCGACAGGTTCATGCAGTATTGTCTTTTACAAGGAATCATGTCTACATACATGTCCACACCTTGCTAGTTTTTAACTAGTTTTATCCAGTATAACTGCAACGAAATCTGTATTAAGTCTAGAATGATGTTATATATTGCATAATATGATCATAAACACATCATCCAGAGTTGATTACATCATTTTCTGATGCAATACAATACTTCTACCAGTAGGCTGCTGAAATAAGCTGACGTCAGAAGTGAACTATATAAAGTCAGTTGGAAAGGTAGAGCATTTAAAATATTTCAGACTTCGTGAGACAGTTTAATCTACTCTTACATAAAACTGCTATTATTTTATCTTTATCAATTTACGTACAATACAGAACAGTATTGCTTCGACAGTGCGTTAATATCTTGGAATATTTATGTCATATCTGTGGGAAAGCAACATTTGCCAAACCGAAGAAAAGTCTCAGTTCTCAAGTAACGAAGGCATATCATCTTTACTTCGCATGCAAGGTTGGTGACCAGGACAAGCCTTGGACACCACACATATGCTGTGCTACAAGTACAACACAGTTTTCACAGTGGTTGAATGACAAAAGACTAACACTACAGTTTGCAGTCCCCATAGTGTGGAGAGAGCTAAGCAATCACATAAATGACTATTACGTCTGATTGGTTCCTCTTCTTTCTTGCGACATAATGAAGAAAAAAAGACGATAATAGTCTACCTAAAAATTCCGTCTGCATGGAGAACAGTTGCACATGGTGAGGGACTCCTATTCCAGAACCTCCCTCAGAATATTCTCTTGATTCATCTGATGACGACAAGGGTGAGCCGACATGTTCTTCTCCTGTTCCGTCAGCATGCAGTGATCCAGATTTTCACTGTGGTGCATCATACACCCCACAGTGAATAACACAGGAGGAACTAAATTCTATTCTTCTTCTTTCGTTCACTTGAAACATGCCTATATCTGTAATTCTGTCTCCTTAATAAAACGCACTGTCTTTTGTAGTTCATACAGTGTCCCATAGAGTTTTAACTGAGGTTGGGCCCTTTCGAGGCATAGGGCCCGGCACCGTCCCTGCCTGAACGACCGCTACAGGCCAGGCACCATAACCTTTTATAGATACAGACATGTTTCCATTGTGTTTTGTGCGTAGCATTCTGATTATCTGTGCGCCTTTTGGCTGGATGCCTCCGTCTTCAGCACTCTGCTTACTTGGGCAGGACTATGGTCCTGCTCGAATGGGACTGCCCGACCAGTCTTAGTTTCCAGCCCCTGATGGCTGAACTAAGCCCCATCACCACTGCACGGTGCTGGCCTTGATGGGGAGAGGAACTAAATGACCTGGTTCATGATTTGGACATTCAAGAGCAAGGCATAATTTATCGGATCAAGACCAACAATGAAATTACAACGCCACCAGCAGTTGGAGCCTTTCTTGCTGAAGGAAAGTAATCTTATATTCTGTTCCGATATTTAGGGTCTCATGAATGACATAAAAGTAACCTATGACCCACAAGAATGGAGACAATATGTAGACTCGTCGAAACTATGTCTTAAGGCTGTGCTTTTGCACAATAGAAATCGTCTTCCATCTATTTCAGTAGCGCACGTTCTCCACATGGAAGAGACATACGATAACTTAAAATAGATACTGAATTACATTGAGTACAACAAGTACAGCTGGAACCTATATGGTGATTTGAAGGTAGTTGCCCTTTTAATGGTAATGCAGCAAGGATACACAAAATACATGTGCCTTTTTATTTGACTGGGATAGCGGAGCAAGGAAATTTCACTACTTGCGGAAGGAATTTATTTTCAGACAAAATGTAGTAGTTTGAGAGAAGAATATCCATCACCCAGCTGTGGTTGAGCCTTACAGAATCGTGCTACCACCCCTACATATCAAGCTAGGTTCTATGAAGAATTTTGTGAAAGCCATGGACCGGATTTCGCCAGCTTTGCGATACCCTAGCTGCCTGCATGAAAGGTTCCCTCAATTCAGTGAAGTAAAGATTAAAGTGGAAGTTCGTGTGGGTCTTTAGATTCGAGAATACTTAAAAGATGACCGGTTCAACAATATGTTGCAGGGTGATGCGAAACAAACATGGAATGCATTTCGCATTGTGTCCAACAACGTTCTTGAAAATGTTATGACAGAGAACTACAAGGAACTAGTAGAAGACATACCGATTAAGTATTAGAAACTTAGATACAATAAATCTAAAAAGTAGTGTATGACTTGATTTCTTACAGGTATTAACCGTTCATTATTACTATTATCATGCATTTCGTGATGTAAGCATTAATTTTTGAATATTGCAAAACAAAATTAGAGATAATTTTGAAATATTACTTGCATAGACGACCGAGAAGCCATGCTGAACTCAGATGAGTCAGTTCTAAAAGCGCATATATCGCAGAAAAGTTGTAGATCATGAGAGAATGCATTCCGTTCTCCGGATTAAATTATACAGAAGTTTAATAACGAGCGCAGAAGAAGAAAAGATCCACATCATCACCATCGTCATCTAAACAGGTTACAGCTACAAACGAATTATAAATACGTGCTTTTTAAACTGTGTCAATTTCTTACACAAGTTTCATAGTAGCAACAAGTGAAACAGTAGACATTCAGCACTATTAATTTGTGCAACTGAACCTTTATTATAATTTTTGTTATGGTATGTTTATAACAAACATACATACACGAGCTTTGAGGAAAAAACTGGTTGTGTACAATTTCCCAAATCACTTGTATTGCTATCGAAATATTTATCTTCATTGTTTTCATCAATCGTAGGTTATTCTTCTACACCGGTACCCAGTAAACCATCAATAGTGCCAGACATATAGTTTATTATTTTGCTATGCTTGGCCGATTGTATTTTGCTTGGCCGATTGTAAGCAATCATGGCACTGAGTGTCAACTTCACGAGTCACGCCGGTCTGCTTGCAGTTACTAATAGTGGTGTATTTCACAGACAGCTCATCAGTTGTACTTAATGAGAATTAATGTATATCTCCGAATTCACCACTAGCATACTAATTCCCATGACATTTTAGTTTCCTGGATAGTTAAAAGTACTTTCTATAACTTGACATTGTTGCGTATTGTAATACTTAAACACTTTTTATAATTGTTATTGCGGTAATTATAATAATACTTTCAAGAGCTGTGTAAAAAATCTCTGAACAAGTATGTACAATTGAAGGTGTACATGAAAAAAACACCTATTACCTCAAACAGAATGGGCAGCAATAAAACGAGTACACAAGAAATACCAAAATTTCAACAAATGAATGATCGAAATTAAGGGCCAGTGGTCATTTATTTCTTGAATTTTAATTTTGGTAGATGGGATCATCCTTTTATTATTGTACATGTTGTTTTCAGTAATAGTTTTCATTCAGTTCTCATTTCCGGTTTCCTTTGTCAAAAATAGCTGCCTACGTGACAACTTGTGTACACGTATGTCGTAGTCACCTTGGATGTCATGCTATTCAATGTCTGCTTTCTAGTTCCTCTGTGATAGCACAATTATTTGACTGTTTTTATTGTTTATTCAGGTTTGTTTCGTATTTTCTTGAGAAAGATCTTAAAGTTGAAATGTTGAAAATGTCGTGTATATTCTTATTTGTATAGTTTTTAAAATATACCCCGTAGTCCGGTAGTTTGCTGGTCACCGTGATACTTTGACAAAATCTACTTTCTACGTAAGTACTAGCACTCAATCAGAGCCAAAATGTACAGAGAATCTATCTGAATATGATTTCTTGAAGATACGAGAAGTTGCTTGATGACATATATATCATTTGATGAAATTGACAGAAAATGAAATTAAATATATAATAAATATATTTAGTAATCAGTTCTCTTTATATTCAGAAGACATGCTACTATTAGCTAGTATTGATACTTCTATAACTTCAGTACCAGTGATAATATCCTGCTATAACCTGATTGAAAAAGAGCTTGGTTTGGACTTATATTCAGACATGATTCCTTGTCAAAAATAGTAATGCAGGGAGGGAACCGTCGAGTGATGGAGAAGCAGATGAGGGAAAATAAAAACGGACAGACAAAATCAGTGAATGAACAGGGCACAATGTTTCCTCACTCATCCGCATCGTTTAAGATAGAAATCGCTGGAGGACTCTGTGTGCTGGAGCCAAATGTGGAGGACTATGTGGTACGATTCTGACTGGTTATGTGTTTACAGATAGATAGATAACCTGATTGATTTCTATCCTTGATTGAAATGCGTTCATCGATCACCAAACCTTGATATTCTGTTGAAATTATATATTCATAATATTTGCATTCTTTAATGGCAGATGTTTTTCCTAAACAAACTGGAGAATGACTTCATGAATCGTTCATATGAATCGTTGAATCATGAATCGTTGTTTGAATCATGAATCGTTCATATGAATCGTTGAATCATGAATCGTTGTTTGAATCATAAATCGTTCATATATGAGTCGTGTTTGGCCTCCGACGTCTCGCTGTTGAATATATTCTGATCGATTGAAATGTACACCCACGGCAAGCAGGAACAATGTGTTCCCAAACTACCCGGTTTTTGGATTCATCATTCAACGAAAATCAGACTTTATCCGAAACAGTGCAATGATTGGGAGCGATTTCAAAATAGTTTTGGAAGGAAGAAACGACGTAAATAATCCATAATTTTAAAATCTGAAGGTCTCGATAATGTAAGTTGACAACGACATAAATGACAGGGTCGTACTGTAACTTCTTCTTCTTTCGTTCACTTGAAACATGTCTATATCTGTAATTCTGTCTCCTTAATAAAACTCACTGTCTTTTGTAGTTCATACAGTGTTCCATAGAGCTTTGATTCCAGTGTTGTTTCCTCTGGCCAATATGTCTGCCTCAGCGTTTCATGCTCAGAACACTCTTGAAGTATATGTTTGGCACTCTGTGCTGCCTGTCCACATGTACACATGGCCGTGTTGCCAATCTTGAACTTTGTATACATGTGACTGCGGAGTCGGTTGTGTCCTGTTCTGAGACGTAGAATTATAACTTGTTCTGGTCTGTTCATAATATGATAGTCATCTTGTGTTGGTGTTTGTGGCTTTCTTATTGACTTGATCATCTGTTTTTTCTGATGGTAGGTGATTGGTATATCTGGTTGGTCTTCGGCAGCACCTTCCTTAGCCAGTTGGTCTGCTTTTTCATTTCCTGGTATTCCACAGTGAGAAGGTATCCACTGCATGGTTACCCTATACTGGTAAGACAATTCGCTAAGTAGTTTTTTCAAGTATGTTAGTTTTCCAGACTGGAGAGCTTGAAGCACTGACCTTGCATCTGTCAGGAATACCACAGGCTGTAGGTCAGAGTTGGAGTTCAGTAGTTTTTTAGCTGCCACACTAATTGCCTGGATTTCAGCATCATAATTATTGCAGAATTTTCCTGTTGGTGTTCTGATGGTATCTCTAGGCTTGTGTGGATATTCTATATATACATCTGCACCTCCATTCCTCACGGCATTCTGTGCTGACCCATCTGTGTATACTCTGACCCATATATCTTGTGGATATTCCTCATCCAGGAAACTGAGGGTGACTGTCCTTCGCTGCACACTGTTCTGTTCGTCCTAGCTTAGTATTCCTTTCACATGGGTCTGAATGTACATTGGCATTCCATGCCTTTCACTCCACGGGGTTTGTTCTGGTACAGGCCTTAAGGGGCTGTCAACTTCAGGTTGGTCTGTAAGTTGTCTGCGGAGTCGTTTAGCTTGATGGATAAAGCTGCTCCTTTTCAGTCGCCCCAATGCTAGATTTTGGAATCTTTCCTTCATTGGATGAAATGGCACTGAAACTTTTCTGCCTGAATTAGTACTTTTGTGTCTCTGAGTTCGCCAAGTGTTTTCATTCTTCCCATTTTCTGCATCTCTGCTATGGGTGTTGATTTCATTGCTCCCAACATTATTCTAAGTGCCTGGTTTTGCACTTTATCTAGATCTTGTAATGTGGGTGTTTGATGCAGAACACCATGCAGCTGAACCATATTCCAGGTGTGGTCTTATGCCTTGCTGGTAAACTTTACTGAGTATATTCCCACTGGCTCCCCATGTGGTTCCACTTAGTTTTCTCAGGATAGCTAACTTCCTCCTGGCTTTTGTTGTTGCTTTGTTTATGTTCTACTTCCATGTCAGCTTATCATCAAAAGTAACTCCGAGGTATGTTGGTTGTTTGTCTTATTTCAAGAGCTCTCAAACTATCTTGATATGACCAGCTATTTGTTTTGGTGAGAGGTTAAAGAGTGTAGTGCTGCACTTATCTGTGTTAATGCTGACGCACCATCTATTAGCCCATACGGTTAGAGCATCGATAGCTCTTTGTATTTGTTTAGTGGCCACTGTCGCATGTTCTTCCGTGCACCATATCACCAGGTCGTAAGCATACATTGCCACTTTGATCCCATGTGGTAGTTCAGCAACTAGGTCATTGATGTAAACCATTGATGAAGTGTGGGTGACAGGACTCCTCCCTGGGGGACTCCATGACGCAGTAGAACTTTCTTGCTCTTGCGACCATCTAATTGTACCCTGGCTCTTCTATTATGCAGGTATGCTTTTACCCATTTGTACATTCTTGAGCTAACCCTGCAATTTCGCAATTTCTTTAGGAGCCCTTCGTTCCAGACATTATCAAATGCTTTTCTGAGGTCTATCCATGCTGCTAGTACCAGTTTCTTATCTTGGAAGGCATCCTCAATCTTTTGGGAGAGGTAAGTTGCCTGATCTTCAGTAGAGTAGCACTGTCTGAAAAATGCTTGCTGTGATACCAGAAGGTTTTTACTTTCAAGGTACCACTGCATCCTAAGATTGATAATGCGTTCCATTGTTTTGCATAGACAGCTTGTGAGGCTGATGGGCCTGTAGTTGGAGACTGTGTTGCCATCTTTTCCTGATTTGAGGAGTGGTATCATTATTGCTTCTCTCCACGCCTGTGGTACATTACCTGTGGACCAGCTCGTGTTAAAGATCTGCAGTAGCTTTGCTCTTGATGCAATTCCCTGGTTTCTAATCATTTCATTGGACACTCCATCTGCTCCAGGAGACTTTGTCATTTTCAATTTGGATATTGCATGCTCCAGTTCTCTCATTGTGATTGGTGCCTCCATGACTTCAGGTTAAGATTCGCTTTGTCCAATGTTTTGCTGGTTCTCTCGAACCTCCTGTTGTTTGTATGGGCTGACTTTGATGTTATTGTCTTCTGCAAAGGAATCTGCAAAATAATCAGCTGCATGTTTACCTGTTAAAATGTTTCTATCTTTATAAAGTGTGATCCTGGTATTTCTCCCTGTACCTTCATCATTTAGTTGTTTTACAAGTTTCCATAATTTCCTAGTATCTCTTTCTAGGTTCAGCGACTCTGTTTTTTCTTTCCAGCTGCTCCGTCTGGCTAGTAACTTGGCTCTTTGAAATTTAACCATTGTTTGCTGATATTTGTTGGGATGTTCTTGGCTAGGTCTGTTCTCGGCCTGCTGTCTAGATGTTTCCATCTCATTTTGCAGCTTTTCCAGTTCATTATTCCAGTAGGGTTTGTAGTTCTTGCGTGCCCCGCTGGGTATGGTTTTACTAGAAGCATGTAGTATACATCTATTAAATTCACTCACTGCTCAATTGATGTCTTTGTCCAAGTTCATGTCCTTATCTAGAACACTGGTTAAATGCTGGTACATTTTCCAGTCTGCCCTCTTATAGTTCCACCTAGTGAGCGTGCTGCTGTCCTTGGTAAATTTATTGTGGATTTCCAGAAATACTGGTCTGTGGTCACTACCCCCAAGCTGCTTTCCAACGACACGTGTGATGTTCCATTCCAGGCCTGGTGAATGGAATGCCAGATGTGGTGTAGAGGTGGTGTGCCATGCTCTCGAGTAGAAGGTTGGTGAGTCTGCTGGCTGGTTAATAAGGATGAGATTATTTTCATCCTGCCAGCTCTCAAGTTCCTCACCTCTCTTGTAGATATGATCATAGCCCCAGCTCTGAGAGTGGATGTTGAAGTCACCACACACCATAAGTCTCTCTTTATCTTTAACTGTGTCTAGTGCCAATGGTTTATCATTTGGGCAGTAGTAGTTCAGAAGATGGAATTCTGCACTGTCTGTTTTTAGGTGGAGCATCTGGTATTCTGCCCCTTCCATATATACTTCCAGCTGACATGCGCCTGTGAACAACAGAACTGTGAACAACAGAAGGAAATCCCAACTCACTTCCACCATTTGTTAGTGTAATTTAATCCTTATTGTTGTTTCTTTGTTGTTTCGATCATCAGGAATTACGAGTTATTAGCTCTTGCTTCCTATGTGTAATTGGGTCGTTTCTCTAGAACTTTATTTCATACCCAGATGACTAACTCATCTGCGTGCAATATATTCAGAAGAAATATCCTACTCAGGGAATAAACACTAGAGGTTTTGTTGCTTTTACAAATAATAATGTTCGCCATTGATAGCACGCAAGTAGCCTTTAATTAATACGAATTAATTTACATCTCCAAGTCGGTATTATGTATAATTTTGATGCAGATTAATGGTACACTGTTTATGTTTCCTATGAATCAACATTTCAATTACAGTACGTCGACAAAATTTAAGAAGGCATAAAAGAAAGCAATAAGATAAATTAGAGGCTATATATTCTTACTATTAGTAAAGTTGTATTTCTCCGCTACACAAAAAGGTTACAATTGGCCACATTACTACACTCTATCATAACAGAGTGTAATTTTACATGTAACATCTCGATTAAATTTTAATTAAGTAACATATGTTTATATTCACACGGAAACAAAATAGTAAGAGCTATAGATAGTTACTATATATAACGCTACACATATGTATAAATGCACACATCAATATATTCGTGTACATATATCCATAAATATATGCAGCTGTGTACATCAAAACTCAGTACACATATCCTACTCTCATTAATGATTTCGTATAAATTTTGGCATTGATCAATGTTAGAATATCGGTGCTCAATCAAAATTAGACTATTGCAATCTTTTCTTGAAAATAAAGGGTATTGGGTCTTTAGGTGTAATGAAAGGTGTATATATGGGATCCAGACCGGGATATGATGGATCAACATGTATCTCCAAACTTTGTAACAATTTGGCAATAGCCACATAAATCTCCATTTCAGCAAACCTCCTTCCGATACACCCACGAGCACCGTGACCAAAGGGTAGATATGCAAAAGCACTCGTTCTTTTGTTAATTGTCCTGTCTTCCTTTTCACCAACATCTTTCCTAATCCACCTTTCTGGAAAGAACTCCAAAGGGTCTTCAAAATGCTTTGGGTTCAATGAACTTCTGCTGCTGGACATAATGACACTGGTTCCCTTGGGAACTAAATACCCGCTGAGGACAGTATCAGAAGTTAGAATTCTCTCAGTGCCATTAGACAAAGGAAAATTAATCCTCATGGATTCTTTCACACAAGCTTTTATATAGTTCATCTTCGCCAAAGATTCAGGGGTAACGGGACCTTGAGGCCCAATAAGATCAATTATTTCTTTTGCAGCTTTATTTTGTACCTGTGGATTTACTGCCAGGTTGTAAAATAGAATAGCGATATTTCGAGCTGTTGAATCTGTGCCTGCAATCAACATAGAATCAATAATGGCAAGAATTTGTTCAGTGTCAATCTTGCTATTTACTATCATAGAGGCCAGAAGGTTAGTCTCCGTTTTAAGAATTTCAGTTTGTAAACTGTGGTCTTCTTGTTTGTGACGAGCGTTTAGTTCTTGTATTACCTTGTCAACGTATATCATTGATTGTTTCCTGATAAATCTCATTTCGTCCTCGAACTTAAGATAAAAAGGGTCTTGTGCGTCCTTTAGATAGCGTCTTTCAATTCCTATCATACTTATAAACGTGCAATGCAGAACTGTTCTGAATGCCTCTAGTAATCTCTTTTTTTCTGGTGAACATTGAAGATCGTTTTGTAGAAACCCCAAGCGTTGGTTAAAACAAACGACTCCAATACTCTCTGCAGCGAACTTAAAAAATTCCAGTGATAATTGGTCAGGGCTAAACGTATTTGTTTGAAGTCGACGAACAAAGTCTTCAGCGACAAGATTCTGAGCTGGTAAGTAGTGAAGACATACCTGTGGACGATTGAGCAATGGGTTGAGAGGGCTTCTTAACTCCTGCCATTCTGGACCAGAAACTGTGCCGAGGGCATTACATAGATTATTTCTTTCTCTGAAAACTTTACTCAAGGTCATCAGTCGACGCAATGGGTATGCACTTTCAGTTCTAAAAATAGTTTCTATATCTTCAACATTATCAGTGTGTACTGAATAATCTTTACCTAACCGAGACTTGAATACACATCCGTACTTTTCGTGCATACTGTTGATCATCCTGCCAAACGTTTCAGGAGAGAATTCACTGAAAGGTTTAAACATAAAAACCGTCCCTAAATATGGAAGTTTTCTAAAGCCACCAGGGCCAGGCATGGAACTGAAGTGCAGTGGATTACCATTTGTAACATGCATATTTGATGACTTTACAGCGGATCGGATTATATCCTGGTCATCTTTCTCTTGAATTTCAACTGCAGGCTTAAACTGATGCAGAGATGCAGTACACAGTCGTTTCCATGGCAGCGGGAATAAAAAATTATGTCGAGTAAATTGAACTGTCATTCTGTCTGTGGATGTAAATTATCCTAAGATTAAAATCATCATGGCACTATTTATTAGCTGTATTTTTAAATGGTAAATTATACCAGTACATTAATGTTTAAATATAAAACTC
Organism: Meghimatium bilineatum; assembly: GCA_034231615.1. Lineage (NCBI taxonomy): Eukaryota > Metazoa > Mollusca > Gastropoda > Stylommatophora > Philomycidae > Meghimatium > Meghimatium bilineatum. Next base: position 43,460,862 of record CM067298.1, read on the forward strand.
TTGCTAGGGCCAGTATGAACGTTGACCACCAGCTAGACAACTGTCTCAATGTAACAAATTATCAGTCTTTATTTTGACAGGACACATCAGGCAATGAGTCACCTATAGAGACTGAAACTAATGTTGCTGTGCTTATATGACGGGTAGAATAAACATCTAGACAACCAGTTGTGAATTGAGCAGTGGAATATATAGAAACACATTCACAGTGAACTAAACGGCAGTTTATAACAGAAGTGTTTTATAAACGATTTGTTTAAGTAGCCAGTCTGTTTTAAGATGTGCTTAAGTTGTCAGTCTGTTTTAAAATTTGTTTAAGTTGTCAGTCTGTTTTATGATTTGTTTAAGTCGTCAGTTTGTTTTATGATTTGTTTAAGTCGTCACTACGATACAAGAGCCCACTCAGTCGTAATTCCTGGAAATCGAAAGAAATACACATAGAAACAAAATCAAAGGCACACGCAAATAAACACCCAAATTATGTTTTCCAGTACATTCCCAACAAATGTTTGCTTGTTGAGTACATTGGTGGCATGTTAATGTTCGGTGTCATGTAGTTCAAAGATCTATCATAAGCATAGAATTCATAATTCAGATGTAATAATTATAGAACGTTCAAATGTATTTAATGGTAAGGGATGTAATCGAAAATATACAAATGAAGTATGAAAAAGGGTAATAATTTTCTAGGATAGGTAATTCTATATGTACAGAGTTACCTCTAAAAAGAAAATCCGAGTGTGTAGCATTAGCATTTTGTGTCAACACTAATGTTTCTAGACATTGTGTAAATATTCTTACTGTGAGTTTAACTCACGAAAACGTCTTTTTTTGCAAAGGAAATCATAACTATTTGAGGAAATATTGTGAAACTGTGTTATGTCGAGTGGACATCTGTGCTGTGTATTCACTCAAGTAGTATATTTCAAAGAGGATTGTCACGCGTTATAAACTTTAATTGGAAAATCTTCTGGTATTTTTCCTTATAGTTAGTTAGCTAGTTAGTCTACAGATAATGTTTATTGCACGCTGGACACGTTTATACGTGCTCCGATCTCCACTTAAGTGTATCCACCATTACATGATGACTGACAGTTTATGTTCTTTGTTGGTTGACGTATATTTTTATAAACTCACAGCAGCGATAATTTATGACAATTCTGAATTTGAAGCCAAGTTCTTTTATTCTGGACATTTTCAGGACTTGACCACCCTCATTAATTACATTTGCCAGTGTTGTTCCTTGTATTACTATTTAACGTGCAATTATAGTATTTAACTAGTTTTAGTGTGAATTTTTTACAATATATATCACTTTTAAAACGCTATATATGTGGGTTCTACGTTAACATGTGTTTAGAAGCTGTTGCACATCAAATAGCCATCTGTGTTGATCTGTTGATAGTATAGTTTTCTAGTATAATTTGTTAGTACAGTTTTCTAGTATAATTTGTTAGTATATTTTGTCATCTGCAGTTTCTTATTCTAGTCTGCATTTACATCAGTTATCTCATTGATGACTTACAACATTGACCTAAAGTAGCATTGTACATTGATGACTTGATAATATGGCTCAATGATGAATATGTAACAGTGACCATCATACATGTACACAAAGATATCGGTGTCTTTCCTGTATGTGGGCAAAGATGGTGTGTTCTCATTACCAGATGACTACTCTCTGTACTCTCATACTAAAATAAAAACAAACTAGTAACATCAAGATCCATGGAGAGCTACTGTGAGAATAAACATAACTCACATGTCTTGGAGTCAAATTTGATAATAAACTTACATGGAAGGATCACATCAACAAAGCAATAAAATAATTCAGGAGGAGATTTATCATCATGAGAAACCTAAGAGAAATTACACGGGAGTGTTGGAAATGCATAGCTAAGTATATCAGCAAGGCATGCGACCAAACCTGAAATATGCGTCAACTGCATGGAGCCAAACATCAAATACCACATTGCAAGGTGCAACGTCAGGCACTTATGATCACCAGAATGATAATAAAATCAATATCCATTGTACAGATACAGATGATGCGAAAGATACGCACACTGAGTTTACGCAGGTACACAATGGTGCTTAATACGACATAACTTCAATAAGGTCTCGAAATAAATGTATTCTATAGAAATAATTAACAATATAATTATCTACACTGCATTTCCTGCAAAGTTGTTCTCTTCGGCAACTACGCACTGTTGCCAACGTGCATATATCTGTTGGAAACATTCATGGAACCCATTCTTTGACACCTCTCTCCGCTGTCTTGTTACATTGGGGATACCGCATCTGTATCATTGCATAGCTGTCCTTTCAGTTCCGATTTTAGTTGAATGAACAAGAAAACATCAGGCGGTTCAGGGCCGGGAGAAAATGGAGACGTTCAAAGGTAACCACATTGTGGTTTGCGATTTACTGCGTTTCCGGTAAGGTATTGATGTGCCGCCACATTATCATACAATATAATCCAACTGTTAGTTCTCCATTTTTCGGGTCGTTTTCTTCTGATCGTATCTCTTAGACTACATTGATATCCCACTTACAGGTGTGAAACCATCTCGTTGCATTCATAATTGTGTGTGTTTTTTCTGGTTTGTCTTTGTTTCTTGATAAAGCTTCCTAATCGACCGTAACTTAGAAAACGTCTTTGCTTCTCTGTATTTTTATTATGTCTCTTTTACATTAGTTACACTATTTGTTAGTTTTATTAGTTACCAGTAATAATAATAATACATTATCATAATTTCTGCCGCTTTTGGATTTGTTACTACGACACTTTCCAATATGGCCTCTGACAATTTGGTTGTTTATATCATGTCTGCACACATATAGCATTTCGTTGACACATCAAGAGAAGAAAAAAGATGGGACACGTCGTGAAAAGTAGCAAGTTGAAGAGCAAGAGAGAGGAGGGGGAGGGAAGACCAATAACGAAAACGATAGACAATCTACATTGTGACCTAGTTATATAATGTCATCGTTATCGGAAATATTGACGCCACACGAAACAGCCGGCTGTAGAAAGACACGATAACCAACGCCACACGCATAGACTATCTGGAAAATAATTAATTTCGACACGTTTTATTTCTGGCTTCGACGCTTTAATTTGTCACCAGATCAAAAGTTATAATCTAAATTTAAGTAAACTGGTGCATTCAACAAACTGACATAATTGTGGGTTGTGCTAGCGTTCTATTTGTGTCACTGGCCCAGTACGTGTTTCTCCCCTTGTGAGATATTGTGACCTTATTTTTCACATCTGTTGTCTGTCTACTCTGTCGAAAACTTGTTCTTGGTGGACGAACGCGATATACAATTCTTTATTATTTTCAGTTGTTTTCAATAGAATAATGTGTACACCAATGGTAACATGTAGTGTATTTGATATTGAAAGAACAAACAATCAAATATAGTTGAAATCAAACTTTCAGTAAATTGAGACCTATACTGGGAAGACTGGATTAAGTAGCTAAATCACACGCCCATCGACCAAGTGATCCAACTTCTAATTCACTCGTGGTTTGTGAAACGTTCATAGAAAATGTGTACCGGGACTAACGCTACATGAAGGAAAAGAATTGATCCATCACTACAGAATAAGTGCTGAAGTCGAAACTGGTCTGCCGTGTTCTTCTGCGGTGTTAGCTCTCATACTCTTTATAGTTATAAGAATATTGTCAAGAGACCTCAATGCATTATGTCATTATATTGGGTGCAATAGCTACAGATTTAGGCCTGACACAAACGAATTACAGTAAGGAACGAAACTGGCGATCCCACATAATAGTTGCTACAGCTTTGTACATGTAATATCTTCATCCCTAACTGCAGGTTGCTGCCACGGGGCATACCTTTACCTTACATCCAAAGTCAGCGTGGCTTTTCGATCGTTTGATGTATGGAATGTGATAGCCAAATCCAGCCCCCCCAACTTCTTAAGTTATGGTATACTTGGAAGACCATAGTGTATCTATTCTTTGCTCCTTTTTCTACCTCAGGCACCACACTGGAGACAAGTCATGCATTGTCTGATCCAATAGTACTTAGGCTAAGGCAAATTAGTATATATGACAAGTCAGGAATTGTCTGATTCACGTTCCTACGCAACGGAGTATATACGGCTAAAATTACAATGGCTCATAATAATTATCTTTATATATTTTTAAAGCATAAATTTATAATACATGTAAACACATATAAAAGAAGGAAAATAAAAAAATAATTGTTGTTCTTCGTACTAGAAGAACCGTTTGTTACGGAAACAAACTGCTCATGCATATAATATATATCAGTAACTCTCCATTAATTGACACTTGTAACATGCAAAACTTGCTAAAGGCACATACTTTATGATTCTGAATACACAAGTCGAAAACCTTTATACTAGGAATATTTATATAAGTCAACAGTTCACGATACTATCCAATGTGCCATCGAGTCTACCTGTCAATGATATGATATCAGTTGAAAGCCTCTCAGAATCGCTACATTTAGACCGGGTTATAGCTAAATTAAGGAATCGGCCTCTTTGATAAACGTCTAGCTGATTTGGAAACTACTGTGGGGTCTTTTGTGGTTTGACTATTCTCTTCTTGACCTGACCTGAAACTATCGTCTTAATACATTTGCAAATTAAAATTAGAACAATATCTTGGTACTTTTATTTTGTTTCAATACCATAATTGGCTCCACTTCTGTCGATGTATTATTACCTTAAAAGCTCACAATATCTTCGATTCGTTATCTCTCTAAGTGCCTAAAACAATTGCCTTGTGTTTAAGAGTTCGACAGTTCGTTCCCTTGCCGATATATATTGTTTGCAAGTCCATTTTCGGAGATCCGTATGAATTATTGTTTAATATAATTAAGACAATTAACGTATAAAAAAGTCAATTCTTAACACTTTCATTATGTACTTTGTTCTTCAGATTTCGTGGAATCCGTACAGCGCCACTATGTTTTGTTTGCAAGTACAGTTTTCGGAAATCCCTCAGGAATGCCACTTGAAGGTACGGAAATATGTGATATGAGTCATGTCTCCGGTATAAAGACCTGTGTACAGAAAATGTAAATATGACTTGAAGGGCCGATTTTGATTATGCCTGTGTATTTCGTTGGTTCGCATTTGTTATTTGGCATATGACTCCAAGTATAAAATAGGGACCAACGAATATCGCGAGAATAATAAAAATAAAGGTAACGAATGAAGTCCTGTACAAAGATCTTCTTCTGCCTACTGTCTCGTATGTGTGGTACTCTAGGCATGCGGCGCGATGTTGAGTTGAGAAGGGCGAAGTAGATGTAATGAGACCCGAGTATACTTAGGTCAATCTTCTACGCCTTTTGAGCAATTGAATTTATCGATAATAGCAGCATACGAACACGTGGTAAACAGAAAACTACAATAACGAGTATATCGTTGATATCGCATGCTGAAAACAGAATAATCGAGCCCACGACATGTTCTACCTTAGGAGAAACGTTGATGAAACTCATGCACCTGCTCTAAGAACAAAGCAAGATACAATTCAGTTTCACCGAGCTGAAATCTACAACAAACAACTGGCAATAATTTTGATGCATTATCCATTTTCGCTGAATTATACACCTAGATTCTGCGACGACGCTCCTATTACTTCCTGATAGCCAAAGAACAATGCACTACTTCGTGTGGCTTTATTTATAATAGTTTTACTAACTACTGTCTCGTGCACGCCAAATTATTTCAAATACCTGTTGTGCAGCATATCAGAAAGTAAAAATTTTACAGCGTCCTCTATATATCTTGTTCTTCCTATTCCTCTTTTATCCTTCTACTTTCTGTTGTCAAGATGTGTCATAATTCCTCATGTCATAATGTGCTAAATAATGTGGATTGTATTTTTTGTGCATCCGTTTTTGTGAGTTAAAATTCTTTTAAATTTCTAAGATTGATTTCTTTTAATAGGTCAATTATGTTAAAATAGATGAATTAATCTGCCTCTACGATATGTGAGTCAATTCTTATAACAAATATGAATTTCTGAGTTACTTTAAGATATCTGCATTACGATTTCTATTTGTCCATGATATTCTCCGAAATCTTCTGTAAAACCACAATTCTGCGTCTACATATAACAATATTGGTAGTATATCCCATCCATTATTTAGCCATAAACTCGACATTTATTTGTTGTAGGGATTTTCTAAGCAATATGAATTTCTTTAATAGTTTGCCATTACTTTCTGAACGGTGAGAATGCGCATTGCCTGCGGCAATATTCTAACCCGTTGTCTTGGCAGTCACAGAAGCTTTCTGTACCACGACGCCACAGAGGCAGACAACATAGTCTAAATATTCTCTAACTATATTGTCGATTGTCCATTCTTCACTACTATACATTAGAATTGGTTGAAAGTAACTTTTAAAAACTCACTTTCTCTCAACAATTGACACAATTATGTTTTTCATATTCTGAAGTGAGGGTGGACGGAACATGTAGCGTCTATGTTGGACGTCCCACTTGCAGTCAAGGACTTCTTTAAGCGCACCACATAAGCCTCTCAACAGTCCAGGTGCAACTCATTGATGCTGAGGTTACTGTCCAGTAGATACTAATCTTTTTGCAGCAATATGCACAAACTCACTCATAGCATCACCTTCACAAAGTACCGCTGTTTCAAACAAAGCTTGCTATGGAGCGATCGAGTGCTTGGCGGTATACACAGGTCTCTCCATCTTTCTTTGTACTTGTCTACAACACTTTATTGTCTAATCTCGAAGCGGTCACCAAGGATCCTGAACGGTGAGGAAGAACATCTCTACCTTGCGTGATTTAGGGAGCTGTTTGCGCTTTGCAAAATGTCAGTGATGGGGGAGCCTAAACACCCTACATCTAAACATAGCAGGTTTATCAAATGATTGATGTCAAGAAATAAGTGTGCCACCATTTTTTATAACGTACGTGTGAAAATTCTTACAAGGAGTGACTGTCCAGGTCATGCGAGAGTTAGAAGCAATGAAATAGTTAGTTCCTTTTGTTCCAACGATGGATCATAGGGTCGTAGTTTTTCGTTTCCATGTTGAGCGCCTTGTTGCAAGTTGTCGTAGTTCATCTGTATTACTTATGCCCAATATTGATCTTTCTCTGTTGATTGTTCTGCACATAGCTTTTCAGAACGAAATATTTTCCTGTACACTGAATATCCGTTCGCAATTTAGATAGAGCAACGCCTCATTACATACAGATCACTGATAATATTTCTGCAGCAAAGGATGTTTGACGATGGTGAATTGTTAGGTCGCTGATCAACCGTCAAATGGATGAGTAGTGGCAGGAAATGCTATAGCGATGAGAAAAGTTCAGTTAATAAGAATTGTCGTGGAAACACTACACAAAGATGAATAGAAAGTGAAGGAGATAATGCACATGTTAAAAATAATTATACCAGAAGTGACTATAAGGAAGGAAATAAATTTCGTCTTTTCTAGATAACAGAGAAGTCCACCTGGGCCACCGATACTTTTACATCAAGAAAAAAAAAGTAGGGGGGTTAAATTACCTAAAAAAACATAAACGCAAAGGGGAGGGATTGTCATCCATTTTTTACTGATTTCATAAGAGAGGGTATATTTGTTCTTCATCTAACTAATACTTTTTAATTTCTGTGTTTTGATTTAGCATTAATGTAATCCGCTACTGTGATGCAGTCATATCTTGGAGTCATGTCTATTTTTCTGCAACTGTTAACATAAGAGAATTATCTGGCTCTCTAGCGACGTGCTAATGTGCATGTCTGTTACAGCGAAGCTAGAGAACTATAATCCCGTCACATGCAATTGTGCAATTGTGGACCGTTCAGAAAGCAATGACAAAATACTGAACCAATTTATATTGCATGCAAGATCAATACAGCCAATATTGCGAGGTTAATGGCTACGTCCTGAGTAGGATATGCAATTTATGCCAGCATAATTCTTGTCTTGTATCTGTACCTCTCACTCTCGTGTCCCTCCATTTAATATTCACATAAGTTCACAAGAACAAATCACAAGTATCTGAATTCACAGTGAAAGTGTATTCAAACATGTAAATATCATAAGATCACCAAATGTATTCCACAAATAAGGAAATAACTAAATCAAAATGACTCAAGCATGTTAAAGACTACATAAAGCTACATAATAACTCATCATATTTTCTCCCATATTTCGCTACATTTTTATAGTCAATCATTCTCACAAGATATGCAATTTTACGAGCTAAAGCGTCATTAAAGTCATGAAGCATTATTCGATCGATATCAAATATTATGTGATTGATGTGAACTCTCTTCTTGGATGTTCAAGACAAGATGGATTAAAACAAAACAACATAGAAGCATAATGGTGATATGATTGTGTATGTTTATTTCCTTTCTCTATATTATTCTTACATATATCACTCCATTTATGACTGTATGAACAAATCAAAGCAGTTACGATGTTATACAATGTCTTTCCTATCGTAGATTGGGTTATGATACATAAAATTGATCATTCTAAGATATATGTGTAAGCTATACTCAAAGCGATGACCCGTCTAAATTTAAGATGCAATTCCCAACTTTATTGATGAATCATTGAAACACCTGTTTCAGGACAGTGAATTGAACACAAAACAATCACAACAGGGCGTTCTGTATTGTGAAATCTGCCAATTGACATAGAAAATACGGAGTTATTCCTAATAGCAAATCTGAAAGTGTATGTTAGCAGTTGCCAACTGTAGACTGTGCACTGATGTTATCAGAGAGTATGGGTAAAATAATAGACTATATAGAAGAAAGTGCATCCTTTCTGTAAAAAAATCCAATAAATCCACATTTAACATGAGATAGAGAACAAAATACCCGTAGTTATGGTGTTTTACAATGGTAAAAATAGTTAGAAATTTATAGCGACTCCAAAATTGGATTGTAGTACGAAATGAGATTGGAGTAACATATGAGCTTGGAGTAACATGTGATATTAGAGTATTACCTAAGATTGGAGTAACATGTAAGATTGGAATAACATATGAGATTGGAGTGACATTTGAAATATGGACACGATATATGCTTTAATGTTCGTTTTCTTGAATAATTACGATGTACACAGTTGGTGTCCAATGTCTAAAGACGGACTTCTTTTTGTTTTGCCATTCAATAACAAATGCGACGAAACGTATATTGTGATTCATTCTTTATTTATATCATAAGATAATTATACAGAGAATAGAAAAATGTATGTTTCTCTGTTAACGTCTTCTGTTGACACAGTCATTTGCATCTCTATCTCTTCTCTACTTAATTTTCTGCATGCATATTTCGTCTGTCTTCTTGAAACAATAAATCTAATTATGTTTCAAATATAACAACATTTCAATGAACATTTGATATCTGTGAAAAAAGTATAAATAAAATAAATATCTTTGTTTACTCTTGATTAGGAACCAGCATCAAGGCATATGAGAACATTCCCGTAAGTACTCCGCTGCCATTAAATCAGCTATCTAATGGGATATAAGCTCAGTTTCAGTGTTCTACTCAGTTGTCCGATGTGAATTTTTAGGATCTTTCCCGAAATGACGCACTTTCTGCCACATACTCTGCTAGCTTCCATTTATATAATTCTCTAAACATCTACTTTGGCATGTTCTTAATAATTTTATAGAGTATCCTTTATTGTCGAAATTATCTCAGCCCTGTATTTTCTTATTACTCTGTCATACACTACAGGTTGACCACCTATATCATCAGCTCACGCGTTTCCTTTGACTCCTACATGGCCGGGACAGAAGATCTATGTAGTAACACATTTACACAGCATTGGTGATAAATGTAATCTACTAGATGTACTGGAACAAAAATGCACACTACACAATAAAAGCATCGCATAGAAGTTACATTTGTAGTATGATAAATGCATTGATTACAATATACAACATTTATAGCATGATAATGCAGATGCCTTGCTGAAGATTACTTATTAAAATAATAGATTACTAAATATATTAACTGTTGCTATAGGAGACATGGTGTGACATGAATTATGAACACAACTGAAAAATACAACTAAGAAAACTAAAACAGATACAAATGAATATTTTGTGTCATGTGACGTTCTCTTTCTAGAACGTAGACTTCCTTATGAATATCCTGAAACCCCCGGATCCGGCAAGTTGTCCCTCTTCCTCTAGCGACGTGTGCATGCATTCCTGAATGTCTCTTGTCCAGCGACGTCTTGGTCGGCCTCTGCCCCTACTGTCTTCTAACGCCCCCTCCTACAACACGTTCAAATGGAAATTTCAACACATCCGCAAGGAAATTATTGACACTATACTCTGTAATCACACATGGAATAATATACATCTGGATAATGATTATGAATAACATGTTCATTTAGTTTATGAATAACATGTTTTTTAATCTATGAACAACATGTTCATTTAGCTTATACATGACATGTTCCTTTAGCTTATGAATAACATGTTCCTTTAGCTTATGAATAACATGTTCCTTTAGTTTATGAATAACATGTTCCTTTAGTTTATGAATAACATTATCCTTTAGTTTATGAATAACATGATCCTTTAGGTTGTGAATACCATGCTGCTTTAGGTTATACTAACATGTCCTTTTAGGCTATGAACAAGTCCATGACATGAACTATGGAAAGCATTAACATATAAACAATTGAAAGTGAAATGAAATATAAGTTCATCGTCTATTAAGAATTTAACAGTGTAACAGCAATCCCGGTCAATAAATGCATGTCTCCTGGTGATATGTTGGAGATTATTCATACCAATCTTTCCTACTCCATTTTAAATACTTGAATGTTTCTGCTCCGTAGTTTCCAAAATTGTTCATAACAAGTTCGATGCCAAAGTTCATGTGTTCTACAGCGTTCATCAATAGTTGAACACCGATATTGTCTATTATCTCCGTAATTACTAAGCGTATGGGCTTCATACTTTGTGTGAATTATTTAATAACCGCGATAACGATTTTTGATTAATTATTATCTATACTAAACGGATTTATTGCAGCAGTCGCTACGAATGTCGTTTTTAAGATAAAACTACTTGTTTATTAATAGCCATACGTAGACGGGTTTACGGTACAAATTACCATATTTCTATCAATGAGGGGAAATGCGTAGTATTTCAATATTGTTGTTCTTTTCCTTTCCAACTCCTCACTAACTGTTAGGCAAAGTATATATATTATACTGGCTAATTATAAGCACCATAAAATAAGAAGTTATCAGTGATGGAATTATATTTCTGTTAAATGTAACTTTAATTGCGTTTCGTGCACGCCAAAACGACTAATTTTGGTACGGAAGTCACATGTTTCGTGAGTGTCAAATATGTAGTCGTTTCATTAGAGACTTCATTGTCATGTCTTAAAATAATCACTAAACTAATGTTTACTCAAAGTCGTCTCGCATGTTCGGTGTGTTTTTATTGTGGTGTCATTTTCATTACCAATTCTACCGATAATCGTGACTGCCAAGCTGAAATGAATGGTCATATATTTAGAGAGTGGACAGAGAAAACTATACTTCCATCATTAGATAGACCCTCCTGTCTTGTCGTCTGCTCCTAGCATAGTTACGGTAGCATAGTTGATAGTGAGATTTCTTGTTATCACCAGTTACAGCGTGCCAGGTTCGAAACCACTACCGGACAAAATAAAACCAAGTTGTGGTTTCTCACTGGGCACGGCCACACCTCCAGTCGACCCAGTTGTATATGAGCACCTGGGGCGTGAGTTAGGGTAGGTAAATACAGCAAGGAATAGGAATAATAGTTTCTGCGGCGTAGTCCATGAAGCGCTTTCTTCATCCCTTACAGCAGGTTGTTGCCATGTGACATATCTTTAAATTTACCTGTCTGGTTATGGTCAACTATTCCTATCATAATGGTGTTGCATGTGAAGATAAAGATCCATAAATCCTCATCTAATAAGGAAGACATAAATATGGTTTAATAAAGAACATACTCTATTTACTGAAATGCACTTGAAACTGTTGCACTTAATGAAATACACTTACTGTTGCTGGTAAAGAATGCACACAGAGCTAGTTTGGGCTAAATTAAGGAAGCTGTGGCAAAGAAATATAAAACTTTCAAACTTAATGGTGTTCAGGAAATAGCATATACTATGTTCTCCGCCATTGACAAAGTATTGTGGATAAAATGTGAAGGCTATATATTGAAAGTTGAAGTATAATATTGGCATTCAACCAACTACAAGTATAGATCTTTGCGATTCATCGGATTATGAAATGAGAAATAAGGAGAATTAGAAACAAGGTTAGGGGAAGACCGAGAAGAAGGATTAAGATAAAATTAAGATAATATTGAACAAATATGAAAACAACACAGCAGAAGTGGGACATCTCTCATTGTAAAGACATGTGAGATCATATACCGTTGCTTGACAATAAGACCATCTTGACATAACGTTAAATTAAACATAACTACAATCATTAAACGTAGTAAGCTTGTGTGATTTAGTCATTTGATGAGAAATTACTTTCTCTCTACAACAATCATGCAGAGCAAAGTAGAAGGTGTAAGGAGAAGAGGACGCCAACATAAGATCTGGACTGATAATGTTCAAGTCTGGACAATTTTGTATTTCTCCACATTGCAACATGAACTCAGAAAATATTTTGGTCGAATATTTCACAATGTTACCACTAGTACATACAAAGTTCATATTAGGACAAAGTTGATGATGACTATGGTAAGTACAATGTATGTTTACATTTATTGTAAATTAACATGAATGTAACTAATACTACAATTTCATAAACGTTTAAATGTTAACTATTTATGTCGGTGCATATAATCTCAACATAACGAAAGAAAAATATTACAATTCAAAATATTTCCTTTTTACCCATTTAACAACAAATTTACGATATGCCTATACAAACAATTACTATAAATTTTCTTTTCCACATAAAATAAAATCATTGCTATTTTAAAAACGACATTCGTAGCGACTTCTGCGATACATCCGTTCAGTCCTAATAATAATTAATCAAAAATCTTTAACGTTGTTATGAAATAATCGACACATACAAAATATTTAACTCATACGCTTAGTAATTACGGAGATAATAAACAATATCGGTGTTCAACTATCGATGAACGTACTTTAGCTGTTTATATCAATATATACACATCATGCAGAAAGTATGAAGTTCTGATCCAATCAACTAACCAATCTTCAACAGTAAATCGTTGATAGATAGTATGCATATGGTATAATGTCTTCCTTGTGAGAAAATACGCATATCATTTCACCTTCTTCTATTTATGGTCCATACCGTCTGACGTTGTTTATCATGTCTGTCCACAGTCGTCTATTTCGTGAACTATTAATCATTTCCGATACTGATGTTCTCCCATGACACAATGCCAGGCTGACAAGCATCTTCTCTCTTGTTCTTCACCTATCCTTCTTGCTCTTCAACATGCCTTTTGTTGCAATGTATTCCTTCTTCTCACGATCAATCCACATAATGTGGACCAGTCCACATAATGTGGACTGTCTCTTTGTGATGTGGGTAAGCATCTTTAATTTTGAATTACTTTCTTTAAAGATATCTTCATTACGCTTTTTATATGCCCATTGTGTTCTTAACATTCTTCTACAAAACCAAATATCTGTTACCTCGATATAATTGTTCACCGTTCTGCTGAGTATCTAAGATTCACTTCCTTACATCATAATTGGTTCTATATAACTTCTAAGAACTCTCACTCTCATCTCAATTGACAAATATGTATTACATAACATGGTCTTCAACTTGTGAAAAGTTGCCATTGTCTGATCAATTCTACAATTGACTTCTTTAATACATCTTCCATATGATGTTATTAATGTACCTAAAACTGTGGATCGCCTGATACGATCTTCCTTGATGTAGCCTTCTAGACAACACTTATTCGCTGATACTCTTTTCTTTATCCCTTTACCTACATATTATTTTCACCTTCTCTGAGTAGGATGCTTCTCCTCAAAGCATTGTACACCTTTGAGGGTTAGATCCTTGAAAATAAAAGAGAGGCCCTGATAATACTTCCCATCGTACGAAAATCATTCACATTCCCTTCGCTCTTGCCCGGGATCTGTCTTGCCTGCTCTTGTTTTACTGACCTGTCAGTTTATAAATGGCTGACATGCAGTCTCCGCTTGATGTAGTGGTTCCATTCTGTGTTTACTTGTCCTAACGTAATGCAAACCTTTTTTCCGACACATACATTGTGTGTTTTTCCCCCACATGAAACTGCTATTTAACTGTATCTCAATGTTTATTCCATATTAACTTATCAATGTGTTCATCATTTCACTGCAATCTCTCATTTACTCATGTTACAAACAGATATAATAATAATAATAATAATAATAATAATAATAAACTCATAACCCGTCAGGGTCCTAGGGATGTCACAATGAGATATTTGGTGCAGAAAGATCTCCACGCAATTGCATTCTCTACCATCCTGATAAATTTGGAAACCTCACACCCTGTACATTCTTTATTATTATCCAGTAATGTCTTCTTCTGGCTACCTCGTCGTTTCACCCCCTCCACCGTACCGTATCGAGGATGTCTCCTCACGTGCAAATATATATAAGAACTGTAATCTCGTAATTAATAGGGCACGAAACAAACAGTAACGGCAAGAAACGTGACGGTTGACAGTCTAGAAACACAAAATGATGCTGATCACAACATATAATACAAGTGGAACTGGTCCTTACTCTGAGACCTAGCAATAATATCAATTTCATATATCACCGATACTTATATAACACAATTATGTACACGGCGCATGTAAACGAGAAACAGCTAAAACTAAATTCGTTCATGTTTCAAGTGGCTGGACACACAATGATCTGGTATTCAAGAAGCACAGCCAGTGCCATGAAGACTAAATACAATAGCAGCATTGACACCCCTAATGTCTTGCTCATTTTCCATCCTGAAACTGCTATACTGCCAATTACAGTCACCAACATAAGGAACAGAAGAAATATAGAGCATAACATGCCCTTGCTAACCACAATATAGGGGTCTCCGGAGTTGACAGCGCTGTACATGAGCCAGGGTACAGGCAAGCTGCAAGAAAAAACAAAAGTTCTTTAATGCATTAAAGAGTAAAAGTAAAACAATGGAATCTTACTGAGCATGTCCATGTATTCTGTACAGTATCTGTCGCTGTGAGTATGTGATATGTAATTCGGTTCTTAGAACGACTGCCCACGTGAAGCAAAATTGTTGTACTAGTTTTGTCCCAAACGAGTTTGTGCATGCCATTCTACATTATAATACCTACCAGCTAATGGGAAATCAGCCTTCTTAATGGCTAGTGGTCGCCTGTCAAGGGATTTGTTAAATGAATCAATTTTGAGGGTTCAATTCCTCAAACGCCAGTAAGTCTTCTGTTATAGGCTTAGTTCGAACTTTGTAAAATCAAGACTATTGATTAGCTTCTCTCCAGGATAAACCTATACACTGATGTCTTATCAACTCAGAAAATACACGTAAAGTAACACACGAAAGTCATGTCAATCCCTCCAAGATTAATTCAGCATATATGGCTTACTGGAGAAGGACTTTGTGAATATCATCTACGGCATTGGTTCACAGCCTATATATATATATATTAACTGTACTAGTTGTGGCGTTGTATGCTCCGCCGAGAGCGTTAGCAGTATAGAAGACCTTCCAATACAATTAATTAGGACCTCATTTATTATGATCAGTCGCCTTCGCTATTTGTCGCATGCGATTCTAATTATACAAAAGTGACCAACTGAAAGTTCAACAATAATCAAAAACATATCGATTGAAGTCCTAATTAATTATGTTGGAAGGTCTTTACTGGTGACAGTTATGAATCAGCGTATTGTTCTCATTATATGTTTAACAATAGATTGGCATTGTCATGATTTACGTGTAAACTGACAATGAAGGTGGGTTCATTCAACATTTGTCATCAATTTCATTGATAACATGCTTCATATTAAAGGTTAGGTAATTCACGATTAATTCCCCCACACCTTAACAAATCTTATATAAAAATAAAAACATGACATTTAGTAATAAAACAAATGAAGAAGGCTAAGCAATTTTGCTGTTCTTTCCACAAAATTAATCACACTTTCTACTATACATGAAATTAAATCTTTTTACCCCCCCCCCCCCACACACACACACACACACTCCTTCCTTTCCCAAAGTCGTATCAATAGTCATGACTATTAGAAAGAGAGTCGCCCGTGTGTTATCGGGTCCTGAAAGGGAAGCAAAGAGTAATCACAGTTACACGTATTTCAGAGATTGGTCCGTGTGTTGCTGGGTCCTTAAAGAGAGTAAAGAATAACGACACCATTATATGTATTTCAGAAAGTAAAGAATAACGTTACTGTTACATGTATTTCACGTTCACGTCGTTAGATGCGACTAAAGAGATATTTGGATCACCCCATACCAGAGAGGTTGAGAACGATGCAGAAGCTGAAGTGAATTTTTCATGCTGAAGTCGGATGTCATAGGTCGAAGTGCACAGATATCTTAGTAAAGTTGTATTTCGTGATGTAAAGCAATCCGTTCTCCGGATTATATCCTGCTAATCTGCAGGAGTTTAAGAATGAACGCACACGAAGTAGGGAGTAAAAGATAGACTGAAATATAACTAGAAGAACAATAAGAATTCAAGGAAGAGAGAATTGTATCTAATATGAAATATATGAAAGTCAAAGTGAATTGCCATGTGCAAACGTACAAATGTAAACTCTGAAGTCGTGCTGTTAGTGCACAGACAAATTTATAATTTATAAATAGAGGCAGTCAAATAATAGAAGATTTGAATTGGTATGTAAAAAAAATAACGTTTGTTACTGCATGTTCTCCTGTGAAGTAGTGCAGGAGGGGACGGCTTTTTAAGGACTGTGGAACTAAAGGTCGCTTTGCAATAGCAGACGACACGACATGTACATGAAGGATTCTTGATTCTTGATTAGAAACTGGCTTCACAGCACGCGGGACATTCCCATAAGTGCTCCACCCTCCGTTCCAGCAGCATCTCAGTGTATGTAGACTCGAGTCCCGGTCAGATGTGTGATGTTCGGAACTTTTAAAAAAAAAAATGTAGTTTTTCTTTCCTCACCTCTAGATACTCGCTTTCTAACATTCTCTGTATATGTACGTTCTCAGCCTCATTGACATCTGCATATTGAAATGAATTTATGACTGTCTTCATTAAGTCACCGTTATCTCTTCTCTGCAATCTGCCGTCTATCGCCACATTGCCTGCCAATAAGTCGGCTCTCTCGTTTCCTCTGACTCCAGCATGACCAGGGCAGTATATCCATGTAATGCTCTTGCCAATTGAGTTGTTCAATTAGTTCCACCATTCTTTCCTCAGCATGAACTTTTATATCCTGCTAAGCATGCTTTGAATATCTGTGAGTATTATCGTGTGTGTTGATGTATCAGTTATCAGCCAATTAAGTGCTGCTGTAACTCCCTCTATCTCCATCCTCATGTTTGATGTGACAGTTGAATATGCTGAAGATTTTTTAACCATCTTCACGCCGTTTCTGTAGGCAACCGCTTTTATTTGTTTTCTGTTAACGGAACCATCTGTGCATATAATTATGTCTTGTGGTTTGAGTGTAGCTTGGCGAGTTCATGCACTGTAACCTGGGCCCTGACACCTGTCCAATTTCGACACTCTTTATCTAGCTGTATTATTACTTTAGTCTGTGATTTCTTCTGAGTGTCTACCTCCACATATTTACTGCCCTTTCCTATTTCTTCAAATTCACATACTCTTCGTAGTGTGTCTTCAGCCTCTGTCATCCATGACATGCCACGCTTCATTCATTTTCCCTTTGATTCATCTAGAGGATGGTGTAATGGGTGGTGGTTGTATTCTGTCACTTTAAGGTACGACCTAACTTTTGCTACCTGATGTCACACTCTAATGATGGGGAGATCAAGCAGAAATCTCATAGCAGAGATGGGTGTTTCTCTAGTACACCCCACAGTACCGCTATCATTGCCTCATTTTGGACTTTTTCCAATCTATCGACTTGTGTCTGTGACAGTGTTATTAGGCCAAGGCCATAATCTATGACAGATAGCATCATCACTTGTAGAAGCAGAAAAAATACCGATTGCTGCATGTCGAAGGTCGCCATAACCTTAACGCTGATCCCTCTTTTAGCCTTCTCAATCATATTTGTGACATGTTTGTTAAACGAAAGACTTCTATCAAAGATTATCCCAATATATTTAAGGTCCTGTTCTCTTTCAATGATTAAGCATAGGAATGATTGTACAGGAAGCATTTTGATTGTACCTCCAAAAGAAATAAAAACCTGTCCCAACCGTGAACTGAACCCACGATCTTAAAGGTCAAAGGACGGCGTTCTAACCACACGGTCATACGTTCCAGTTGGTTTATTAAGATGCATAATGAGAAAGGGAGTCGTAGAAATAGCGCAGAAAATATCATTTGAGTGAGAGAGAGAGAGAGAGAGAGAAATAGATAAATAGAGATAGAGAAAAATTGAAAAACAAAGAGAAGGTTTTGGAAAGTTTTGTGGAAGATTATGTGTGATCCATATTTGGCTTCATGGACTACAGACAATAGTATCGGTAAGTTTTAGACGTGTGACAATATTTATACATTTCTTGCTATGATAATAAATATAATTGCGCTGAAATGTGTTGCAGTTCTTCAAGAAAAAGATTTAAAATTCAAAAGGAACGGCTTCATTGTATTCAGAAATGTACTCCTTCCTTCTAAGCAGTTCAGCACAACGTCATTTTAAAATAGTAAACACAGCATGTTTATCTAGGGTATTACGCACGACAATCCCTGGAATCACCGAAAAGAAAGCACTTGTAAACAAAGCTTGATCGGCGATCTTATTAACACGAGATAAATGTCTTCCAAAAGAGTTATATCAAAAGTTACACCACCAGTTTCAGAATGTACCAGCCTGAGTTAAGCTATGAACATATCAATTCATTTGTGAAGAGATGGTGATACGAAACTTACCCTACAGTAATATCAAATATGTTACTCCCTACAGAACTTGACACTGCCATGTCACCGAATCCCTTCTTGGCAACAATAATACTAGTAATGAGATCGGGTATGCTAGTCCCTGCAGCAAGTACTGTCAATCCCATCACCTGAAAGACATTAGAATGACAATATATATATATATATATATATATATATATATATATATATATATATATATATATATATATATATATATATATATATATATATTAATAATAATAATAATAAACCCATAACCCGTCAGGGTCGTAGGGGTGTCACAATGAGCCATTTGGAACAGAAAGATCTCCGCGCATCTCTATCCTCTATTATACTGATAATACTAAGAAGTAAAGACTGCGAGGGAGAGGAGATGGCTACCGCCCTCATTTGCAGAACCTCTGAAATGTGAGATAGCTAATATCTCATACCCCTACGGCATTATTAATGCTATGGGTTACTTTACTTTACTATACTGATAAGTTTGGAAACTTCAAACACTGGCCATCCATTCTTTAATATTAACCAGCCATGTCTTCTTCTTGACACACCGTTTTCTTACAGCATGCACCGTACATTCAAGAAAATGTTTTGTCATCGAGGAATGTCTCATCACGTACCCGTATCATCGAAGTTTAAGAATTTTCACGACTGTCAACGGTGGTTCTTGTTGCCCAGCCATTGAATTACTTTTATCGTGAACAAAAACATTGGTCTTATGTTCTCGATAACATATACCCACCATACGCCAATAGCATTTGTTTTCATACACTTGGAGTCAGCTAAGATAGTCAGTTTGATAGTAGCTATGACTATCAAACATAATTTAGTTCGTTGTTTACACGACCTCTGAAGTAAATACGATCACATAACATCGACTTTATAAACACACTTTATATTTATATTTGTTCGGGAGTAAATCGACAAACTAATGAAGTATCAAGAATCACGTTTGTCTAATGAAAAATCGCATTCTTGATTGGCTTAGACGAGATTCATTTTCTAAAACTGTTTTTGCAAAGAATTATTAATGATGAAAGGAAAAGCGAGTAGGTGTAATAGAATCTTAATATCACAATATCAAGAGCTGATCTGGTAATACTTTTTATATATTCTTCCGAGCGGATCAGGACATGTGTAAGGAGGGATTTGTGAGCTGATATCTCAAATATGGTACCTCTAAGACACTGCCGGGTTATAGGTCTTATAATTATTGTTATTAATGTTAATTCTGAATACTTGCTGGTAATAATTGAACAATCTGATCTAATAAACTCCTATACGTTTGCAGCATGCAGTTCCAATACTGAAAATGGTTGTTCTGCAGTTTACACATTGGAGTTAAATCACTTCCACAAATGCTGTATTCGCAGACCTCTCAGGATAAAGTTGCTAGATAAATTACCTGATACTAAAGTCCGCACTTCAGCTAATATTCAAAACATACATTAAATGCTGAAGAAAGCCCACCTGAAAAGGGCCAGACATGTTGTACACATGCCTGACAAATAGACTGGAATTTAGCTTTAAGTGAATAGGATAAACGACTGGCCAGTGGAAAGAAGGAACGCTTTAATGACTATTTCAAAGTGTTTCTAAATAGTATCAACATTGACGTCACATCCTGGAATTTTGTCGCTCAGAATGGCCGAGTGTGGCGCAGCAACACCATCAAAAGTAATTGCATCACTGAGAAGAAACGAATTTCAGAGGCAAAAGAATTTGGGGGTGCCCAAATATACAGAACATTAAAAATATAGGTGCCCAATCCGGACCACACGTATCCGAAATGTGGAAGTAAATTCTATGCTATATTTGGAATTATTTTCTGTCATCACCACACACCAGAGAGATGCAAAAACACTCATCTTAAATTGTTGGCATCATCGGATGCTATGGAAGGCTATCATTATTATTAATATAGATGATCTGACACATCCGACTACTGCCGAATCTAATATTACAGAAACAATATAGATTAATATACTTGAGATGGAATAATTATAAAGCACAGTATTTTTACCGCATCAGGGATTCCAATTGTCTCTCCAGTCTGGTTAGCCCACCAAACCATACAATAAGAGTACCCGGCTATCCATAGAACACTGCCAATGAACGTCCAGGGAAAGAATATTCGCCTATCCTAAAAAATAAAACACCAAATAGAAATCATACAAATTTATATTTTATTATTTTAAATAACACTTTTTTCCTAACAGAAACGATGATTTACAATTGATGTTTGTTTAAATGTCTATAGGGAGCGCACTGTCTTCGCATATGAGTGGTCCTGGGTTCATTCCCCAGTTGAGGCGCAATTGTTTTTCAGATCGCAACGGCTTCCAGGTCGACCCAGCCTTAAATGGGTACCGGAGTAATCCGGGAAGTAAAGACTGCGAGGGAGAGGAGATGGCTTCCGTCCTCATTTGCAGAGCCTCTGAAATGTGAGATCGCTAACATCTCACACACCTACAGCATTAATAAATGATATGGGTTACTTTACTTTTTTTTTACATGTCCATTTGTTAACATCTCATGCACACTTTTACATATTCAGATCATTAACTGTGTATATTGCGTATATTTGGCCATTGTGTAACAACATAACATGTGCATTTCTCAAGTTGATGACTAGTTATATTCATTTTCATCTTAATTCTTATTTTACGATGTTTAAAACATTATTAATCATTGTCTAATATCATTATTGTTATCATTCTCAAGATTAAACCTGTCATGTAGATTTTACACCTCAAGACATTTTAAATATAACTTCTTCTTCTTCTTTCGTTCACTTGAAACATGTCTATATCTGTAATTCTGTCTCCTTAATAAAACTCACTGTCTGTTGTAGTTCATTCAGTGTCCCATAGAGTTTTGATTCTTTCGAGGTATAGGGCCCGGCACCGACCCTGCCTGAACGTCCGCCACAGGGCAGGCACCATAACTTTTTATAGATACAGACATGTTTCCATTGTGTTTTGTGCGTGGCATCCTGATTATCTGTGCGCCTTTTGGCTGGATGCCTCCGTCTTCAGCACTCTGATTACTTGGGCAGGACTATGGTCCTGCTCGAATGGGACTGCCCGACCAGTCTTAGTTTCCAGCCCCTGATGGCTGAACTAAGCCCCATCACCACGGCACGGTGCTGGCCTTGATGGGGTAAATATAACTAATAAAGTAGATTTTCAAATAGACAATTTTACCATCTCGTCTTAGTAGATATCAATTACTTGTCAGAGTCTACCATTGTCTAGATGTTATTTACCCAGTATTTATACAAGAAATTCCTCAACTGCTTCGGAAATTTACCTGAAGTAAGTTTCATCGATCTTTCTAACGATTTTTTTGTATGTGGCAATGTAATTAGCATGTCCTATCGAAGTCTACTCCTTGACTTGAGATGGAGCTTAAGTATTGTTACATGCGGCTGAAAGCAAGAACTAGAGAGGTCTTCTACGATTAAACAAGAATATATTCTATTTTAGATAAAGGCAATCAGTAAAGAGGTTCACTATAGTGATCACAAAGCAATTTTAAAAAAAGAAAAAAGAATGTGAAATATGGCTATTAAAAAAGTACTACAACAGCATATATACATGTAGGTGGTAGCTTCTAATGTATCAGGGTGAAGGTAAAGGTAAGCTGTGGCATGAATCAGGGTCATAGCACACGGTGTTATCATAAATGTTCAGCTACATAGTCAATAGTTGATCAAAAACGACCTGACCACCGCACTTAGTTCAGTACCATGACGCCAGTCCCCAATGTTTTCAGATCCTAACTGCTCTTACGCTACTTCCTGGTTGCTGGGTGAGAAATGGATGTAATTTTTATTTTAAACCAAAAATAACAAGGGAACTTGATACCACGGTCTGCTGGTTGGCGGCTAGTGACTTTAACACTTTACTCAGTCGGCTAGCGCCTTCCTAAACTATACGGCAGAATAAACGTTTTAGAGAGAGAAGTCATGAGACTAACGGGAATTGAATCAGGTCCGTTCTACCGGCACCGAATCACCTTGTAACTCAAATAAAAGGGGTATTCCGTACATGACTAACAACATCACATGGTTTACACCAAAGTATACACCAGAATAAACAATTTAGAGAGAGAAGAAGAAGTTAGCGATACATTTTCAGACTCAAATGAAATGTATTCAGTTATAGAATATAGCTGCAATGTTGAACATATCATTCCTGTGTAATAATGCAGCTTGTTAACACAAAATGAAATGATATTAAAATATTCCACTATATTTGTACATATCAATAATGTGGAAAGGAATAGCTACTATGAACAGATTAGCAACATACTACATAGGAAGTTGCTCTCGGTGCCTGCGATAATTAATAGCCTGATATATGAGTATGTATATAAATAGATAGGTTTGTTCATAATATAGAAAATAATGAAGGATCAGGAGTTACAGTTATCAGGTGTTATTATATACATTGCTGAAACAAATTTGACGCCATATTTTGTCAAACCACAGCCTCCATCTCGGTCAATCAAAAACTGTCAAACATTTTCAGACTCCCTCTATAATTGCTGCAATAAGTTCTGGTCCAGATTTCTCAAGGATTACTTGGTGCTTTAAGTTATTAACATCTATGTAGCTTCGTCTTCTGATTTGAAATAGATGTGCAGAAAGTTACCAAATAAACATTAGAAGCGATGTTTTAATATGTAAAATTTGGTGCAAAAAAAAATAGATATATCCAGAAAATTAGACAGACAGATAATACATGAAAACCTAAAACCTGACGAAGATATATAGTTGTAACCAGTTGCACAAATTATACGCTTCTCTACACATCTCCAGACTGACGCTGCATTTCCTATCCAAGGTGCATATTTATAATTGTTTTGCACCCACATCAAATACAATATCTTAACTATTTGCAGCTGTTTTGTGTAGGTATTGTATTCATGTATCCCTATATGTTCTGCATCCCTCTCAACGAAGCAGCACATCGCCTGCTGAGATTACCACTCATATCTTCTAGCGATAATATCCAGGGATCCACACAAAAATAATTAACTTTATAAACAATACTTCATGATCCGGATGTGAACAGCGACTTCTTGAGCCCATGTACGGAACCGAGATGACCAAACTCAGAGTGATAAAATGTGTATAATCATAAAACTGTATGTGCCTCGTTGGATGACTGTGTGTTGAAACATCCAATGTGGTAGCTCTACGACCCTAACGTGTTACGGGATTATAAGATAGGAAAGGATGTACCTAGAAGATTTAGAACAATTAAAACAAATTTAAACGAAAAACCCTCGATGTAGCTATAAGTCAGAAACATCTATAAAATGTATGCTTTGAAATGCTGAAAGCAAGCAGAAAATGGGCATGGGAAATATGTAAGAGAAAATAAATTGTTAGTGAAAATAAATAACTGTGGTTACAAAACTACGAGCCTGTCATTGCCGTAGTTGAGTTCTAAATTGCGCACTGTTAAACTCAATATTATCTCTACGTAGCCTTTGATCCCAAAAATAGGGAAATTTTTGCGTGCGATATAATATTTTTGATGATACCATGATTTTCTCATTTAAAATTCTGTAGTTTTGTAAATATTTTTCAACATCACTTTATTTTGATTTTTTTACGAGTTAGTTTATTCCTCAAGAATATAATTTACGGTAATTTTAATTATTGTGTATGGTATTTTATGAGTAATATTTACATCTGCAATTGTCATTCCAGCATTGCACCTAGATAGTAAATGAAATATGAATATATATCAAAATCATAGAACTAATCATCTTCTTCTGCATTAGTTCTACAAACTCTTGCAGTTTAGAATCATGTTGTCCATTTGTACGTGTCATTTTGACAGCTTAGCTACGATGTCTGTGACCTCCAACTTCTGTATGCCTTCTAGGTCACTTTTATCCAATATACGATGGAACAGTCAGCATGACACATACTTTTTTAATGGCTTGTTGCTGCATTTTATTGATATTTAAACTCTCACATTTCCATCGTGTATACTTTATTTGTACATCCTAATAGTCAGAACTGTCAGTTTCCAACATTTAGTGCTCGGATTACTTTTTTTGTGTCATAGTCTGTTTATTCTTATATTCTTAAGCTATATTTGGTAGGATGGTCAATTATGTGTATTTATCCACCGCATAACTGTTTTTGAACTAATTATATCGTTTTACCTTACATGTATTTACTGTATAGAACATTTCATAAATTGTATTCCAATAGTTACATATTTTTAAAAATCTGCAGTCATTTTGAGACGAAATATAATATAATTTATGTATAATATTCAATGTTGAAACTGCAGTGAATATAACTGGTATTCAATGTTGAAACTGCAGTGAATATAACTGGTATTCAATGTTGAAACTGCAATGAATATTACAGGTATTCAATGTTGAAACTGCAATGAATATTACAGGTATTCAATGTTGAAACTGCAATGAATATTACAGGTATTCAATGTTGAAACTGCAATGAATATTACAGGTATTCAATGTTGAAACTGCAATGAATATTATTGGTATTCAAGTAAGCAAACCAGGATACGTTTATCAATTTAGTTTTCTTTTATGTTTATTTACAATCTGCTGTAGATTTATGTTATTTAGTTCAGTGAAAGGAATGTATTGTGTCATTGTAAATAGCTTCGCCTCCGTATACTTTTTCGATCTGACATATCCAATTTCAGCCTGTCCCCGATGAATTTAAACTTATGCCTATGGGACAGTCAGCTCCGCCCATAAAATCTCATCAGTTCCCTCTTAAGATGTTCATGGCAGGTCACAGCGTCATAATTGTTTACCCCTCTACCCTCTCCTTTTATTCTGTCATATACAGGAAGAAATTAAAATTATAATCAAATCTCGAACAATTCAGGAAATTAGAAAACTGGGAATTTAAATAATGCTTTAAAATTAGAACAATTTAACGAATGAGAAACTTTCAGATAATATTATATACGGCGTATATTTTAAAATAAAAGGGGGGTGATTATAGCGTAAGTTGAAAGACAGATTCTTATCATACATCCTTGATAATAATGTCCAACCAGAAATAGGATATAATATCTACAATACTCACTTGACGTCTGACGTCCGGTAACGTTATGTACAAGGGTAAGATAATAGGTGCTAGGAAAATGTAGGTCAAGCGTTTCCTAGCTGTATCAGGCCAGCTGATATCCAGTGGTTCTTCTCTTTCATCTAATGAATCCTGCTGATTAAACCAGATATTATGGCGTGTATGGTTTGGTTTTTCAATATGTTCCCGTGTATAACACGTTGCATGAAAAAATATTTAAACGTATCATTATTGACTGCCTTCTTTTCCTTCTTCTCCGTCTGTTCTCGAACTTCTACCGATTAGCAGGCTGTAGTCGGAGGAGAACGGAATGCGCTATGTTATGGTTTACAGTTTTCATACGATATCTGCGCTTTTCGGCCTAGCACATCCCACTTCAGCATGACTTCTGGGTCACATAAGCCCTACATGGAAATAGGACAGCTAATTTCACCACATATCCTCCTTAGTAGCCTCGTACGTCATGCCTGAAAAGTAAACAGTGCTGCTATTATTTACTCCCATTTCAGGTCTAGTCAACATTCGAGCGCTGTAAGTGTAGGAACTGAACATCGTCAGACTTACAGAGTAATATGTTATATATGTCCTTACAATATTTATTAAATGTGTTCCTATTACATACATTTTAAAATTGTCATACTAAATTTCCCGTTAAGGAGTTACAGGAAGATTTCGTGTGGCTCCTGTGACAAACACCACACGCTCTTGCTGTCGCAATTTCATGTTCAGGATGGGTTTTTTAAATTTATCTTCCGACAGAAACAAACCAATGCATACTGAGAGCTAAATCCTCAATACATACATAAAGGATATTGGGGAAGGTATCAATCATCATCATGTGCCATGCCGGATGGCGTAGGCGGTCATGGGTCTCCACAGCTCTCTGTCCAGAGTATTATGTATCAAAGTCTTTGTTGTTTCCTTGGCGTACTCGGTTGTCAAACTGTCTAATATTTTCTCACGTTGTCGCCCTCTGTCTCTGTTGCCTTCAATTTTGCCTGTTGTGACTATGTTCTCTAAACCTGCCTGTCTCATAAAGTGGCCAAAAAAAGAAGATTGCCTTTTTCTTATATTGTTGATTAAGATCCGTTTCGCATTTGACTCTTTCAACACCTCTACATTAGTTTTTCTGGCAGCCCATGGTATTATCAGCATTCTTCTGTAGAACCACATCTCTGTTGCCTCTAATTTCCCACTAAGGTATCAATAGTAAATATTTATTCCTGATTATGTCATAGATTTATCTCTGTGTGTTTCTATCTCCGTGTGTCTTACAAATATATATATATATATATATATATATATAAGATCAATGATGGAGTTTCCCTTCTAGTAATTAACAATCGCTTAACCAGAATAGTCATATAAGTTGATCTCAATTATCGCCACTCATCTGATTAAATTCATTGCCAGTCGCGTTGTGTGTACTTGATGTCGTCAGTCAATGTAATGTAAAGCAGGAAAAAGGATGAGCAAAGATAGGGGACAATGAGATTAGTACGCAAGACAGAAAAGTTTGGTGTACACGTGGATCATGCATTTTTCTGCATAACCTGTTAATATTATTTGACAAAGAAAAAGACAAGACAGAGTTTCTTAAAATTTGAATTTTCTTTTTTAAAGATGTATCATGACCTTATATGCCCCTTCATATATGTACATGAACGTGGCTCTAGTCAGCGCACCTTATTTTTTGTCATTATGAGAGAAAATAAAGCCTCAGAAGACGTTGATGGATACAGGTTAACAAGCATCGATTGAATATGATAATGTAATATGCACGACTGTTTGCTCATAACCGAATCACTTGCAGAATGACAGTTAAGACAACTTTCTGAAAACGATAAGTCGAATAGAAGCTAGTGTTAATTAATATCTTGTGTCAGAAATTTCAGTCCTTAATGTGGTTCCCCGGCAGATGATCTTTCTAGCGATGGTTGAAATTGGTAGCTACAAATTATTATCTTCAAATATCGGAATGTGCATTGACACTGTCACAAGCTGCCACATGCTGTGAATTTCCTCAAATTACTATTTAAACGTTTATTTCCAAATAGTCAAATTGTTAGATGAAAAAATGTCTGTGTATCCACCAGTAGTGGACGCTGAAGAGCTGTAAGATTGCAAGGCATGTTGAAAGAAGCAGGTAATACTTTTACAAACGAGATTTTACAAATCGATTGAAAATTATCGTGGGTAACAACATACATCGTGTTACCCACGATGATTGGGAAATACAATATGTTTGCATGCATATGGGATGGACAAATAATCTAACTGAAGTACTGAAATTGATTTATTTTGAAGTGAGATGATAAACGATATTTTATAAGTCATTAGGCTGTTATGCGTCAAGTAATCAGATAGTTGAAATAGTTATTATCAAATATTACGGAGAATTTTCGTCTGTCTTCAAGAATCAATGACGTTAGGAATATATTTTTTCGCTCTTAAAATGATTACATTGTGAACAATTTTGTATCTTTTGGTAATATTAAAATACATCTTTACATCACGACTATATTTTAACGATTGTATACTGCTGTTTATGCAATGACCATTCAAATATTGCTCTAAGGAGAATTTCTTGTTTTCCAGTGCAAAAATAATGAAATTTTAACAGAAGTTCAAATTATGCGTTTTCAATCCTTACTTTCCTTGTTTTGTCTGAAATGATTTCTTGGTTACTAATATATCTTCTGTCATGGAGTCCTGTTGTTTGACATAATATTAGTGCGTTTTGTCTACATGTTTCGCGTTTGTTGTTTTCCTGCATATAGATGTTACACTGGTGATTGGTATAGGTGAAAACCACCTGTTAGATGTGACACATAAATGTCAACCACAGACGTACGTTCATTTGTTAATATCAGGACGTATGACAAAGATATTGGTGGTCGAAATTCAAGTAATTTTGTCACAAGGATGCTCTGTTAATCCGATTGGATAATCAGTTATTTAATAGCATCCAAAGCCGGAAATCGATAATGTGATGATGCCCAGTTCCATAATAAATAGTGCATAGCCTACACCCATGAGTGTGTCGTGATTGTTCAGCTGCATACTTGCTTGCAGTTTATATTCTGCCACAGATACTTCTCTGTGGTGGTTGCAGAAGGGCATACGTTCTCAAGATAGCCAAAAGAAGCGTTAAAATGACTCGTTAAAGATCGCACTGAAAGCCTATGAAATAGATACGTGGGAAGAGCGTACACAAAATAGAGCTACGTGGTGCTGTACACTCAGGATATGTCAATAAAAAATCCGCTGATATGATTGAGTTCTTTCGTAGACGCTCGTTCCCCGACAGCATCCTTTCATTGGCTTTGCTCCATGTAAGATAGTTATCTCGCCTCGTTACCTTGACGAATTCCCATGGTTCTTTCCCTCCTCTGATAGGTTTTCTTGTTAAATTATAGGCGCGACAAAAATCTGAAGGACATTCTAGTACACAGCCACCTTAGGTCTTCTGTTCCCGACCATTTCGGTAATGTTCGTTTCTCACACTGTCGTTGCTACAAATTTCCTTATGTGGTTCAGATGCGCTCCATTTCATTTTCCAAGGCCAATTTCTCCTTCGATGAGACCTTTACATGTAAATCTCGTAATGTAATTTACCTGATCCTATGGGGTGCAAAGGGAACGCATTGCTCTAGGCGGACCCAGGGTTAGCAGACAACCAAGATCCCAAATGTACCTCCACGTGGTGCACCCTGGAAACAGAAATACAGCAGCTCGTGCTGATTCTGGCCAAATCTTTTGGGGATCGTGTCCGAGAATGTGGAGGTAGCAGATGGAAAGAGATTTGACTGCACAAGAGACAGACAATATCTCCGACACCACCAGCATCACCACATATAGCAACACTGTCGACATACAGTGAAGCTAGTCAGTCCAGTCCGAACATTGGAGGGGCGGCCAATGTAAAATGCACGTAAAGGTAAATGCATGGCGAGAGACAAATATGTTTCACACAGAGTACAATGAAACAATGAAAGGGCAGAACAGCGCTAGAGGGCAGCGCGAACTGCAAATAGAAAGTGAAAAGTCCCTAGGAAAGGGAACTACAAGCTCCGTCAGCTCGAGACGGGCTTCTAGTTACCAGAGTTCCTAACAGGCAGAGACCCAGACCCATCCATCGGCGTTTGGTAAAGCAAAAGACCTAACCCAACTCTAATGTCGAGCCTTCCTAAACCGGAAATATGCTTGCAAAGAGAAAGGGTTCTGTACCCGATGGGTGTAGGCAAGAAAGGGACAACGATGGCAGTCCTGGCCCAACTCTACTGTCAAGGTTTCCTATACCGGAAGTAACTTGCAGAGAGAAAGGGTTCTGTACTCGATTCGCTCAGGCACAAAAGGGACAACGATTTAGCCCTGGCCCAACTCTACTGTCAGGTTTTCCTACACCGGAAATACACTTGAAGAGAGAAAGGGTTCAGTACCTGATGGGCTTAGGCGCTATTGGGACAAGGAAGCTCAGCTCCAGAACGCCTTGCTCTCAAACGCGTGGTGTGAGACTCGAACTTGGACAAGGGGTACACGATGTCGGTGAATGACACCTCGGCTAAGAGGGCGAAAGAGCCAGGGTCCAACTCCTCTGTTGAGTTCTTCCCCTTAAGGAACCAGGCTCACGGATGAGAAACGGTTCAGTACCCAATGGGCACAGGCACAGCACGTCCAATTACACGAGACAAGTTCATAGACAGTGGAACACCTCGTTTGAGTCAGACTAAGAGCAAGAAAATAGTCTGGGCGAAGAGTCTCCACTACGCGTGCCTGGAGACAGATATAGAGGCTGTCACAGGCTAAGGGTAGCCCACCCGAATTGTCAAGGCATGCCGAAATCGGATGTTCTAGGCCTACAAGGCGCATAACGGTGGCACAACGTAATCACGCTCCCGGCGGAAATCGCACGGATATCCGTGATGGTTACAATGGAGCGAACGAAAAACAAACAAACAAACCTGATCCTATGTAAAAGCTGTGGCAAGCAGTATATAGGAGAAACCGGTTTAAGATTGAGCGACCGCTTCTGTAACCATCTCTACATGCTATCAAGCACATACCACCTACTCCTCTTACCACAAACTCAACGGCGATGGCCATCGTGGTGTTCTTGATATCCAGGTCACTGCCAACAGATTCTGTAAAACCGATGATAGATCTAGGTACGCTCTAGAAAGTCGTTTTATTGTTGAGCTGGGTACCCTCAAGCCATGTGGACTCAATTCCAACCACTCTTTTGTCTAGTTCTCAGTCGGTGTGGTCTTTGTCTTTATTTATTTTATTCCGTTATTTACGTCATCTTTTTGTTCGTTTCGTTTTCACCAATATTTACGTTTTTGTGTACTTTTTGTTTCCATCCTTCTAGCATGTCACATCAATATTTCGCTTGGACGTATTTGTGTGGTGTGATCATTTCTACTAGTGGTCTTTTGATGGTATGAGCTTATCTTGATAAAGGCCTTTTGGTCGAAACGTCGATTATGTTTTGTGTATTGGTATTTTTTTGCATGATCATATGTATTTTGCTGTGTGTATTATTTCACGAGAACATCCGACAGTGATAGTGTGTTAGTTGTCGTTCAATAAGACTTCATTACATGCTTCCTACGTAAGTACTATGACAAGAATATGACTTATTAGCCCTATTAGGGCTATGAATCGATGCCGAGGCTACGGCAACACATATATGACGATAACATTTTCTGTGACAATTTGCAAAAGAATACGATCAAATACTTTCTATACTGATGTTACATAGAACGCATCTAATGTACCAAATAAGTATCCATTACATTCATAACATGTTATTCTATGATAATATATTGGTACTCATCTTTCCTCACTTGTGCACACTTTATATTTCTAGATTATTCTTTTCCTCTCTCCTTGCGTCATGTATGTCACTCTCATTCCTCTAATTTAAAAATCTTCGTGTATTTCTCTTCCATATATATACGTCTTTAATTGTATCGATTTCTCGTTCAAGTTATGTTTGTCTTTACATGTACATATATTTATAACATATGCAATACATAGGATACTATATTTTCGTTAATGTTTGTAACAAATATCAAACGGCAGAATAATTTAAATTACACAAATATAACCAAGGTACAATACCAAACAAAAGGGTCCACATTCACAGTTTTTATACAATTCTGCGCCAATCAAAAATATTCTCGTCATGTACTGCGAACTGTGTCCTAGATACAAACTGGCTGCACTAATCATAAGTTTGTTAGAGATTTAGACATTTTTTTCGCCCATGTGTTGCCAGGGCTCGAAAGGGGAGCAAAGAATAGCAACACTATTTACCTTCCAAGCATGTCGTAAAAGGCGACTAAGGAGGTTATGGGATGGAGTTAGCTGTCCCATCCCATATAGGGTCAGTGACCCAAAGCCACACTGAAGTCGGATGTATCAGGCCGTAAGGCGCAGATATCGGAGCAATGCTGTAAACCATGACACAACGCATTCCGTTCTCTGGACTACATCCTGATAATCTGCAGGGGTTTGAGAACAAACGCAGAAGAAGAAGAAGAAGTCATTCTTTTGTAGTGGCAAGGAGTGCTGCAGGATTCGACGATTATCGCGTTACCCGAAAATATCTCGACCCCAAAAGACTAATTTGGTAATCATAGGCAAGTGAAATAACTTGTGTGAAAAAAATTACCTTTATTTCGTTCTAATTCCCGCTAAAAAAGTAGACACTTATTTTGGTATTCTACCAAAACCACTATTATTACATTCTGTCTACCTCATGTGTAATTCCTTCAGCATCAAATATTTCGTGAGCGTTGTTTATTCCGCCACTACTAGAGTCATCAACTTTAACCGTAGGTATCAATGATGATTGGACACGGTTCCCTGCTTGATCTTGCATTTTACCATTAGATATGACCTTAAGAAGAATTGAAATGTTCAAAAAACATGAATGTGTATATATACTTTATGTGGAGTTTTCCTCTATAAATGTACCAGGAACTTTAGAGATAATGGAGATAATATATTCCACACACAAAAAAATATAATTAAACCTTGTCAATCTCATGAAATGAAAGCTATAGAGAGATGATAGTGTATTGTAAATATATAGAATCATGAAAAGAACAATAATTGTACACCATTGACGATTCGTCTAAATACTGTGCATACATGTTGAAAAGTAGTTGTTGGTTGTAATAATTAAAATAAATTAAAAATAATGAAATTAGCTACACAATATTGAATAGTAATGATAAAAACTGGATTGTTGATGATGATGATCTTGACGACGATAGTGATAATGATAACGATAATGATGACAATAACTATGATGATGGCGACGATGATGATGATAATAATAATGGTAATGATAGGGACGATGATAATGATGAACATAGCTTTGATGACGACAATGATGATAATGATTATGGAAGTAATCCATTTATCTGTGAGCTTCTATCGTTTGACAGCCAATATAGCTTCTGACAAACGCACATTTCCGCTTTAGTTGTGTAGCCCGTGTGACATCCAAGATGGTGTCAAATGTGTTGTTTCAAAGGGAAGGCTTGTATAAGGGGGTCTATGGATACAAGTTTCGTACTCGAAAAGATTCATTCTGATGCAGTAGTGTTCCAAGATCGTGACGTCCTGCCAGGAGTGTATAATGTAGTTCTAGATCAACAAGTTTTAATTATTAAGTGGGGGGAGTGGAGTGGTAGGGTTGTCCCTGAAATGTGGTCAGATGGTTGCAAATGGAGGAGGGAATCAAAATTGTCAGGTGGTTGCGCGTGGGGGAGGGAACACAAAATATGCAAAAATTGTAACCCAAAACAAATATACGATACAGTGCCGTATTATATCTTTAGTACAGGGCTAGGGGGTTTATATTTTTTAAAAAAAGACAACTGATTGATTATTCGTCAAATTACGTGCATAATTCCTTCATGTCCATAGGACTTTTGGATATTTTTTTGTTTTGTTATTTTTTAAATCATTAAGGGGAAGTGTCATGTGTCATACAGCGGCTCGTCATGTATCTGGCTAACACTTTTAATGATCGTGTCCCTGAATGTGGAGGCTGCAAATGGAAAGATAATTAACTGCAAATGGCGAACAATGTCTTCAAAACATTTGCGCCAATACATGCATCGGCACTGTCGACACAGAGTGACGCAAAACATCCTGAATCATGCAGCACTGGAGTGGCGGCCAGTGCAAATGTAACGATATGAATAGAGTCACCACGAATGTTGAGAGTCGTGCGCTAGTCGTCATTAAGATACTATATTGAGTACAATTAGAGGGCACACTACACTAGAGGGCAGCGCCATGTGCTATTGGAACTAGAAAACGCTTCAATGTGATCCTGACTCAAGCATTCATCACCTTGAGAGCAAGCTTCAAGTCCCCGGTGCTCCTAAAATTGTGTAGAGACTAAGACGTGGGTGAGGGGTGCACGATGCCGGTGAATGAAACGTTGGCTAGAGGGCAATCAATAAACGGTAATACTGAGGCTAGATGTAATAGTTTTAAAACTGTGGGCTTTAAAACGTGAATACGTAACATAGTTGGAACAGTTTTAAAATAATATAGACGAGCTTAGTTTTCATACTTTATTAAAGTAATTTTACATTAGGTTGATGACATCATGGCAAACTTTCAGAGTGTTGTTATTTCTGTTAACAGAGCATCTAGAGATTAGGAAAATGGAAAAACATCTGTAGATCATGGTGTCCTGGTCTAACAGGACCAGACTAGAGGGCAAATAAACCCTTGCCCAACTCTACCATCGAGGTTTTCCTATACCGGAACCATGCTCGTGACGAGAAAGGTTCAGTACTCGAAGGACATAGGCTGAATACATCTAATTACGAGAGACAAGTTCACTGACAGCAGGGCACGTCGCACGGGATTGACGTAGTCGACCCAAGCCTAAATCCCTCATTACCGCCTCCTCGGAGACTGACACCCAGAGACACGTTCTGGCCTGTAAATTCCAAGGGCACAGTGTGTGGAAAACCGCCACGGCGTAGAATCGATATACATCCACGCCTGGCGATTGAGAGGACGGCCGTAAGAGGCTAGGGAAGCCCATCCTAATTTAAGGCATGCCCAAAACGGATGTGCAAGACCTTCCACGGTGGAAATAAAACAGATATGCTGTAAATTTGCTGCACTAGGTACTTCACTTTCCCCGTAGGAAATCATACGAAATTTCGTATTGGTTATCAGAAAGCGAACGCAGAAGAATTATAAACATATGTCAACTGTATTATCGAAAATAACATAAATCTTCATTCGCTTTAACATGGTTGTTTGCACCAAATGCTCGACATTAATGATTATTGGTAACGATGCGGCCAGACTGCACTTATAAATTCAATTTAACTCCAGCAAATATCGAAGTGAATACAGATTGAAAGCTCCTGCATCTCGTTGATTAACCGTAATCCTTATTCTACTCCCAGTTGGATGTTTCTACTTGTTTGACCTAATGTTAAAAATCTCTTCATAAATAGTCTAGATATGTCACAAATAGTTTTTCTGTAATCAAAACAGACACCGCTATCCTGACTTTAGATATGTCTTCAGTAGGTTGGGGGAGGGGGGGTTGTTACCTAAAAAAAAGTCATTCGTCTGCCCGTGTGTGTAATTCCGTCTTCTCCATGAGAAATAGGCGGCTTTTTATAACAAATTGTTATGCAGAAAGGGAGAGAATTGTTTAACCACATTTTGGTTAAATTTATGTTGCTAAAATCATTTTCTGATGTACTGGGGAGTGGGGGGGTGGGTGGTGGTACATTGGGTATTTAACACTTAAACATCCCATTATCTATGGGCTTGGTCGCCATGTGATTTTGATATGTCTACTAACCAATCTCCAATGTTCCATTTTGGGATGTCCTACTTACGAATCTCCAATGTTCCAATTTTGGTATATCCTATTTACCAATGTTCAATGTTTCAAGATTGGTATATCCTATTTACCCATCTCCAATGTTCCACAATTTCCAATGTTCCAATTTTTGTATATACTATATACCAATCTACAATGTTCCACAATGTCCAATGTTCCAATTTTGATATATCTTATTTACCAATGTCCAATGTTCCAATTTTATTTCGCAGAGAAACATCTCTGTCTGTTCTTCTATTGAGTGAGTGTTCAATTATTTGCGGTGGATGTTTCTGGTTAACAGAGACATGCTAATTCACTTTTCGAATATAATATGCTATAACACAATAGGAATACAAATTATCTAATGGCCACGAGAATCAAGTGTGGCATAACATAGATGTAATAGCTTTAAAATAATATAGACGAGTTTATTTTTCATTCTTTAATAAATTAATATTGATTTAGGTTGATAACATCATGGCAAACTTCCAGAGTGTTATTATTTCTGTTAACAGAGCATCTAGAGATTAGGGAAATGGAAAAAGCATCTGTACATCATGGTGTCCTGGTCTCACAGAAGATTATGTTAAAGATAGTATATATATGTTGACAGATGAGTTTATACGTCAAGGTGCCCGGATGAGAAACATCGCTTTGAATTGTATTGCTTGTGGTTGACATGTTGTCAAGAATAACGAGAGATGTAGAACAACGACTTGATTATTGATTACGAACCAACACCACAGTGGCATATCCATACATGATCTGCTGTCTATTTCATCCGCCATGTAAGATTGTATTGTTGTTTCTCATGCGCTCAGAAATATATCTCTTGTTTAATGGGACAGTGTCATCAGAGGCTTATATCATATCCAGAAAATCCCAACTTTGAGTCATGTGCACTGCTTGAAAACTCCAACTTTCAGCAGCGTTCACTGTTTAAAGACTCCAACTTTCAGCCGTGTTCACTGTTTAAAGACTCCATCTTTCAGCCGCGTTCAATGTTTAAAGATTCCAACTTTCAGCCGCGTTCAATGTTTAAAGACTCCAACTTCCAGTCACGTTCACTGTTTAAAGACTCCAATTTTCAGTCACGTTCAATGTTTAAAGACTCCAACTTTCAGTCACGTTCAATGTTTAAAGATTCCAACTTTCAGACGCGTTCAATGTTTAAAAATTACAACTTTCAGCCGTGTTCAATGTTTAAAGATTCCAACTTTCAGCCGCGTTCACTGTTTAAAGACTCCAACTTTCAGCCGTGTTCAATGTTTAAAGACTCCAACTTTCAGCCGTGTTCAATGTTTAAAGACTCCAACTTTCAGCCGTGTTCAATGTTTAAAGACTCCAACTTTCAGCCGTGTTTAATGTTTAAAGACTCCAACTTTCAGCCGTGTTCAATGTTTTAAAGACTCCATTTTCAGCCGTGTTCAATGTTTTAAAGTCTCCAACTGTTCGCGGTGTGCAATGCTTTGACAATATTCCTCCTACACAGAGGGGTAAATATAAGAATATTTAAGCTCAATATCGTAGTCAGTTTTAGTTTTTGCTTCTTTCGATCTCTCCAGAGAGAACGCATGTTCTTCCCTCTCCCGTTGTCGCGCCCATATCTATCATATTTTATTCATTCATCTTGTATATAGAATTTGTACCGACAACATTCGCAGATTGAATGGAAGTATGTAATCTACTCTAAATTGTAACTACGTAAAACAGGAATGCCATAGCGACAATGGCGACACACCTTCCATTGTTAATGCCACTGTCTCAAGAAGTTGGTCTATATAAACATGCTTGAGACAAAATGATATATACGACAACTTTTTGATTTGCGACTGCAATAAATGATAAATATTATATCAACGACAATATATATATATTAGATCAGTAACAATAGACAGTACAATATGAAGATGATTACCTTTATCAGCATATTGTTGTCAGATTCTGCTGGCGACAGATTGTTGTTTCCCTTCATGTTTGGAACAAGTGGATTAACAGTAACCTGAAGCGTCGCGTGTAGTTGCATAGCCTTGTCGTGAACTTTCGCTATCGAGAAACAAAAATGGTTCTACTCAGACTGTTTCACTTTTGAAAAACATTTGGTATAAAATTATATTAACTTAGTAGGTAGGTGATGAGTCTACCTCTCCTTTAGAGAGGCGCGGTTTTTTTCAACCACCAGACAATGCCCACGTAGGCTATATCAGCACACAGCCAAAATTTATTAGAGGTTAGACACCCCTAAGTATTAATTTATACAACTATTCATTTATATACATACTTGGTAGCTAGTTAATGAGCTTGCCTCTCTTTTGGAGAGGCGTGCTTCTTTCAACCAGAGGACGAAGTCCAATTAGGTTATATCAGGACACACTTCCATACAATTTTAGAGGTAACAAAGACCCCAAGGTAGGTAGGTAGTTAATGAGTTTGCCTCTCTTTTGGAGAGGCGTGCTTCTTTCAACCAGCGGACGAAGTCCAATTAGGTTATATCAGGACACACTTCCATACAATTTTTGAGGTAACAAAGACCCCAAGGTAGGTAGGTAGTTAATGAGTTTGCCTCTCTTTTGGAGAGGCGTGCTTCTTTCAACCAGCGGACGATGTCCAATTAGGTTATATCAGGACACACTACCATACAATTTTAGAGGAAACAAAGACCCCAAGGTAGGTAGGTAGTTAATGAGTTTGCCTCTCTTTTGGAGAGGCGTGCTTCTTTCAACCAGAGGACGAAGTCCAATTAGGTTATATCAGGACACACTTCCATACAATTTTAGAGGTAACAAAGACCCCAAGGTAGGTAGGTAGTTAATGAGTTTGCCTCTCTTTTGGAGAGGCGTGCTTCTTTCAACCAGCGGACGAAGTCCAATTAGGTTATATCAGGACACACTTCCATACAATTTTTGAGGTAACAAAGACCCCAAGGTAGGTAGGTAGTTAATGAGTTTGCCTCTCTTTTGGAGAGGCGTGCTTCTTTCAACCAGCGGACGATGTCCAATTAGGTTATATCAGGACACACTACCATACAATTTTAGAGGAAACAAAGACCCCAAGGTAGGTAGGTAGTTAATGAGTTTGCCTCTCTTTTGGAGAGGCGTGCTTCTTTCAACCAGCGGACGAAGTCCAATTAGGTTATATCAGGACACACTTCCATACAATTTTTGAGGTAACAAAGACCCCAAGGTAGGTAGGTAGTTAATGAGTTTGCCTCTCTTTTGGAGAGGCGTGCTTCTTTCAACCAGCGGACGAAGTCCAATTAGGTTATATCAGGACACACTTCCATACAATTTTTGAGGTAACAAAGACCCCAAGGTAGGTAGGTAGTTAATGAGTTTGCCTCTCTTTTGGAGAGGCGTGCTTCTTTCAACCAGCGGACGAAGTCCAATTAGGTTATATCAGGACACACTTCCATACAATTTTTGAGGTAACAAAGACCCCAAGGTAGGTAGGTAGTTAATGAGTTTGCCTCTCTTTTGGAGAGGCGTGCTTCTTTTAACCAGCGGACGAAATCCAATTAGGTTATATCAAGACGCACTACCATAAAATATTAGAAATACCAAAGATCCTGATGTTTTTTAATATCAAACAAAACCCCAATTTTTTTGGTAGGTAGGTTAATGAGTTTGCCTCTCTTTTGGAGAGGCGTGCCCCTTTCAACCAGCGGACAAAGTCCAATTAGGCTATATGAGGACACACTACAAAAAAATATTAGAGGTAACAAAGACCCAGTGTTTTTAAAACAAGACCCCAAGGTTTTTCATATAAAAATATATAGATAATACATTTATAATATAATATTGGCTGAATATTTACTGAGATGTTATTTGACAAACGTCTTGAACAACAGTTTTTGTTTTAAAAATGGTGTGTGGTTTGCCGAACCCCTATCTCCATTATGCTTTTGTTGTAAAAGATTTTGATGTAACCATGTTGGACTAATGCCGACGGTTGAAAGGGACGTATCGCACATTTTACTAAACAAATGTAGGTATTTTCCCACAATCTTCTCGCCTCATTTTTCTTATCTCACTTGTTTGGCTAGAATGATCAAACATTCAAGTAACATCACATTTTTAGTAGTTCACAGTTTACTCTGTTGCTAGATATTGGTGGATGGTGTCATTTACACATGTGGAAAAAATGTGCTAAATCGTTAAGGATGTTATGGAAAACCTTTGCAAGGCGAAATATACTATAAAAATTCACATAAATTCAAACGTGTCTTATTTAAGTTAATCATTATCTCTGTTATGCGGTTGTGGACATGCCGCCCTTTATTCGTCGTGCATTATGGTGAATAAATTTTTGGTAAAAACTTCTTGGTTGAAACGACGGTGTGTGTTTCCATTAATTAGCACAACTGCATTATCGTATTTCTAATTCTCGCCTACCGAATTATAATTTTGCTGCAGTTCTATCCTATTTTGGTAAATTTTGGGAATCAAAACATATATCTTTTGTAGCGTCGGTTATGTTAATTAGCAACCGTTAAATAACTTCTAAATACAGTATACTAGTGTTTTTTTTCTAAATACTTATTGATACAGTCTAGCAATCCTTTACGGGTATAAACAAAATAGATAAAACTGTTGCAAATAGTGAATACGACATACAGGAACGTAACACACGATGACGTTTCGACCAGGAAAATATGAGTCAGGTAGAAACATAAGAAACTAGCAACAACCACCATGCATGGAACAATCATTTGGACCTTCAGATTCTTGTTCAATCATTTTATTATTCTTAGTATAACATAATCCACTATCTTCTTCACCAGAAACAAATCAGTACTTCAACTATGCCATTAAAATGCTTGTCTGTTGGGACGATCTACATACACTGCATTCATATATAACACACATCTGCATAGACTAGTTACATTTGTATCTTACCTTCTGTTACTGGGTCTATTGTATGGATCATAAGCTGTACCACTCCATGACGGTAATGACCACTTCCGCCATGAATGTACGGTCCACCATGTCCGTGGTCATGGCGTCCGCCCTGAAACAAACAGAGATGAGCACTGCATGTATATTCATAGTTTATATTCTACATTACACAATATATGCAACACATATTTTCGGTTGAGCGAGTGGCAGAATGGTTAGAACTCCTGTCTCATAATAATAATTTATGTTGACAAGACGATATAATTGGTCGTATTAGGAATGCATAACTAATGGTATGAAATTGTTAAATATCCGTGTTATTTTTCTAAATGCGTAGTAACTTGAGAATGTACATATTGAATGAATTTACTAAAATTAGAGCTTTCTTTTTTTTTGGCTTGTTTGCGTGTTGTTGTTTTTTTTTGGGGGGGGGAGGGGGGGTGTTAGGGATTCGGAGTGGCCGAGTTTGGAACACGTGTTTAGACTGGTTACGAGGGAAACATGAGCCAGATGAATGGATCAAGATCAAATTAAATTTGCTATTTTCTGACGGTCTCATAACGATGAGGTTTTAGGTTCAAATCGGAATGGAGGTAGATTCTTATCTTTCGGAGATGCAATAACAGGCGCCATGTATTCGTCCAAGCGACTCTTATGGCAAAACGGCCTTTATTTGCACTGAATATAAAGACATTAGAAATGAAACACAAATGATGTGACATACCAGCTGGAACCTTTGCTATTGCACCCAAAATTTAACACGGAAATAAAGAAACACATGATTAAGAGCGTCTTCATACCAACACTATGCCACAACTGCCAGACTTGGAAACTGAAATCTTCACATAAGAGAAAGATCGAACTTGCGAAATGAAATATCTAAGGAAGGCTATTCGAGTCACCAGACTCGACAAAAAGCGCAGTGAGAACATCAGAAAGATAATAGGTATCGAATATATAGAGAAGCAACATATAAAATGGTATAGACATCTTATGAAGATGACCGACCAACTTCCCATAAGAGCTAATAACAAGATGGAATGAAGATACAAAGTCAAGAGCAGACCTAGGAAAATATATATAGACAACATCAAGACCATCCTGAACGAACATGACTACACCTCAACCACAGCAACACACCTGTCTCTGGAACGCAGACCACATTTCCTTCACAAACACATACGCGTAACGGCAAGTGTGGACGCTAAGACAACACCACCACCTGGGGGTAGACAATAGACAATAGACTATAAAGAGAACATCTCTGTAATTCGTAAATGGATAGATAACATGCAGTGACTAAAGTGTTTAGGATCCAACAAAATATGACT
The DNA here is from genome assembly GCA_034231615.1 of Meghimatium bilineatum. Taxonomy (NCBI): domain Eukaryota; kingdom Metazoa; phylum Mollusca; class Gastropoda; order Stylommatophora; family Philomycidae; genus Meghimatium; species Meghimatium bilineatum. Next base: position 43,503,203 of record CM067298.1, read on the forward strand.
CGAAATGCGTAGAGGATAAATTCATTGCTCTCAGGTTTCTATATTTACTACGCGCCTCTCCACGAAGAACCACGTCGCTTGGCAAGAGTTCCACTCACAGCATGTAGTTAGTAGGTGTATTTGTCTTTTGGAGAGGCGCGTTCTTTCAACCAGTGGACAAAGAAATCAAATTAATTTATATCAGGATACACTACAATAAAATATTAGAGGTAATAAAAAACCCCCAAGGTTATGTATTACTCACAGAAAGAAGTCTAAATATATCTAGACAGTTGCTGATTGCAAACAACAAAGAAAGAGTAGAGTTGGTAGACATATGGAGAAAAGTGAAGGAAGTGATCAAATTAATTAGACAATCTGGAGCACAGTTGAAGAAGATGAGACAGCACAGAAATCGTTGGTGACAGTTGAAGAAAATGAGATAGCACAGAAATCGATGGGGATCGACAATGGTAGACAAATGTTTCATACGAAATAAAAGTTGAGAACGGGTAGAGGATAGACTTCATTGCATCTGGGCTACCCCATATGTAGACCGTCCCTCTAACCGAAGCGGGACGATGTCTAATGAAAGTACTACTCTTAGCACAAATGATAAGGAATCCTTTCATCATCAGAGTTCTCTGAGAAATATTCATTGGTAAACATGCAGACAATGTAGTTCAGAAATGTAAGAAGTATATCATGCTATAGAGGAACCATGGAAAATATTTTGAAATATTAGGGGCCAAATATCAGTTTGAGGAGTGTCACGGGAAGTTGACCACATAAACGATAAACAACAAAAATTATAGCTGTGAAGTTTAAAAAGCCATGGTAACTTGTAATGAAGATATTAACTTTTTTTTATATATCGAAAAGGGTGCGTGCACGAAAGGAACTTTTACCCAAAACGAAAGGGAACCAGTGGTCAAAAAAAGGTGAGAATCACTGATGTAAAACGACAATGAAAACATCTATTGATACACATTCGCAGTTTGTTTGTAATCTTCTGAGCTATTTGTCATATAATGCTAAAACTAATGATTTCCAAATAAATACAATGAATAAATATTTTGACAGTCACAGAAAATTATGTGATCACAACGCATCAGCTATCACATTCAATTACACAGATTATTTTACTTTAATCGTTAACAAGGCAAAAGTTAATTGAATCCCGACATGATCCATTAAGTCAATTGGTTTATTTTGGAACAACTTCTCCACTTATTGCAACACACAGGCAAGTCAAGCGTGACGCTGATTTCCGTGTCACATTCTAACAAGAGATTATGATAACATTGGCTATATGATAGTATGTAACATTGTCATTAGCAATTTCACAAATTGATAGTTTATTGGATAAAAAAATGTATACGACAACATCAAAAAGTGAAGTGTCATAAATGGATGCTTCCGCAGACTAAGAAAATTAAATAACTCAAGTAGTTGGACAATAACATCAGTAGACTGGGGAGAAGTTCAAACCATCAGAATTGTACAGGATAACGAAAAGTCATTGACATTCAACAGAAAAAGCAATAATCCAACAACAATGGTGTTGTTTTGGAGATCGAAGAATACAAAGCACAAAAGAAGATCAACATAATGATGGGAAATAGAGATGTGAATATAATAGGACAGATGCTAAATTGATAGCACCCAACGAAATAGCATTGCTTGAATAGAAGTCATGCGATTAGTTTTTATGCTAATATTTTCTCACTGGTGGTTTAAATCAACAGACACGAACTATTGACAACGTCATTTATGATATATTCACTGTTGCTACTCCTGCCTTAATTACTGAGATCTGGATTTTTATTTATCACATCTGTGGATCTTTGCTTTTTCCCCACTATTTTTAACTTTTTCGTTGTTTTTTTTTCGGAAGTAAGAACGTTGTCGGTCTAACAATGTTTCGTTAATTACAGGTACATTTTTCACATTCATAGTGGATCTCTCAAAACATGTACATGGAACATGAAGTTATTACCGACATTATAAATGTTTAAAAAAACGTCTCTACAGCTCTGTTAACAATGTCAGTTAATGAGTCTGACTCTCAGTCCATGTTTTGAAATTTTCAATATGTACTGTATTAATATAAATGTATACCCGATGGAAACTAAATTTCAAATCATAAATTTAGTATTCATCTCAACATTCTGTTTTCAATGTCAGACTAATTAAAGAACATGAGAGAAAGCTTGCTTGCTATGAAATGAGATGTCTAAGAAAAGCAGCAAACATAACAATAAGAAATCATATGAGAAATGTGCAGATCGCAAGAGCTGTTGGAATATCACCATCTGTGGCCAAATATATTGAAAAACAGAGAGGGAAATGGTTCGACCACTTAATTGAGAATGAACCCTTATTGGTCAGCAGCAAAAGCATGTCATATGAACATTCAAAAATGAAGATACAGAAGAAGATAAAAAAGAAGTATTAAAGGGGTTATCCATTTTCTGACACGCGACTAGCCCAAAAAATGATCGTCATTCAATCCTGCGACTCTTCACATCATAAGCAGAGAAAAGACAATAGATAGACAGACAGACAAGACAGAAAGCACAGGACAGACAGACAGGACAGAAAAGACCGACGGGACACACAGATAGATAGACAGACAGACAGACAGACAAATTAGATAGATTAGATAGATTAGATAGATAGATAGATAGATAGATAGATAGATAGATAGATAGATAGATAGATAGATAGATAGATAGATAGATAGATAGATAGATAGATAGATAGATAGATAGATAGATAGATAGATAGATAGATAGATAGATAGATAGATAGATAGATAGATAGATAGATAGATAGATAGATAGATAGATAGATAGATAGATAGATAGATAGATAGATTAGATAGATAGATAGGCAGACAGCAGACAGACAGACAGACCGACCGACAGACAGACAGACAGACAGACTGACAGACAGACAGACAGACAGACAGACAGACAGACAGACAGACAGACAGACAGACAGACAGACAGACAGACAGACAGACAGACAGACAGACAGACAGATATGAATGTATACATTGTTTGCGTTCTTTATCCAACTTCCAGCAGAACTCTTGTAATATGGCAATGGTTATACAAGACTTCCAACATGGTTGTTGTCTAGTGAACGAAAATTCCATGTGTTCTCGTTATAGTTGCGCCATTGCCCTGACACATTCCATTTCGGTTGTTGGTAACTAAGCCATTCCACATTTAGTGTTTCATCACTTCTACTAAACGATGGACATATGTAACCATATCGTCAGTGTAGTAAACCATCCGTAAAAGACAGTTGGTTCATGTCCGCTGGTTACCACGCTGAGAGGTAATCACGGTTACAGATACTAGATCTAGTGTCTCTGTTTTACGTCTCTATCGTCATAGCCACAGACGCTCACATGAATGTATGATATCTAATGATCATTTCAACTTTATTGGTAACAGATTTACCTGCATGCACGTGTACGCTAAATGACCAAAAATAATGGCATGCATATATCGTCGGGAAGTTAACAATGGATAAGGAATGCGTAATAAATCTTCTTCATGTGTGTAAAAATTCTTGAGACTAACGGGAATTGAACCAGTCCGTTCTACGGCACCAAATCGCCTATCAACAATTGCACACGCGTTTTTCAGTACTTGACTAACCGCATCTAGCCGTAGAACGGACTGGTTCAATTCCCATTAGTCTCAAGAATTTTTAAAATTGTCCTCTGGCTTCCTACTTAAAAATTTACTTATTTTCATGTGTGCATGCAGGATATACTGCAATTTGTTAAACATGTAGCCAACGATAACGGGAACTGAGTATTACACTATATAAACAATTTCGCCTACTTTGCAAAATTAACAGTATGTTAAATCAGCATCCTGCAGAAACCACAATCATACAAAACAATCCATATCTGCTGGGAAGTACAGCGTATGTGCTTCTGTCCAGAGTATAATGATATTGTTAGAAAAAAATTAATACCCAATTATTTCACAATGAGATGTGTGAACTATTTTTTTCCTTTCTTTTATCCCGTGTTATTCGTGTAATTTCCTAAAAATCCACTTGCTTTATTAATTTCAGCATTGATCTGAGAGTGAATTGAACAATTTGCGCGTGAATCGAAGTTGCAACTAAAATCCAGATGGAAATATGAATTGCAGCTAGCTGGAATAGTTATGGTTTTAATGTATGTGCATTCTTCATCATTACGCGATGTCTCCGAAACGAAAGTTGCTGCAACAGACCTCCAACATCACTTGTCGCTTGTCTTCGGGTACACTCTGCTAGACTGTAGCCTATCCATCTCGTGATGTTACTCTCCCACTATCTCTTCCTAACAGTTCCTGGCCTTCCCTTGACTTTACCCTCAATTAAGGTCTTCAACAAGGTGTCGTGTCTTTTAATATGTCCAGAATATTTTATTTGTTTGATCTTTAATTCCTTTAATAATTCTTTCTTCATACGAAGTGCTGCAATAACTTCTCTTTTTGTTTTCTTCTCTTTCCATGAAATTCTCACTATTCTTCTATATATCCACATCTCAAAAAGATCAATTATGTCTTCTAGTTCTTTGTTTGTTGTTCATGTTTCTGAGCCATACATTAATATAGAAGAGATGTAACATTTTAGCATTCTTTTTTAGCATGTTTGTAACTTCTTTGAATGTCAATATTTTCCTCATGTCATTGAAAGTATTTTTAAATATTCCTATTCACCTTTTAACTTCTGTTTCACATCTACCATTATTTATAATTTGTGTCCGAGATATTGATAATATGTTCTATTTGTTGTAATATTTATCCATGTATTTCTATGCTTAACGCTTGTTCTTCTGTGATTTTTTCTGATTATCATGCTTTTTTGTTTGAAAATCTATTCCATTTTTTTACTTGAGTTATCGACTTCATCTATTCGTCTTTGCAGTTCTTGTTCACTATCTGCAAAGAGGACAGTGTCATCTGCATATCGCAGATTGCTTATTTTTCTAGTGGTCTTGAGTTTTAGCATTTCTTGTATATGTTTAAACATTTTCTCTGTTTAGATATTAAATAATCTTGTTACATTAGAAATGGAAAAGAAAAGCTGAAATTTTCCCAGAAATATCCCTTGATCTAAGTAAGCTATGTCAAGAACATGTTGTCCTTACAAGGAACATTTGTCAGTGTTTCATTTAGTGCGATATTTTCATAATATATATATGTGTGTGTGTGTGTGTGTGTAGGTGTGTGTGTGTGTGTGCGTGCGTGCGTGCGTGCGTTTGTGTGCGTGTGTCGGGGGGAGGGGTGGGGGTGAGGAGGGGTGTGTGTGTTTGTGGGTGTGTGGGGGTGGGTTGAGGGTGGGGGTGTGTGGGGGGTGGGGGAGGTGTGAGGTGGGGTGGGGGTGTGTGTGTGTGTGTGGGTGTGTAGGGGTGGTGGTGCGCGCGTGCGCGTATGTGTGTACAATTATGGTATTTGAATATAGTATTTTTAGTAGAGAGATATCATTGTTTATATATTACTAGATTCGTTCAGATCCGCCGTCCCGTCGTAACGAAATTGATTGGGTTCCTTACCCTGATATGCCTCACATTGCCAATGTGCTTGCCAACCCGGCTCACTGTATGTGAACAAAAGCGAGTATGACATTGGATCCATATTTGAGCTAAGTACGACCTATATTGATATTAATGAACTCCTTTATTGGATACTCGGGATTAAATGTGTAAATGGGAATGTCGCTCTTGATAGATAGTTCTCCATCTTCGTTGACGAAATTCGTTACAACCTTGTTAGAAGTTGGTTTATTATAGCGACGTTTATCAGATTGACGATCGCGCTTGAAGACAATGTTTACTAGTGGGAGACCTCCCCGAGTTTGAGCAGCATCCTGAATCTCTCTTGTTTCGATATCACGCACAAACTGATACGACCTTGCTAGTCTATTGTGCTCACGAAAACATCGATCGATTTTTATCAAGAATTAGCATTTCACATTAGCATTTGCTGCGTGTGTTTGTCAAACGTCTACTGCTTTAGTACTGTCCAAAATATACAACTGGACGAACTGTAAAACTTTGTTGTATGGCGGCTGTATATGAGAAGTTCTATGATAGGTATGTCCATGAACTTTTAAAACATATGAACTTTCACCGTAGCTATATGTAATTATTGCTCCCATTGACGCGAAAAAAAGAGCGAATTATAAGAGCGAATATTCTCGCGAAAATGTGTACATTTAGGGTGTGTATTATCTGAGAGCATCACGCGCAGAAACTCGGGATACTCCAGCTTATTGCTGTGACACGGACAAACAGATAAAAGACCTGAACCTGATAGATGTTAGCGTGGGGAGTGAATTGGCATCATTCTTAAACCTCATCTGTGCTTCGGTTAGGAACATCGAGGTATGAATTGTCAGAACAGACCAGAAAGATGAACAGATCCTAGACTGATTCGAAGACAATAACATAGAACTCACCACTCTGCTGGCGGAAAAGAATAGTGCCTTCAGAGATCTTAAATGTGTTCCCTCTTCACCTTAAAAAAAAAAGCAACATACATCAGTCCGCAGCACATGTCAACGGAATCTGAGGGAAACTATGTTTTGCAAGAAACTAAGTCCATGCTTAACGTAGATGAGTCAACTCGGCTCACAGAAAAAAACAACAACCCAGATACTGAACCGACCAATGAAACATTTCAAAGCAATTTTTTTGTAAATAAACCAACCGTCTACGGCGAAAAAGCAATAGATCGCATGCCACATAGAAATCTAGGAGAAGAAATATCACTAACAAATCAAGTAGTAAAGACTGCCATCGGACAGTGGTCACATTATGGATGTCATCTCAGCAGACATCTACAAGATAGGATGAGAATTTGCTTGTCCAGAAACTCACCAAAATCTGTATTACATACTGGAGCTCAGAAACCCTGTCTGAAAACCTGAAATATTCTCAATTGTCCATCTATTTAGAGAAATGGGAAATAAAGTTATGTGATAACCATAGAGGTATATCTTTTTTTATATCGATAGCTGACAATATATTAGCTCGTGTAATGCTAAACCGACTAACACAGACACTCACGTATGATATTCTGCCTAGAAGTCAGTGTAGATTTCGCGCAGGTCGCGGAAAAGTGGACATGATCTTTGCTGCGCGTCAACTCCAACAAAAAATCCAAGAACACCAAAGGGAATTTTTCCACAACATTTGTACATTTACAAATCATTTGACACAGTGAACAGGGATGGTGTGGGAGAAGTCCTCACCAAATGTGACTGCCCCTTCCTTCCCCCCTCAATTTTCAATTTCAACATTGTTAGACAGTTCCACGACTGCAAGAGCTTTGTTATCAGTGATGGAGTGTTATCACCAGCCTTTCCTGTAAAAATGAGGTCACACACGGATGCGTTCTGTTTACAACACCGTTATCCAGATCGTTTCTGCCATAATAACAGGCGTATCTAGATCAAATGACGAAACAAGAATAAAACTAAAATAGAGAACAGATGGCAAACGTTTCAATCTTCAGCGTTTGCAAGCCATTACTAAAGTACGGGACACAATGGTCAGCGAACTCACATATGCAGATGACCGCGCACTGTATGCTTATTCTGCAGACAGCTTGCAGTTCACCCTAAATCAATTTGTTGAAGCCAGCAACAATTTTGGCTTCACCATCAATTCAATGAAAACAGAGGTCACGTTTCAGCCCACACCAAACGAACAAACATTGAAATCCCCACATGCGGATCATATAAGAAAAATAGCTTACAACAGTCAATAGATTCACCTACCTGGCCTCCACTCCCTCACAAGTCGTAAACATCGACACTGAGGTAAAGAATAGAATAGCGAAAACTAGCGTCACATTTGGAAGACCGCGAAAAAATTATATGGGACAGAAGGGGAATAACAACTACCAGAAAACTAATAGTGTACCAGGCAGCTGTTATATATCACTTCTTTATGTCTATGAAACATTGACAGTATATGCCAGACACGATAGAAGATTCAACCATTTTCACCTAAGCTGCCTTTCTTAAGAAATTTAGCATCCATTGGTGGGATAAAATACAAAACAGTGAAGTACTGATAAAACAAAGTATGTAAGCATACACATACGCTGCTGAAGGCAGACACTCTGGGCAGGACACGTGGTTCCGGCGAAAATTCATCGTCTACCAAAACCTTTGTTATATGGTGATCTCCAGACTGGCTCTTGCAAGGCCAAATGACAGAATAATGGCTTTAAAGACAATCTTAATATATACATCACTGACTCACTTCAAAATAGACACAACTTCATGGGAAAATCTTCCAGAAGACATATCCGACGTCCCAGAGTCAAGAGTGGTGCAGCACCTGCAGAAAACCTCAGAAATCATGCTGCACAACCCAAACGCGCTTGCAGAAAGACAAGAGCTGCTCAATGTCCCACAACCTCCTCCCAGACATGCTCAGAGTAGTATGGTAGACAATTCCAGCCACGCATATGACACATTAGTCACGGCCAGGCACACCACAAACATCATCATCATCATCTTCATGCCAATTGAGTTGAAAGGCCATCACCGAATACGACGGACCATAGAGCTACGGGAACATATACAGACGTGATGACTGTTATGATTTCCCGAAGACTTTAGTGAATGTGATTCTCGATACAGCTACCAAATGAGGAATCACTAAACAGTGAAGATGAAATTGTTGAAAGAGATCAATTGTAGAGGAACCAAATGTAATGTACTTATTCAATGTTATGGCACGCAGACATTCATACAATTGTTACATGTTGCTGTTAAATTATGTCATTTTGTTCAGATTCCCATGAACTACTATCGATGACTCTAGCTGGGTCTGTTCCAGAGATTTCTTTTTCTTTTCGGAAGACGCAAACTCTATGCGGTATGCAACTTTAAACAAAAATAAACGTCGAAATATAAAGAAGGGAAGTATCTACGCATGCAATGGAACGTCCCTCATTATGTATGCATAAGTAAAAGTAAAGTAACCCATAGCATTTATTAATGCCGTAGGGGTGTGAGATGTTAGTGATCTCACATTTCAGAGTCTCTGCAAATGAGGGCGGTGGTCATCTCCTCTCCCTCGCAGTCTTTACTTCCCGGATTAATCCGGTACCCATTTACGGCTGGGTCGACCTTTGAGCCGTTGCGATCTGAAAAACATTTTCGCCTCAACTGGGGAATGAACCCAGGACCACTCATATGCGAAGCCAGTGCGCTACTCGGCTCCCAATGTATGCATATAGCCACTCATATCAAAACCTTCATTCATTTGGTCGTAGAATGGTTTCGATTTTACTCAGATTTTACACTGCATGTTTTCAGTACTGTCAATTAGAGCATGATGATAGGGAAGTCTGATATAATGCCAAGAGAAACGGTGTTGGGTCCAAAGAGGACACTGGAACAAGTTTACCAGCAGCACACAAGACTGCTATCTCCATAGAACTCTTCTATCTATGACGCCGCAAGGCAAGTAAGCGTCATAGCGCATAGATTGATAGATGGATAGAAACATAGAAATAATGTTAGATGGACAATGGATAATTGTAAAATGTGCATCGGCCAAGGCGAGAGATATGATGTAGATTCATCTATTTCATCTGATCTTTATTATAAAATAGTAACGAAATCGTTCCTCTTATTTACGTTATTACTAGCAAATAAATGTATAAAGGATCAATCACTGAAGGAAATATAATACATTATTCTATAATTTGTAAATGTGGGATATGAGAAAGATCGCTTGGGTAGTTTGGGGGGGGGGGAGATGATGCTTAATGAGTTAAATAAATAACTACATGACTAGAGGACTGTTGTGGGAACAGCAAACACTAATATTATATCCAGCAGTAGTGATGTGAAACAGTGATTCTCAAATTGCTTGTCAACTGTAGCCCACTTTCTAGCAAACCTTATTTCTATATTTCAGGACCATAAATCAACGTTTACACTTGAGTGTGCATTTTTGCTAGCCGGACAGTGCTTGACTGTAAAACTCATGTTTCAATATCATTTAATCTATTACAGTTATCTGATTAATTTTACATAGTGACCTATCTGTGACCCACGCAGACAAATTCGTGGCCCCTATACTCGTTTAATTTTTATATTCCCGATGACCTGCAAGAGGTTAGTGACCACTGGTGGGTATACCATAATCGATTGGCAGAAGACCTGTTTGTTTAATTAAGACGACAACATTGTGTAGCAATTATCTCTTTATATACTTGAAATCCATGCCAAAAATAACCAACGAGGTTCCAAGTATATAAATACCAAGCAAATGAAAGCCAAATAATAATCAAAACACGAAACGAATAGTCAAGCTTAATTTAGCGAACAAGTCTTATATAATTGCCGAGGTTCTCGGGCATACAGTCTCATTTGAGAACCACTAATGTATGGTGAAACATAAAACACAGAGTGGGTGTTGACAAGACGCCTTAGCTTTAACTGTCAGAGCTGAATGACATCAGCGACCGTGGATGGTGCTATATGATTAGAGTGGTTGAATTAAGTAGTATAGCATGTATCGATCAATATATAGACAACAATTCATATTAATGCAACCTCTTCTTGAAGCAATATGGTAAATTAATGATTAAATAGCATACTTCAAATAAAGTTTTATAAGGAGCTGTACATAAATTACGTCAACATTATGGCTATTTCCCCCCTTTCCCCTGCATACAACTGTCAACAATTCAGATTCCCATAATTAATTAATGCACACAAAAAATGAGGCTTCCCCCCCCCACCAAAAAAAATAATTTTTAGCTGGTAAAATACGAAAATACGTTTTAATTCACATTTTTAGTACACACAATTTAATTTGAGCATAAAAACAATACTGTTGACATCAACTACGGCCACTTCACCAAATAAACTAATTCAAACTAAAAACATTTGTCTGAGATCAGGACAATAACAACACTAACTTTCCAAAGTGCCTGCATATTCCCAGTTGCAATATATGGATGTGAATCTTGGACAATCACCAAAAGATGCGAAATAAATTGCAACATTTGAAACAAAATCTTACTGTTAGAATCCTCAGAATATTATGTTGACAACATATTGCTCAATAGGGACATTCTGAGAAAGTTTAGTTATAGGAAACTGTCTAAACAACAAGGTTAACTCTAGAAAATTACAATAATTTGGTCGTGTTATTCACATTTCATTCATTCATTTTCCTTTTGCGCTGAAGTTAGAGCATAGGGCAGAGGTCAGATCTCTCCAATTCGGTCTGTTAAAAGCTATTATGTGCAGTTCTTGAATAGTATGAAGATTGGTTGTTTTACTTTCTCTAAGTATTTTTCTTCTGAGGTTTTCTTTTGATCTACCCCTTGCTCTTTTGCCTGTAGGTATCCATTCAAGAGATTGGTGGTGTATTATGTTGGTGTCTGCGCGTAGGACATGCCCGATGTAGGACCAACGGCGTTTTCTGATAACATCTGTGATGAAGTTTTGATGTGTCTCTTCTCTGATTTTATCATTTAATTTGAATTCACACCAATGGGTGTTAGTTATCATACGAAGATATTTGTTCTCGAAAATCAGTAAATTCTTTTCTGAAGATAAAGAGCTTTTCCAGCTCCCACATCCATATGATAGCACCGGAATAACGCAGGAATTAAATAAGCGCATTTTCGTGCGTGTGCTGATTGACTTTGACTTCCAGATATTAGACAGTCTGTTAAATGCACGTGATGCTAGGGTAATTTCTGCCATGACATCACTGTCGATTGTTAATTTGCTTCCTAGATATGATAATGTGTGTACCTTTTCACGTTGCTGTCTATTTAAAGTAAATGAAAAAGAATTGGAATAAACTGACTTCTGTAACACAAATTGGTCTGGACTTTACGATGTTAGTTGATTAATCCAACGATCGACGAAATTAAATGTACATGATCGCTTAGAAAAGACCATAATGGAGTGGATGATTCCAGATCAATGAAAAATAAGTAGACTACAAAGAATATTGTCTATACCAAATACCACCTGAACATGATGCATGACCTACACAGAAGCAGGTAGTTTGGTTCAAGATCGGCTAAAGTTTCGAAAAAATGTGATAACTGCTGCATCTTGTCTATGATATGCTACCTGATGATGTTGATGACAACAGTTGATTGTAAGTAAACATTTTCGAGAGTTCCATTACAGTACTAAATATCAGTTTTTGAGCAACACTCGTGAATATTTTTCAAACTGGTTATAACGACCTAGAAACATATTTCATGAGTACCAATAGAAAACGCATATACTGTAAACAAGAAAGAATATGTCAACAACGGTTAATGACAACCTAATGGTATCATGACGTGATAAATTCGATATAATATCCCTCTAGCTAGAGATCTGTGGATGATATGCCCTACATATATTGCGACACAACTATGAAAGCATATTAAAATTAGTAAAACAACACAAAAATAGTTACAAATCAGTTTTACAAATATGAAGAATACACAGATTCAACGTTTTCACGAGTATGCCTTTGTCTCGATAAGGACACACACATACTAAAATAAATTAAACTAAAAAAAGGACATTGGAGGAAAGAATGTAGGCATCTATGTTACCATATGATAAATAGCTGAAAGTAAAGTAGAATAAACATAAACATACGCTAAATGTTGATGTCATCATCATCAGGTGCCATTCCGGCTGGAGTAGGCGGTAATGGCTCTCCACAGCTCTCCGTCCACAGTATTATGTATCAAGGTCATTGTTGTTTCCTTGCATGCCAGGTTGTCAAACTGTCTAATCTCTTCTCACGTTGTCGATCTCTGACTATGTTGCCTTCAATTTTGCCTGTTGTGACTATGTTCTCTAAATCTGCCTGTCTCATGAAGTGGCCAAAAAAGAAGATTGCATTTTTCTTATGTTGATTAAGGTCCGTTTTGCATGTGACTCTTTCAACACATGTATATTAGTTTTTTCTGGCAGTCCATGGTATTCTCAGCATTCTTCTGTAGAACCACATCTATGTTGCCTCTAATTTCCCGCTTTCCACTTTGTTTATTGTCCAAGACTCTCGCACCCATATGTTAGTATAGGGGTTATATAGCACTGCAGAACTCTTTCCTACCTCTAATGACAAGGTCATATTACACAATATATTTTTCATTTTTCTGAATGTTGTTGTTGTCCTTTTCTGCTTCTTATTTCTGTTGAACTTCTTCTATCTTCTGTAATCGTTATACCTAAATATTTGAATTGGTGGACCTGATTCAATACTATATCATTCACTCTGATCTTGCAAGGTTTGTTATTTTGTTTCTTTGAAATAGCCATTACTTCTGTTTTAAATGTTGATATAGGTATGTAGTTACTGTAAACAGGTATGAGAAGTAAGATTAACATGTCAAGATCACAAATTAAAATTAAAATATGATATCACTTTCCTTATCTGAGAAGTACTATAGTATCTCATCCAACCAGGACAATGAAGTGAATATAGTAGAAGGAAAAAGACGGGGAAATATAGTTGGTTTTTAATAATTTATTCTAGTTGGTGTGTAAGTCTTTTTTCTTGACAAAAGCCTAGTGGTCGAAAATTTGAATCCGTGTATTCATCCTATTTGTAAAACTGATAGTTAACCATTTGTTGTATTATTTTCAAATTTCCATTTACCTCGTTCGACAGTGTTACTGCTGTTTTTCTTTCATGATAGAATAATAAGCAATTATAGTGTACAATATTGATGTATATATAAATAACAAAAAACAAAAACATAACATGACTTGAACGAAACATACCCTTTCATCGTGTAAATCATTTACGTTGTTGACCTTGTTGCCCAAACACTTGCATCGACTCAGCCTTGACTTCAGCCAAAACTCCAATTTGCTGTTGTATTTCATAAAAGTAACATATGCAATATAACTCATAAATAAGATAAGTGCTTCCCACCACTCGATTCTGTCGTCCGAGAAGAATCCAATTAGAAACAGAAGTGAACCACTGTAAAAACTGACGTCTCGAAATAGGGGCCACCAAGTAAGGGCAAGAACTTCACTGCTGAATAAGGCACACATGCCAATTACGAACAATATATTAAATACGGCAGAGCCAACGATAGTTCCGATGCCAACGTCATTGTTTGCAATAAACACACCGATAATGCTGGTAAAAAGTTCAGGGGCCGAACCACCAGCTGCCATAAATGTAGCCCCAGAAACATCCTCTGATATATCTAGCTTTTCCGTAATCACCCCAAGTGACGGAACAAAGAATTCGTCACAAACGACTGCTAGTGCAATAAACATGTAAATCATTCCAAATATGTGCAGGATAACAGCTCCGTGCCGCCTCTGGTACAAAGTGAACGCGTCTTTTGGATATGTTGCATCGCTGTCATTAGAATTTTCCATCAGTTTTCTACCCGAATGTATTAGTATCTTCTCAACAACTAATTCTACACATGGATTATCAATATTCTCATTTGGCGAAGGCTCTTCACGATAAGATCCCTTTCTTCCATCTTTCCAGAATTTACATGAAACGCCTTCACTCCAAAAGGAGCGGTCGATGATATAACCATAAGCTATAGTGCCTAGGGAACATAGGTAACCGATCACAAACACACTTATCATTATCAATAACCTCACACCGCGTGTGCGGCGTGATAAATATGACCGTATATGAGAACGCATCATTTTAGTGATATACACACACAAGTATATAGGAAATTCTCTGTCTTTTCATCTGATTGAAATATTAGCAGAAATTTTAACCAGAATATAAGATCAGTAAATTGGGTACATGTTGATGCTGTCTGTTGATAATATCTGCAAATGTGTAGCTTATTAGATGATGTAAGTATCTCAATAATATAAAACAAATACTTATCATGATTGGTAAACAAGTTTACACTAAACGTCCACGACTAATACAAGTTCAGTATTTTTGTGCTGGAATAATTGCGAACAGTGAGCGTCCAGGGGCAAGTGTCTAAACTTTGTACATCCTGAAATGAAAAAAAAATTGCTAAAATCATGTAAGAATTCGAAGTTCTACATTAACCATCGAATGCAGGAAGTACATTAACGTGAAATCGAATAAAATATATTCAAGATATGCAAGTATATATATATATATATATATATATATATATATATATATATATATATATATATATATATATATATATATATATATATATATATATATATATATATATATATATATATATATACCACTGAAATATTATAATTTCAGCAGTTCTCCTACGCTGTTTCTTTCGATATCAGTAATTGGAAACAATACAGCCCCTAGATTCCTTTTGTGCAAAGCAGAAGTTTCTCCTGAGCTTTATTTTATACCCAGAGAGCCGCAACACTCACTGCTAGGCAATATTTTGATAGGCAACCTCCTACTAAAAACGACGTAAATACATAGTTGTGTAGATAAAGTTCTGTGAAGTTTGCATTAGGATCGCAAACATGGATCCCGGATATCGAAAATATCAGGATACCAAACTAAAAAACGGATGGTTCAACACCGGGATTGGATTTATGAAAACCTGGATTTTCGAAACATTTGGTGTTACTTTTTTCACAAATATAAATCGCTTGTCTTAGTTTCCAATGGAAGCTTGCCGCCCCTGACAATGCATTTTTATTGGTTCAGCCTGATGCGATCGCCTCTCTGCATTATAGATCGGAAAAAATTCGTGGAACTAACGGGAATTGTATAAGATTTGTTGTAGATGTGATTTTCTCAAGATATTCACACTATTCAAGTCACTTAGAACGGACCTATCGAGACAATTACTATTACAACAACAACGATCATCCCGTACAAGTATCCTCAAAACGGCACGGTCGTCAACACAAACATGGAGTTTGAGCAGCTGTTCTTATCATCAGTTACTTTTGTAACCATCTACGCTCAAAATATATCGATCAAACATTAGACACGTTGTTATTTTTACAATCCCATTATTTAAATTTGATCAAAGATTAAGAAAAAACAACAAATTATTTTAACAGTTGATTAATGAAACTATTTAAATTAAAAAGTTAAGAATATTAGTTTTGTTCGTTTGATTAAAGTTTAAAGTTATACGAAAGTTAAGAAATAAAATGTCTAAGGAAGGCTAGAAATTGTGTCACACAGGTGTAAATGTGTATTATTGTTAAACGCTTATTAAACATTAAATGCGATATTTTTGGAATGTTTTTATTTCATTGATAAATCATCACCTCCAATCTCGACGAAAGCTTATTTAAATATCGCGATCCAAATGCTCGTAAACTTCAGTATCGAATACACCGGTTTTGATTAAAGGGTCCGGTATTTGAAACCCTAGTGTACATAAGATGACAGCCTCAATATATGTACATGCAATCTACTAGGGAAGGTTTTACTGTTCCATGGTGTTTGCTCCATAGGCAATTGCTAAAACGAGCGTGTACGTGCGTGAGTACATATTTATGTATGTCATTAATGAAAATCCCCTGTGCAAGTCATTTTCACATTCACGATATGTTAGACCAAAATCCGCGTACAGTCGTCATTGCATGTCCGAACTGTCTAAGAACATTTACAGCTCGAATATGGTTCATTAGCCATCTACGAACTATTATGCATGGTCATAATTCTAACTGAATTTTCAAAAATGGATGTAAAAATAGTGATCATCACTTGTGATGGACGAACACACATTTATGTGATTACACGAATGAGAGAGAAAAAAAATTAACAGAATGAGACACAGTTTCCACGAAGCTAGTATCGAAATAATATTGAATATCTCGGAAAAATAAAGAATGGGACATGCGAAGTTCTATCAATCATTTGGAGCATGAGAACATTAAATTGACATATTAATCTCTGGTAAGAGAATATAATCAGTCATAGAGACAACTTGAAATGCTTGAAAGAACCCTGAATGAAAGAAATATTTCACCTTAACAAAAATTCAGCTTTTTTTGGGAATTCACATTTCATATATATTACCTTTTTAAATAAAAAGCGATATGAATTTATGCTCACCCGGGGCATATTTCGCACTGGCTTCGCATATGAGTGGTGATGGGTTCATTCCCCAGTTGAGTAGGAAATGTTTTTCAGATTGGAACGGCTCCCGGGTCAACCCAGCCTTAAATGGGTACCGGATTACTATGGGATGTAAAGACTGTGAGGGAGAGGAGATGGCTACCGCCCTCATTTGCAGAGCCTTCGAAATGTGAGATCCCTAACATCTCACAACCCTACGGCATTAATAATTACTATGGGTTACTTTACCTACTTTATGAATTTAACGTAAGTGCGTACAACTGAAAATGTGTTTGTGCGTTGACAAAAAAAATAACTTTCGAAAATATGTTCATGATCATTCGGGAACAGATTTAATAAAAAGACACATTTTTAATTATGAATCTTTGAAGATGACATTTTTTTTCCCTAGAACGTCGCTTTCGAGTAGGATTCTATAAGCTCCTCAGAAGTCTGAACAAGATGACTTGGTCAAGCGAAAACAACGTTTGTCTTTATTTCTTCTTAATTATTGTCTTGGTCTATTTCTTTCAGTTAGCATGACTTTCAATCTGTTATGGCTATTTGTGTTTTAAAAAATACTTTTCTTTTCATAATGTTGAATTAGAGACAAGCTTCGTCTTTCAATTTTCATAAAACTTGTTTATTGTAATTGTGTTGTTTTGTATACATTCATTAACATTTCTGTTGATTTTGGATTGAATTTTTGTTGATACATTAACCACACATTCGGCAGTTATAAATTAAGAAAGAATATATTTCGAGTAGTAAAGTCATACAAATACAATGTATTCACTAAACTTCTTGTATAGAACAACTGCATGGTTTTTATGCACACTTGGAACCCTTAGATCTCCTGCAGTTTTTCACTCACTTTTCTGATGATGGCATTTGTCGTCCTTTCAAACTGTTAAGAAGCAGGTCAGGGTTATAGTTACATACGAAATAAAAGCATTTAAACTGTAGTTTCTTTGATGGCTAATGTGACAGACTTTCAATACTCGTAAGTGAGAACAGAACATACATAAGTCAGTGTTTATGGATAACGATTCCTCTCATCTACATCTCATATCTTCAGACTTATCCTCAAGTGCCCCAACTTTCTGATGATTGGATGCCTCGAAGTAACTGTGTACCTCATTACATACGATCAACAACATTTCTGCCCAAGAATTTGGATTGATTATAAAATCGCTCAAAACAGTTTTGAAATTTTCGCTATATCCTTGCTGTCGTCTGTCCCTTTGTCGTCTGGAAATATGAAAGTTCACGTAAGAGAATTTCTGTGTGAATGTGATAGTGACAAATTCTTTTCACAAACATTCATCATCATCATCAAGTGCCGTCTCCGCAACGAAGGTTGGCTGCAACGTATCTTCAACATCTCCTGTCTCTTGTCTTGGTGGTGCACTCTGCTAGACTGTAACCTGTCCATCGTGTAATGTTACTCTCCCACGTGTATCTCTGCCTACCTCTTGCTCGCTTCCCTTTGACGTTACCCTCAAGTAAGGTCTTAAATAGGGTGTCATGTCTTTTAATGTGTCCAAAGTATTTTATTTGCCTGATCTTTATTTCTCTTAGTAGTTCTTTCTTCATATTAAGTGTCTTTAGCACCTCTTTATTTGTTTTCTTCTCTTTCCATGATGTTCTCCCTATTCTTCTATATACCCACATCTCAAAGGCATCAATTTTGTCTTCTAATTGTTTATTTAGTGTCCATGTTTCTGAGCCATACATTAATATGGAATAGATGTAGCATTTTATAATTCTCATTTTTAACTTGTTTGTAATTTGTTTAGATATTAATAAAAAACATTTGTTTAGATATTAATATTCATTAACATTAAGCAATATTAAACATATACGTCTGAGAGTTGAGTAGAGGGAGGCCATCTTAGTACGCTGCAAAACTTCGGGTGAATAAACCTGTCCGGCCATTTGTCAACTCATTGCATGAGTTTTATATATATATATATATAAGTGATATCCATTCCAAAACTGTGTCTTCATCGTAGATACTCTGAACGCCTCTATGTCTCTGGCAAGTAAGCCAGCTTTGGCCATAGACATGCTCATACATTCTTCGATGTCGCTGGTCCATCGTCTTCTTTGTCTTCCTCTTTCTTGTCTCGCTTGGCACACTGCCCTCCATAAATTAGCCTTGACCGACAAACGAAATCCACGAAAATGATCAATCTCGAACGACTGGCCTAATATACTAGTGATATGGTAACTGACGTCCACCGTTTGGTGGAAGTGTTCAAAGTACTGAACGTATTTGTTACCAAAGTCAAAGTCTGATCTGCCAATGGCGAAAAGAAAACGGCGAAACAACACATGGCCTTTCTTTGGAATACATCCTGCTGTAAATATATAATAACTATCGTCCTGCTATAAGATAGATCCCATGGGAGTTTGAGAAGGAAAGAAGAAACTTAATTTGCAAAGAGGTCGGGACTCGAGTACAGTAGAAGTCATGATGTTCACATTGCTCTGTCATTGTTTGCAAAGTTATCAGCGAGATTCAAAACATTCAACAATCATTTGAAACTGTGTATTTTATATTTGCTGTGTTTTAATTATATTAAAATGTAAATATAACTAGAAAGTTGCAAAAATATGCATCTGAAAACACTGACATAAACACGTGTATATGCTTTAGATGAATATAAGCTTTCACTCACAACATAACAAAAATGCTTTTAGCAGCATGAAGAAATATATTTGTCTATGAAATTTTAATATTGACTAGAAGAGGCTTTTGCATTAGATTAATTATTAGAACGATCTTTTGAGCTCAGGTCATTAGAAAGATCTTCTCCGTTCAGGTCATTAGAAAGATCTTCTCCGTTCAGGTAATTAGAAAGGTCTTCTGCGTTCAGATCATTATAAACAGGGGTCTACCAAATAATATTATTTGTAAATTAGACGTCACAAGACGAATTTGAACACGTGACGTGAGAATAGCGCTAACGGCTTAATTCCTACTCCATGACGATCCGTAATGTGTATGAATGTGTAGGTAAAATTAAATTAAATACATACATGTTATAATTAAGTAGCCATGTGCAACTAAAATGGGACTGCAGATCTGTGTTTAAAACAGTAATCCCCTGCCCACTATCACTGTAATTAATTATATTCCAGAGGTGCTTCAGCTATGAGGATCAAACATATGGCTTCACATCTGACACTCATTTACAATTTCTTTGTAAACAGTTTTAAAATGAACAGGTACTTTTTAAAGGAAATATTCAAAAGAACATCTTAAAATATTAATACTAGATAAATAAATAATTGTAGGAAGTATAATTCTTATATTACAGGGGTCCACAAAATGTTTAAATTTCTATTAGATGTAATGCTCAATTTAGGAAGATAAAGTAGACACGTAAATTAAATTAAATTAAATTAAAGAGGCAACATATTCCAAAATATGCTCAGCACACACGAGGACATCTCCAGAGAACTATTCTACCCCTAACCCTGAAAGACAACAATCGGTTTAGATAATAGATAGATAGATCGATAGAAAGTAGACAACGTAGACAAGGCATCCGCCCGTTTTGATCACGCCAGAAGCAATCTTCCCGGGTGTCACAATCTAAGTGAGTTTAGTTTATGTAATGGGAGGAACGGAGTTGGAGCTTGCCCAGGCTGCCAACAAACCTTGTTTATTCATTGCTAATATTATACCTCATTCTAAATGCATATTAGCGCAAAGATACACGAAACAGCTGTGATAAAATACAATACGCATTCTATTGTCTATCCCCAGGTGGTGTTTTCGTAGATTCCACTCTTGCCGTTGAGCGTATGGGGTTTGTGAAGGAGATGTAGTCTGTGTTCCAGAGCCAGATGTGTTGCTCTGGTTGAGGTGTAGTTATGTTTATTCAGAGTGGTCTTTATGTTTCTCTATATACTAGATGCATGAAGTCACCTATAACCTTTCTGATGTTCTGACTGCGCATTTTGTTGAACCTGGTGGCTCCAATAGCGTTCCTTAGACAATTTATTTCGCAACTTTCAGTATTTCTTGTATGTATAGATGCCTGTTACCAAGTCTGAAACTGGTAGCATAGATTTGGTATGAAGATCATGTATTTCTTTATCCCCATGTTGATTTTTGTATAAATAGCAAAAGTGACAGCTGGTATGTTACAGCATCTGCCTTTTGACATCTTGTTTCTATTTCTCTATCGAGTCGTTCGTAACTTAACGTATATAGCAAACACACATGCTTCAAGCATCTACCTTACTCCAGAACTGGCAAAATAAGTTATAACAAATATATTGTTACTCATCAATGTAATTTATCAGCAACAAAAACTCAGAAGCACAACATATAGTACAATCGAAAATTACCAATTATCGTAACAATGATTACAAATGATTTGTCTATCAGGCTACACTACACTTGTAGTAGCTAAATTTAAGAACTATTTTGGTACCACTGTAGTATTGTTGTACCCCAGCACGGAAATCTAGATGGTCTAAATCACAGACCACGTTTAGAGTACACTTATCTTGAAAAACGAAAATTTCCGTTGTCAACCCAGCTACCAGGATATAGGTAACAATAGTGTCCATGCTCTGGAAAGATCGAGGAATTTCCCCCCCCCCCATCGCTAGTGAGTAAGTGCCGAAGACAAACGCTAGTTTGGCGATATCTGGTAAACTGAAACTAGGTAGCTTGGCACTTATGTTTGGTATTACAAGGGTTACTAACTAAATTACCGTGACATCATCATGAATGACTAATTATTGGTATATTCAGACATTGATATATTGTCAAATTTTGCATGTCTAATATCAAATGCACAACTGCCATGAGGAATCGAACATTTCACTTGTGCATTATATGAGTAGGGCAGGCACGGTATCCTAGTACAGTGGTTCCCAACCAACGTGTGGCGATCTCGTTTGGGGTCGCGAAGGGTTTTCTATGGGGGTCGACGATTTAAATCGTAAAGTAAAAAAAACCATTGATTCGAAAGTACTGTTCACTCAAAATCTACACTTCTTTGCTTCTTCATTGAAGTGTAAAAATCGATTTTCGCTTTGCTGTCATATCTACACCTTTCTGCCTGAGACATCGACGTCAGTATGGCTCCTGGGACACTTTTATCCTATATGACCTGAGACAACCAACTACACCCCATAACCTACTGAATCGGCTCTTACAACAAGCATGGAAAGTAAACAGTGTTCATATTCTGTGTTCCCCTTTCGACTCCGGCAACAGATGGTGATGTGAAAAGCAAAACAAGAAACCGATTAAATTTTGAAAATTTCATAAGGTATATTTCATAAGGTATATCATTGGAATGTCCATTTTTAGAATGTCATGAGGAATGTCATGAAATAATATATTAACTGAAAATCAGTCGTGAATTTTGAAGCTTATTGGTGAGTAAATCTTCACTCATCGCAACAAATATGCTTAAAATGTGTTAAGTTTTCTTATTATATAGAAAACTATATAGAATATAAATTATTTGTGAATTGTTCTCATTTTACTGTAGTTAAAAGGTATTTTATAAATGTAACATGATCGCGGGTCACATGTTTCTATATCAAGGGGACGTGGGTCACTGTGTTTTCTATAATGGGTCGCGACTCGAAAAAAGTTTCGAATCCTTGGTCTAGTACTTTGGTTTCCTAGTACGACAGGTGGTCGTAATTCTAGAGTCAGTCAAGGAGGTGCAATTGTATATCACAAAGGGATACCGAAAAAAAATGTATAAAGTTATTGAGATACTGATCATACTGCTTCAAAGCAATGTTTACTCACGAAAAATATGAAGGTATGTTTACTCACGAAAGATATGAAGCAATGTTTACTCACGAAAAATATGAAGGTATGTTTACTCACAAAAATAATGTGAAGCAATGTTTATTCACGAAAAATATGAAGGTATGTTTACTCACGAAAGATATGAAGCAATGTTTACTGACGAAAATTATGGACCTAACACCCAACATTTGATAGGACCTACTTCTTTACTTTGTTAAAGTGGACAGTGTTTACTTACCTTTGTTGTAGGCCTACATAATGTAGCTAAGTGATTGATAAATTAATAAATGACTTCACTCTATGTTACACAATAATGTCTCTAGCACAATACAATAACGCTCACAACAACAGTCCAACTAATATTAACAAATTAATGCAGTTATAAAATATGTTAGGTTGCTATGCGACAACCACATTTTTTTAGGGAAACGAGAGTTCCATGCGAGTTCTAGAGATGCTAAATGCTCTTGTCGACCGATATCGCTAACAAGCGTAGACGAAGAGTTGTTGTTGTGTCGTCTGTCGGCTGGTCAAACTACAAAAACGGAGAAATATAGAACTCACATATTAGGGAATAATACTTCATTAATATATATAACTGAAATATTTTTAATGATAACTAATACTCATTTGTATATATTTACATGATGAGCATTGTACCACATTGTAACATGGATGGTACAAATAAACCTAATTTTGCAACGCTTGCTTACAAGAATATCATAACAAAATCTCTAACGAAGAAATGTATGGATACTCTGAACTTTCAGTCTTAAATTATACGTAAAATAGCTCTTATTGCTAGTTAGCATTTCGATCATATTATTAATTAATTAGAGGCACTTGGATATATACGTTAGTAAGGGCTATATACATTTTCAACTAATGTAGCTCAGTGGTTAATTTTTTACCCTGTGCTCAGAGGTCGAGTACGAATCCGGCAAGTGTTATCGTACTTTGAAAGTGATTTTTTTTTTCGAGAAATGTAGGGTTTATGCTTAAATATGTGACGTTAAATGTCTCGAGCGTGAAAAAAGACGACACGCCGTATTTCTATTATCTGAACTACATCTTGCTGATACTCGAAGACCATTGTCCTGCTACTCGAGAGATCCATTGGGAGTTTGAGAAAGAACGCTCAAAAAGAAGAGAATAAATGTCATGAGCGACGCTCTAGATCTCAGTCCATGTTGCGAAAACTCAGAAAAGAGTCGATATAAGTAAATGGATGTCATCTACATTTTCTTCCAACCGCCGGACTAATTACGTGTAAAACTGTCGTGAACAGTGTTCGTGGTAATGAGACAGGACTGCAGGAATAACACCGATTTGAAAGTGGATAAGGAAAATATACTACAGTCGATTACAAAACTGACATCTGGACACAACGGTTTGTGATGAAACAAGTCAGCGATTGAGGTAGTTCGGTATTAAACATGGCACAAATAGACTAAGCCTTACGCGGTAGAGACAGTAGTATTTTAAACTAGCAAGTCACAGAAGCTTAAAGCCTATACCCTTCGATATCTGCTGGGGGGGGGGCTGATCCTCTGTGGTTTTGCCAGAAGTTCAATCGTGACAGTTCATAACCAATAATCAATGGCCAATAATCAATAAATAATAACTAGCAAGTGATAAAATTATTTCCAAGGACAACTGAGCTGAGCGTATAGGACTACCTACAGCATGAGGAACATATAGCATATAGTACCATATATAACTACTTTCAGCATGCCGATGGAACATATGGCATATAATAGCATATAGAACTACTTTCAGCGTGAGGATAAAATGTATAGCATATATAGGAACATATATGACTACTTTCAGCATGCCGATGCACATATAGAATATATAGTAACATATAGGACTACTTTCAGCATGAGCATGGAAGTAAAAAATGTTGCTGCAGTTCTCCAATGACT
Source organism: Meghimatium bilineatum (assembly GCA_034231615.1). Lineage (NCBI taxonomy): Eukaryota > Metazoa > Mollusca > Gastropoda > Stylommatophora > Philomycidae > Meghimatium > Meghimatium bilineatum. Next base: position 43,527,951 of record CM067298.1, read on the forward strand.
ATTTGAGACTCATTTTGCTAGAACAATTATAGTGTCTGTTTTTCAGCCCATGCTTCGAAAGATCCACTCAAAACGGTCGGTGTCAGTATGTTATAGTAGTATATACTGAGTATGCCTCTATAGCCTGTTGCAATGTATTTCGCGTGTATTAAGTTTTTTTGTAGTCACATATTCTTTAGACAAGTCGTATATGCTAGAATACGGCCTTCCAAATATGTACGAATAATAATATAATAAGACCCATAACTCGTCAGTGGCGTAGGGGTGCCACATTGGAGACATCAGCACACATTTTTTTACAAATAACTCTATCCTCAGCGAATCGGTGTCATGTAGAAAAACTACTTGTAAAAAATACTAGTGGTGTCAATCAACGATTTTCTTTGGTCACCAGTCCTTCCACATCTATTTTTGCTTTAAAAAAGAGTTTAGAAAGTAAGCCATGATTGTTACATGTTCACACCAAGAAAGTTTACATTAATTCACTACCGCCAATTTTGCTTTTATTAAACTGCAATGTATTTGTTGTCGAATGACTATATTTACATTATTTTCCACATAATGAATGTTTAAGAAAATTATAGCACTTATATTCAAAAGTCTTAATCCTTCTTTCCGTGTCTAAATTTAGTATCTACTTTCATCTCCGCACAAAAGAATAGTTAGAATAGTTACTGTAATATTGACATTACTTTTCCAAATCATATTCAGTCTTGACGTGTCAGCCATCGCCATTTTCAGTTTTATCGTGATATAAAAATATATAGACATGTTTCAAGCGAAAGAAGGAAAAAGAAGAAAAAGAAAATTGTGATCTACTTTTCCGAATTGTCGTCAACATATGCACCTAAAATATTCCTTTATGTTGCGATGAAGTATGGTGTGCATTCTCAGGGTGATCAAAAATTAGCTCTGCAATGACTCACTAAAAACCTTACTGAAAGCCTTTGGTATAAACTATATTTATGCACTGAAAACTGCATTTCACAAAGTATAGCTACATGGCGTTCTACAGTAAATTAAAAAGTGGTACAGAATCTTGTAGATAAAACAAAATTAGCTCAACATCAGACTAGTTAAAAAGATACTGGCAGATGACAAGATCATACAGCATCGACAATGATAATATCAAGCTTGACTTGTTCCATTGCGTTTGGGGCACATCTAACTTCTTCTAATGCGCTCGCTCTCTCATAACCAACACGAGAGTTCGTGTGATTACCGCCGGGAACTTGACGTACGTTGTGCGGCTGGTATCACGGCGGAGCTGCGTTATTTTGCACCTTTCGGACCAGTGCATTAGTTTTCGGCATGCTTCATTTCAGGTGAACTTTCCTAGCCTGTGATAGCCTTCTTATCTGTCGCGAGGTAAAAACTAGTGAGTATTTCTCTATGCCGTGACGGTTTACTACGCACAGTGACCTTGGACATTACGGGCCAAAAAGTGTCTCTAATGGGAAGTTTCCGAGGACACGGTGAGCAGAGATCTAAACTTAGATCGACTACGTCTATCGCCAAGGAGACAATCAACTGTTACTAAACTTATCGTGTATAATTAGACACCAGCGCTCCTGTCTTTGAAAATTGACCCTTATCTTGACTGTGTAAGTAACTTCATTGTAAAGGTAATTGCTCACACAGTAAAGTTGAGCCATTTTTAGTTTACCCTATTTGACCAGGTTTCGTTCACTGACATCGTGAACAACTCGCCAAAGTTCGAGCTTCCACTCACATTTTCTTCGTACCATGACGATATTGTTATACTGCATTTAGTTTTGCACACAACGTGCAGTCGATAACGGATGAAAGCATGTTCTCGAGAATAAACTTTGTTTTCATTATTGTTATGTTATTATCACTTATACTTTCACATGACGCTGCCTTGTGGCGCTGTGCTGCCTTCTCGTGCACTCAACAGAGAAATTTTAATTGTAGAGACAGTTTTACTATTCTTGCTGTAGTGAGCTTTCGGACAGGATAACCTTGCATTCCAGGTCAGTCGTTGTCTTTAACTGTGTTGCAGTAGTCTTTTGGCTGTAGTGAGCGAAATTCTATTCAAAAATGTGTATTTTCTGCGCAAATAGTTCTCATTCCATCTCAGTCTGCTCTGCTCAGACACGCTCCATGAAGTGTTAGCGAAATTTTTGCGCACGAGCTTTGAAACAATATGGTTTTAAGGGCACCATGCCGAGGTGCTTTTAAGAATCTGGTAATGCGTTAACACTGGGATTGTCCGAAAGCAATGCATATCCATTTGCACCGACATATAACTCATTAGCCATCTACGAACTCGTAGACAAAGGAATAAATATAACTGAATTTCATAATGTGGATGTAACAAATGCGCATTATCACTTGTGACGGACGAACAGTGACTACAATTCTAGAAACTGTCTGATACCCTTATATAAAATGAGTATCAAGTTCAGTACTAGAAACAACTGAAATTATTACAATGTTTCATTGGGAAATACTTAGCTAACAATATTTCAATATTAAGAAACATCTCATCAAACTCCTACAATTTCGCTAATGGACCCTTGCTCATCCCTAGAAGGAAAATTAAGCCACATCTCATATATGATGATTTCTTGTTCCTGAGTACACGGCTCAATCAAGAATGAGAAGTCAAGCGAAAAATCGTGTTGATGAGATCATGAATCGATTAATTGTCATTTTAGAACATGGAGATTTTATTACGTTCTGGTATGACACATTGCGCTTCTTATTTCTTTCTTTTATACTTATAATGTCATCCATTATCTATTTCTGTCTATAATGTCATACATCAATTATTTGTACATTTGCATAGTAGTAGTAGTGTCATTGTGATAGTACATGCGAAATACAAGTTCAAATGATAATGTCATGTGACGTATTCCTTCCAGAACGTTGTCTTCCCAATGAACTCTCTGAACCTCTCTCTGTCTTGGGCGATGTGGCTTGCATTTTCTAGCGATGTATTCATGTTATCTTTAATGTCGTCAGTCCATCGTGTTCTTGGTCTGCCCCTTCTCCTCTTTCCAGGTACTCTTCCCTCCATTATTTGTCTTTCTAAACAGTTATGTCTCTTTATATGACCAAACAGGCGTAGTTTTCTTTTTGTTATTGTGTTTAGTAATCAACACTCTGGAATATTCAGTGTGTTTATAATATCTGAGTTTCTGATTTTATCCTTCCATGATATTCTAAGTATCTTTCTGTAGCATTTCAGCTCGAAGGCGTTGATCTTCTTTGCCGCTGTTTTACTTGGACTTGAGTCCATGTTTCACAGCCGTATGTTGCAACCGGAAATATAAAAGTTCGTAACATTAGCACTTTCGTTTCTATTTTGTTGTTTTTCCATATGTTTTTCAGCCGTGTTATTTTGCAATATGCCATTGCCAATCTCTTCCTTATTTCACCCATGCAGTCTCCTGCACCGTTGATGTTTGCTCCTAAGTATTCAAATTTATCCACACATTCTATCTCGGTATTGTCTATTCTGATTTTTGGTTGTTGTGTTGTTATATCTGTTGACATGATTTTTGTTTTCTGCTTGTTTAAATACAAATTTTGTGCTTCGCTATATTTCTTTGTGTTCTTGATTTGTTGTTCCAATCCCTTTATATCGTCTGAAAGAAGTACTGTGTCGTCTGCGTAGCTAGTTCCAGGATTAGGAATCCACCTATGTTTAAAGCGTGGTAGTCAGTGTTGTGTATGTCTTCTTTCACGTTCCTCATTATACTTTCAGCGTAGATGTTGAACAGGTATGGGGAGAGTGTGCACCCTTGCCTTACTCCACTCTGTACCTCGAACCACTCTGAGAGATCGTCCTCTAACTTCACTGCAGCCTTTTTATCTTGGTAAATTTCCTCTATTAGATGAATCAGATGTCTTGGGAAACCCATACTGTTCATTATCTCCCATAGTTGCTGATGTTGGACGCAGTCGAACGCTTTTGAGTAATCTATGAAACACATGTGCAGGTCAGTTGAAAATTCCCTACACTTTTCTATGATCAATCTCATATTAAGAATGTGATCTCTTGTTCCTCTGCCCGATCTGAAACCAGCCTGTGTTTCTTTTATCTCCATCTCTAATTTCTGTTTGATTCTTTGCATTATGATGTTTAGCATTATTTTACTTGCTTGACTTATAAGGGCTATAGTTCGGTAGTTAGAGCAAATCTGAAGGACGCCTTTTTTTTGGGAGGGGTATATATAACGATTTTTTCCATTCATCCGGCCATGTACCGCTTTCCCATATTTTGCAGCAGAGTTTGTGGTAAATCTTGATTCCGGCCTCGCCGCCTGTGTGTATCATTTCAGTTGTTAAGCCATCATTGCCTGGGGCTTTACCTTTCTTTAAACTTTCTATTGCGTATCTTACTTCTTCCTTTGTGGGTTCTGGCTTCTTTTCATATTCGTTTATTGTTCTGTTTTTGGTTTTTCTTGGGTCAGTATAAATCTCACTGCAGTATTCCTTCCATCTATGTAAGATATGCTTCCCTTCTGTTAATATGTTTCCTTGTTTATCTTTCAGCACTTTTAATGATGGTTGAGGTTTGCTGTCTCTTAGGTGTCGTACATTTTCGAACATCGTTTTACTGTTACCTTGGCTTTTCTGCCCTTCTATTTCAAGGCATATTTTGTTTATGTAGTTTTGCTTGTCTTGTCTAATTCTTCTTTGTATATCTCTTGACAGGATTCTATAATTTGTTCTGTTTTTACAACTATTTTTGATGTGTCTTCTTTCTTGGATAATGCTCATAGTTTCTTCTGATATATACTCTTTCTTCTTCCTGCTCTTTTTGTGTAGCATGTTTTTTTGCACAGTCATTGAAAATGTCACTTATTTTGTTTTCAAGTTCATTTGGAGAGTATTCTTCTTGTATTTCTAGTAATTGTTCGAATTTGTTTTGAATTTCGATGTTGTATTCTTTCGGTATTGACGTCATATCGTATCTGGTAATCATTGAAGTTTTTGTTGTATTTTTTATCTTTACCTTGAACTTTTCGATGAGTAACTCATGATCAGTGTCGCAGTCTGCGCCTGGTAGTGTCTTGCATTGAAGAATGTTTGTTTTCCATCTTTGATCTATTAATATGTAATCTATTTATATAGGTTAAACGTAGTCTCAAGGATATGTTGGATGTCCATAAATGCATCATCATCATCAGGTGCCACGCCAGCTGGCGTAGGCGATCATGGCTCTCTGCAGCTCTCTGTCTCTAGTATTATGTATAAGAATAGATGTTGTTTCCCTAGCAGTTCCAGGTTGTTAAATTGTCGATTTCTCACGTTGATGTCTTTGTCTCTGTTGCCTTTAATCGTACCTGTTATGACTATGTTGCACAAACTTCTTTGTCTCATAATGTTGTCAAAATAATGAAGATTATAATGTTCTTATATTATTGCCGTCTCACATTTGAATCAACATCTTCACATTAGTTTTTCTGTCAGTCCATGGTATTCTCAGCATTCTTCTGTAGAACCACATCATTACTGCTTCTATTTTTCCAATTTCTAATTTATTTATTGCCCACGAATCGCATCCATATTTTTGCATAGGAATTATAAAGCAATGTAGAGCTCGCTTCTTCACCTCTGACAAGGTTATTTTACACAATATATTTTTCATTTTTCTGAATTTTGTTTTCCCTGCCTTATTTTATTTCTGATTTCTGTTTAATTTCTTCCATCTGTTGTAATCGTTGTACCCAAATACTTGAATTGGTGGACATGTTTTAAAACTTTATCATTCACTTACATCTTGTACGCTGTGGTGTTTTGTTACGTTGAAATAAGCACTACTTCTGTTTTCTTGATGTCTAGGAAGATAAATTTCTCTTTACTTTTTTTGTCACTACTACATTAATTAATTCTTGAAGGTCTTCCTCACTGTTAATTTACCTCCATAAATTATGTCATCAATATTTTTACCAATTGTAACACCCTCCACTGCTCCCTTGACATCAATTTTAATTATAATGGTTGAAAACATACTTCCTACACACCTTTATGAGGAAGGCAGAGAGAAAAAGTAAATTAGGTTGTCAAAAATAAACTTTATGCAGAACAGTCAGTGGAGAACGTTCGGTATTGAACGTAAGCACTGCATAAAGAACGCTATCTCTCTCTCTCTCTCTCCTTCTCTCTCTCTCTCTCTATGTGACGTGTCCTTTGCATAACGATGACCCTACTGCCACTATGTAAGCCTCACCGCTCTGTGCGAACTGCCCAGCTTCTACCAGTGTCATGTTCAGAAGGTCTTCGATGGCATGTGTCCATTGTAGTCTTGGTCTGCCTCTTGTTCTCTTTCCTGGATCTTTCCCCTCCATGATTAATTATTCCAAACCATAGTGTCTTTTTATATGTCCGAAATATGTACGTTTGTGTTTTTTGATAGTTTTGAGGGGCCAGTCTACTTCTATGTTCAGATCTTTGCGGAGATTTGCGTTAGTTATTTACAAAGTCGTTACCCAGGGGTGGGACTACTGTATGCAACTAGACTCGCGGAGCCATGCGTGGGCTAGACAGGAGTGGGGGAACCAAATATGATCCATGCATTTCCAAGGAAAGTGGCTGCCACTCACTTTGAGGTACTATCGCTACACACTTCTGTCCTACCACCTGCATAAAGAACTACAGCAACCTATAACGAGAAGCGCAACATGGAAAACAATGTCACATACCCACAACGAACTCAAATAAGGAGCAGGTCATATGTTGATAATGCCATGAGCTTGAAAATTAACACATACTTAAAAGTGAATTTTGAAACTTCTTAACAAGTTACAATTTCAATCATTACTTTTCAATCATATGTCGTATGTTCTTCTTCTTCTTCTTTCGTGCACTTGAAACATGTCTATATCTGTAATTCTCTCCCCTTAATAAAACTCACTGTCTTTTGTAGTTCATACAGTGTCCCATAGAGTTTTGATTCCAGTGTTGTTTCCTCTGGCCAATATGTCTGCCTCAGCGTTTCATGCTCAGAACACTCTTGAAGTATATGTTTGGCACTCTGTGCTGCCTGTCCACATGTACACATGGCCGTGTTGCCAATCTTGAACTTTGTATACATGTGACTGCGGAGTCGGTTGTGTCCTGTTCTGAGACGTAGAATTGTAACTTGTTCTAGTCTGTTCATAATATGATAGTCATCTTGTGTTAGTGTTTGTGGCTTTCTTATTGACTTGATAATTTGTTTTTTTCTGATGGTAGGTGATTGGTATATCTGGTTGGTCTTCGGCAGCACCTTCCTTAGCCAGTTGGTCTGCTTTTTCATTTCCTGGTATTCCACAGTGAGAGGGTATCCACTGCATGGTTACCATATACTGGTAAGACAATTCGCTAAGTAGTTTTTTCAAGTCTGTTAGTTTTCCAGACTGGAGAGCTTGAAGCACTGACCTTGCATCTGTCAGGAATACTACAGGCTGTAGGTCTGAGTTGGAGTTCAGCAGTTTTTTAGCTGCCACACTAATTGCCTGGATTTCAGCATCATAATTATTGCAGAATTTTCCTGTCTGTGTTCTGATTTTATCTCTAGGCTTGTGTGGATATTCTATATATACACCTGCACCTCCATTCCTCACGGCATTCTGTGCTGACACATCTGTGTATACTCTGACCCATATATCTTGTGGATATTCCTCATGCAGGAAACTGAGAGTGACTGTCATTCGCTGCACACTGTTCTGTTCGTCCTCGCTTAGTATTCCTTTCACATGGGTCTGAATGTATATTGGCATTCCATGCCTTTCACTCCACGGGGTTTGTTCTGGTACAGGCCTTAAGGGGCTGTCAACTTCAGGTAGGTTTGTAAGTTGTCTGCGGAGTCGTTTAGCTTGATGGATAAAGCTGCTCCTTTACAGTCGCCCCATTGCTAGATTTTGGAATCTTTCCTTCATTGGATGACTTGGCATACACTGAAACTTTTCTGCCTGAATTAGTACTTTTGTGTCTCTGCGTTCGCCAAGTGTTTGCATTCTTCCCATTTTCTGCATCTCTGCTATGGGTGTTGATTTCATTGCTCCCAACATTATTCTAAGTGCCTGGTTTTGCACTTTATCTAGATCTTGTAATGTGGTGTTTGATGCAGAACACCATGCAGCTGAACCATATTCCAGGTGTGGTCTTATGCCTTGCTGGTAAAATTTACTGAGAATATTCCTACTGGCTCCCCATGTGGTTCCACTTAGTTTTCTCAGGATAGCTAACTTCCTCCTGGCTTTTGTTGTTGCTTTGTTTATGTGCTGCTTCCATATCAGTTTATCATCAAAAGTAACTCCGAGGTATGTGGGTTGTTTGTCTTCTTTCAAGAGTTCTCCATCTATTTTGATATGACCGGCTTTTTGTTTTGGTGAGAGGGTAAAGGGTGTAGTGCTGCACTTATCTGTGTTAATGCTGACGCACCATCTATTAGCCCATACGGTTAGAGTATCGATAGCTCTTTGTATTTGTTTAGTGGCCACTGTCGCATGTTCTTCCGTGCACCATATCACCAGGTCGTCAGCATACATTGCCACTTTGATCCCATGTGGTAGTTCAGCAACTAGGTCATTCATGTAAACCGAGAAAAGTGTGGATGATAGGACTCCTTCCTGGGGGACTCCATGACGCAGTAGAACTTTCTTGCTCTTGCGACCATCTAATTGTACCCTGGCTCTTCTATTATGCAGGTATGCTTTTACACATTTGTACATTCTGGAGCTAACCCTGCAATTTGGCAATTTCCTTAGGAGCCCTTCTTTCCAGACCTTATCAAATGCTTTTCTGAGGTCTATCGATGCTGCTAGTACCAGTTTCTTATCTTGGAAGGCATCCTCAATCTCTTGGGAGAGGTAAGTTGCCTGATCTTCAGTAGAGTAGCACTGTCTGAAACCTGCTTGCTGTGATACCAGAAGGTTTTCACTTTCAAGGTACCACTGCATCCTAAGATTGATAATACGTTCCATTGTTTTACATAGACAGCTTGTGAGGCTGATGGGCCTGTAGTTGGAGACTGTGTTGCCATCTTTTCCTGATTTGAGGAGTGGTATCATTATTGCTTCTCTCCACGCCTGTGGTACATTACCTGTCGACCAGCTTGTGTTAAAGATCTGCAGTAGCTTTGCTCTTGCTGCAATTCCCAGGTTTCTAATCATTTCATTGGACACTCCATCAGCTCCAGGGGACTTTTTCATTTTCAATTTGAATATTGCATGCTCCAGTTCTCTCATTGTGATTGGTGCCTCCATGACTTCAGGTATAGGTTCGCCTTGTCCAATGTTTTGCTGGTTCTCTCGAACCTCCTGTTATTAATCTGGGCTGACTTTGATGTTATTGTCTTCTGCAAAGTAATCTGCAAAATAATCAGCTGCATGTTTACCTGTTAAAATGTTTTTATCTTTATAAAGTGTGATGTCGTATGTTAAAATCATCATTAAATATATTATACAGAAATAACTATTATTTCCTGTTTTAGTTTTTCCCTATTAAATTGTGTTTTTTTTATGTATCATGATCGCAGGCAAAGTTGATACTATAAAATTAGGTCTTGATTTCATTTAAATATTCCAACAGGTGGTTTTTATTAGTAGTTCTCAATATTAGGCATACATCCCCTAGTGGGTGAGGAAGACTTGCAACAGGAGGACACGAATACAAATGTTGACAGTGGAGGTCGCAGACCCGTACCAAAAGGAGGGCATAGGATGGTGACCACATGAATGGTAAATAACAAGAATTATAGCGATAATGTTGTAAGAACACCGGTAACGTGTAAACAAATATAATTACTGTTTTTACGTACTGGGGGTGGGGCGGGATGGGAAGGATTTGTCCTAAAAGAAGATCATTGACCAAATAAAGTTTAGAATTACTGGCTTAAATAATATAGCTATCCAAATATACCTAAAATATATTATATATGCGCAATTTTTAAAACTTCTTATATGTATGCATCTTTATTACTGTTTATAAGTAATTTGTATTTATTGCAATTTTTTGTTTGTTGGCACATATCACTATTTATTCATGAACTTTCCTTTTCGTTAATTGTGGCCCTCGCTTATTGTTTGAGATACTCTGACATTTTTGTTTTATGTACTTAAAATCACTTTAGGTCATATATGATTGAGATTATTTATTTCCATAAAAGAAATCAAAAGTATCTTGAACTGTAATTACAATTAGAAGTCTGAACTTAGTATGTCAGTTATAATTCATTCCAAAGAAATTGCCTTAGAGGAAATCAAATATCGGAAAAATATACTAAATCAGATTGACATAAAAAAGGAAATCAGTAAGTTTGATATTACTGTAGGGTACGCAGACACTTAGTCTGATAGTACAGTAAGGAAAGTAGAATGTTAGTGTGACATTATAGTAGGTAAATCTGACGTCTAGTTTCACATTACAGTAGAGAAAGGGGACTGACTGTTAGTTTTACATTACAGTAGAGAAAGGGAAAATGCTGTTTGAAAACATTAGGGAAAGCAGACAGTCTGATAATATAGTAGGGACAGCAAAATATTAGTGTGACATTATAATATGTAAATCTGACGTCCAGTTTGACATTACAGTAGAGAAAGGAGAAAGTTAGTTTGACATTACAGTAGAGAAATATGAAATGCAGTTTGACATTTCAATAGGGAAGGCAGACAGTTTGACATTACAGTAGAGAAAGCAGACAGTTAATCTGCCATTACAGTAGGGAAGGCAGACAGTTAGTCTGACATTATAATATGATAAGTTACTGTTCTTCTCTTAATCTCAACTGCTTAGTCACCCGCATTGTTTATATTAGTCCCTAAATAATCAAAATATGTCACTTCTTCTAAATTGCATTTCGCAATATTAATTTTGGGTCTTTATTTGGTTTTTTTTACGGCAGTTGTCATTTTTTTGGCTTTTTCATATTTTCTTCTTCTTCTTCAGCGTTCATTCTCAAGCTCCTGCTGGATCTCTCTTGTAGCAGGACCATGATACATTCTAGATTTCCAGCAGGATGTAGTCCAGAGAATGTAAATGCGTTGTGTCGCCGTTTTATTTGCGCCAGTGGCCCGACACATCCGTCTTCGTCGGGATTTCATATTTAAGAACAGGTTGTTTCCGTTCACTTAATGTTTGAGTTGACTTCATTATGTTCAGTAGGTCATTTTCGTTTTGTGTTAATAGCACTGCGTCGTCTGCATATCTAATTTCTGGTATCTGCAGCCCTCTTATATTTAGGGTCTGAAATCAGGCTTCATTGGTTCTTGTCTCACATTTATCATTACATTTTCCGCTTAGATGTTTCCATATTAGTATGGAAACAAGGTACAGCCTTGTCTCACTCCTTTCTGCACATTGAACCACTCCGATCTTGCACCCTTCACTTTTATCGCAGCTTCTTGAGCTATACAGTTCTGGTATTGGTAACATTATAACAATACATAATCATATATGCATAAAACAATACATTTTCACGTTGTGTTTAATTTTTGATCGTCAATTATTTCTTCTTTTAATAACTTTTTAATAGCTGTTTTTGGCTCAACTGAACTGTTATATAGTACTATTTGTTATTAGTCTTTAGGTCATTAAACTATAGGTCATTTTCAGGGTTATCGCCAGTCTTCTTTAGGGCTAACACTAGTATTCTTTAGAGCTAACACTAATCTTCTTTATGGCAAACTCCAGCCTTCTTTAGGGCTATCGCCAGTCATCGTTATGGCTAACTCCAGTCCATTTTTATTGCTAAATACGTAGACAACATAAATACAACATTAGGTAGGCCCAATTGCAGCAACCAGCAGTCGGAGATGATGATAACTCTTCATGTAATAGTCGCATCAACTATTAGACAGGGTGGCTAGTTCACTTCATTACTGTGTTTACCTTCTCTAACTCATGCATCAGGTACCTAAAAGAGCTGGGTCCATTAAAGGATCGGTCATATCAGGCGAGAAATTACGATCCATAATTGTTGTTTTTTTGTCAGGACGAGGTTTTGAACATAAAACACTGTAACTCGGTGATAGTAAACAAGTTCACCATAAACTAGACTACCAAAAATAACAAAACACATTAGAACAAACTAATACCGAATGGACTGTTTCCTTGACATCTATCACAAATCACACAATAGATACACATACTGTACTGATCAGTAGTGGTCCTAGAATAAAGATGTCACAATTAGATATAATCACCATGCCCTGATGTAAACACAATGGACTCCGGCTCCATGTTGATAGATGTGTGTTTCCGCGTAAAGGTAATTCAGTTACATAACTAATAAAGAAACACGTTCAGTAATTTTATTTAAGCTACAAGAAAAACCATATATGACCTACTCACTAATAGGAACTTCAGCTTTTTAAAATGACTATTAGCTTGATTTGCTTTGACTCTGACACAATTATCTTATAGTGGTGGAGAAAAATCACCGCAATGATCGTCGAGGTTTAGGTTTCACTTAAAATGAATGTATGGTCCTATACATCGGACCAGACGGTGATCTTTTCCAGAGTGAACGTTGAAATGATGCTTTTATAAATTCGAGGCATGTCCATATGTGGGTTTGATTCCATCCCTAAATAATTCAGGCAAATGTTTTCAACAGATTCCATCACGGTGAAATTCATGGCAGGGTCAGATACGTCTTCAGTAGTCGTTACCTAAAAAAAGGCAGGGTTACCTTAAAACAAAGCTCCCTTTATCTACGAGCTTGGATCATAGCAATACTTGGACAAGATATATGTCGACATGCCTGTTAAAAGCATTTCCCACGGAAGAATCATTTCAAGAATTATATAGGCCTATCTATGTACCCTTTTGATCATTATTTATTTTATAGTGAATTTGAGCTTGTATTGTTTCAAGGAAACAATTGTTGTTTCTTGTAAATGTGAAATCTGCATTGTTATATGACTTCAATACATGGTATACACCTCAAAATACATCATAAAACTGTGGTTGAATGTACGTTCTGAATAAACATATAGTCCCTCTCTGAGTATGGACATCTTTTGAAAGCATTGCATACTCCCCCCCCCCCCAACTGAGATTGGGAGTCTTCTCGATCAAAATGACAGTTCTAAAGAAATTACACCCCCACCCCCAATACACACACATTGCACAGAGAAAACATGATCTTCATAAATAGTAATTTCATGAGGATCCACACAAAGAAAATTAGCAGCATTACAAGTGAAAAAATATAACATACAAACAGCATTACAAGTTCAATACGGAATATGAACACCACTACAAGTGAAATACCTAATATGAACAGCATTACAGATGAAATACCAATCACGAACAGCATTACAGATGAAATACCAATCACGAACAGCATTACAGGTGAAATACCAAATATGAACAGAATTATAAGTGGAATACCAAATATGAACAGAATTACAAGTGAAATACCAAATATGAACAGAATTACAAGTGAAATACCAAATATGAACAGAATTACAAGTGAAATACCAAATATGAACAGAATTACAAGTGAAATACCAAATATGAACAGAATTACAAGTGAAATACCAAATATGAACAGAATTACAAGTGAAATGCAAAATAGCTAAACTGTAAAAAAGAGATCAGAACGATAATCAAGAAAGTCAGATGGTCCTAATATATTTACAAAATCAAAAACCCAGTATCGAGAATGCATAACGCTTAAGGTTCGACGTTGCACGGAGAAAATACCTCACGAAAATTTGGAAAAAAAAAGAACACAACCAATTCAGAATTGGAACCCACAGCTGCTATATACTGAGAGGTTTACTGATTAGCATATCTGAGAAAGTAATTGATATGTCCGGTATGCAAAGACGATAATCAACATACCTAAACCTAAGTCTGTTAACTTAGTTAAGGGTTCTTTCTTTGTATTGACACTTCGATCAAGTGAAATAATTTTATATAATTTGCATATAAAAACAGCGAGTCTTGAAAGTTCACTTTAAACAGTTCGAAATCAACAAAACAACTAAAACAAGATTGTGATGCTTTTTTAAGCAATGAATCCAGTGTTGAAATGCATTACAGCTCTTGACTTCAGAGATACCCCTCAAAATGCACCCATGCGAGAAAATGACGAGAGAGTGATTTGAGGTCAGAAAAATAATTTCAGCACAAAGAAATTAAAGTGATGTGTAACATGGAAATATTGTGGTTTAGGTTTCAGAGACTTTAATGACCCAGTAATGCTAGGTGGGAGAGTGTCTTTAGATTAGAGAGAATTTAATGATCCAGAAAGCCCCGTTGGTGAGTGTGTTTAGATGTGAGATAATTTAATGAACTATTAATGCCAGGTGGGAGAGTATGCATAGATGTGAGATAATTTAATGAACTATTAATGCCAGGTGGGAGAGTATGCATAGATGTGAGATATTTAATGAACTATTAATGCCAGGTGGGAGAGTATGCATAGATGTGAGATAATTTAATGAACTATTAATGCCAGGTGGGAGGGAGACTGTGTTTTATTAGAGATAATGTATTGACACAGTAATGCTAGGTGGGAGAATGTGTTCAGATTTGAGAGAATTTAATGGTCCAGTAACGCCAAGTTGCAGAGCGTTTAGATTTAAGGGAGAATTTAATGATCCTCCTATAATGTCAGGTGAGTGTGTTTAGAATACTATAGCGCACTGGAAAAATATATTTCCGTCACCGGTAATTCTCCTCAAGCAATTGTCTATTCATAAACGAATAACATCTTGTTAAAACTTATATTTTTCAGACTTCCACTGAGATTAACATTTCAGCTACAGTATCACGTGGTCTGTGTGGTACTATTTGCATGTAACTTGATATTACGTTGAGAAGGAAGAAGTACGTGTGAGGAAATTATAAAGCATTACTCTATCTTAAATGATAGGATATGTGCCTTTTGTGTACTTTAAGAATAATTTGTTTACGAAACGTTCACTTTTTTTTTAACCTCGTCTAGACGTAGGTTCATTTTAATAATAACAAAGAGTGACTTTACAAATGTGGAAATGTCAAGTATCAGAGCGTATGCCATGCAACATAATTGAATCGCAATTTAGGTTATCCTGTCAGCACGACCTCAAAGGTTAATGTCAGTTTATGATTATTTTTAAAGAAAGCTGTATTTTAATATATTTTAAGATTTATAATTATAAATTAACGTATAACATTTAAGGCTGATATGTTGGGCCTTTGGCGCAAATAAAACGGCGATACAACGCATCTAAATTCTCTAGACTACAACCTACTGGAAATCTAGTTGGAGAATTGTAGGAAAATATAAGAAGGATCAAGCTGGAGTTTAAAAAGGAAACAAAACAAATAAGAAAATTATTAAATTAATAATACTTTAGAACACATTTCAGTCATTTTTACATTTTTACTAGACTAATGTTGCTTTTCTTAGACATCTCCTTTACAAAAGTACTTAAGCTTTCTCCCTTGTTCTTTAGTTAGTGTTCATGTCTGACATTGACAAAACAATGTTGGTATAAGATTGAATTTATGACTTGCCTTTTGTGTTCCATCGAGATAGATTTGTTTTTCAAAATTAGTGTAAGCTCATAATTTAGGTAGTTGTCGTTTTGAATTTGTATTTCGATCTCTATATCCATTCTTCTGTGAAAAAAAAGATCCCAAGATATTTAAATTCCTGCACTTATTTCAGTAATTTAGTAGTTATATTTATGTTGATTGTACTGGGATCTCTGTCTATAGACATTGCTTCTTGGTTTCTTTCTGTATTGATCATATTGTGATTGAGGCAATTTTGTTGAGTATGCTTATGTGACATTGCAGCTCTTCACTTAATCTTGAGTAAGGTTATGTGATCTTGCAGCATTTCGCTTAGTGGAGTAGACACTAAATTAATAAAACAATCTCACACTGAACATGACGTGGGACAGCATAGACATGCAACCGTTGTCACGCAAGCCATACGTAAGCTTCCTCTAAATCCATGTCTCTTATGACAAAAAATGTGTATTGACAGACAGTTTAAGGACATTATGCCAACTATTTTCACTTTTATAGGAATGGTAATGTTATCCCGTAAGTTAAAAATCACGTCATGTATGTTTTGGAAATATGTTTAGAAAGTATACCACATCTTTTCAGAGTACTTCAATTTCAATGATACGCTGTTCTTTTATTGAATAAAAACTCTGTAATGGTATTTTTACAATTCCCAAAAGCTCAGAAATAGTTGTCGCTATAAAACCATCTTCACTCTGTCAGCATGAAAATACCATAAAACTCATCATTATATTCACTATATAATTTACAACTATGTTTTACGTTGCGCCATATATGACTATCATCTATTGTCGACGGTAACATACATTATATATAGACATATACTATTGATAAGATATAGTATCCACATCGAACATTGGAAACCACTGTAGTTAGTAACACTGTCTTCTTGGCTGGCTGCTTCTATATTAGGATTTCTATATTTGTAAAGCATTGATTGTTTCAGAGTAGACTGTACGTTATGACATAGATGCGAGAAAATGTACAGTACAGGCAGTCGGTCAGATGTACGATCTACCAATATCATGTTCTTGGTGACAATACGAGAAATAGGGAGACAAAACGTCAATCTATAGAGGCCCTACACCTCACTGATGTCAAAAGGAACCCTTACATGCTAACAGAAATATAAGTCGGACGTTGTATATATGTTTGATAGGCATGAAGGAAACATATGTGTTAAAATAAAGCAATCAAAAATATGCCTTCAGCAATTCGTTATAATTGCCCTTGTCTAATGCCCATCAAACTGATGACGGCAGCGCACATTTAATGCACAAATGCGAATCACAGTAATTAGGTTGCGTATTTCAGTGAAATCTGCCCAACCAGTCATCACCTGATCGAAAACTGCCAATCTTGTTGATATGCCAGACGCATTAATAGCACTTTTCAATAGCGGAAAAAACCAGTTGAGCTTGAGAATATTCATACAACATATGGATGTTGGGTTTTACCCTAAAATAACATTATTTATTTCCAAGTGTTTTCTCGTATGCAGCCATAACTTGTTTGTTTTGCTCATCAGGAAGTAAAAGTGTGGCATGTCGTAGAAGCAATAGTACTTCTGTAATCGTTTGTGTAACTTTTAAATAAATATTACTGCTTATAGTGTGGTGCGCCACTTTCAACCGATAACGATGTTTCAGTTTGGTTGTATCCGAAATTTTAACCAAATGAAAAATTGAAGGTCGCAGTTCAGGTAATCCAGTCACTACGACATCCCAAGGGTATAAAATAATTTTGTGCAACTGTGAAATTTCTCAAGACTTTATTTCATACTCACAATCGACTGTGTTTTTTATTCTGTCAGTGTGTAAATTGTTATTAACTCACCCTGAATATGACGTGGTGACAGAATAAGGGCATGAGGCCTTTATCACACAAGCCACTCGAATACTCCCTGTAACTTTATCACACAAGCCACTCGAATACTCCCTGTAACTGTATCACACAAGCCACTCGAATACTCCCTGTAACTTCTCAATGGGGAGAAATACAGTATGACATTTTTAATTGATTTTTTCTTCACACAAGACCCACACGATCATACTCTTGAGGGTGTTTAATTTTGAGGACTCACTCAGCGGTATTAAAAATATATTGTACAGATGATGTGCTGCGGTGCTTTCATAAAAACAAGGTCTCACTATCTAGTATTGATTTGCTACTGCGTGGTGATTTGTCTTTAGGGTCACTGGTAAGATCTTCCAGAAGCTGCAACACTATTAATAAGAGTAGAATTGTCTGATATATAAAGGGAGCAGAGTGTATATAACAGTAAAAACAGTTGAAAATATATGGTGCGTGGCCGAGGGATTAGAAAGTTGGTATCACAATAATGAGGTACAGGGTCGTCTCCCGGTAGGAACTCTGTTATTTTTTTCTGTCGAAATTAAACTAAAAATATCATCCTATACACGACGTGGCGGCAGCATGGGAATGCGGCATTTATCACACTTGCCCCGTGCAACCTGAATCTATGAAAATAACACTTCTAAATAAGATATTTGTTTCACATTCACAACTTCGTGAACATAAGACAGATGACACTAAACCTTGTACCACAGAGCAACCCCCATAACAAGATTAGTATAAAAAATTAAAGGCTAATAATCCAAATAAAAGCAATATTTCAAAGATGAACAGTAGTCTATAAAAAATTTTCAATAGAGGTGAACATAATATTCTTAGAAATTCTATTGAAACAATCTTGATGAATGTACATGAATAATGGTGAATAAGGAATGGACATCAATAATGAATAGACAATAAATAATGTCGAATAATGAATTGGCATGAATAAAGGTAAATAATTAATGGACAACAATAAGGGTGAATAATGAATGAACATGAATAAATGTGAATAATTAATGGACACGAATAATAGTGAATAATGAATAGAAAATGAATAATGTTGAATAATGAATGAACATGAATAATGGTGAATAACGAATGGACAATAAATAATGGTGAATAAGCAAATAGTCAGCACATTTCGTGAAAGCTGTACTGTGTCAAGTAAAATCATGAAAATAATATGTATGTAAATATTTTTTGATAACTCTTGTTCTATTACAAAAATTTATGCGGAAAATTATGAAAAGGGTCATTCGTATGTGACACTTTGAATAACATTTACAGTTCTAGCGGTGGCCAAGATTTGTGTTATATTCGGAGTCACAGTGATGAAATGCTATTCTCTTCTGGCTTGAACTGTCTCCATATGAAATTAAACATATATTACTGAATACCTCTCAGGATTTATAGTTCATGGGGCAAAAAAATAGTGTCACTGTCTACTTTCCAAGTATGTCGTTGGAAACGACTAAGGAAAGTTATAGAGTAAGAACCAGTGAAAGAAAATATTTTCACTTCATGTCTCAATTTCTTACTTTTGTCCCCTATCGAATAATCCACCGAATGACTAAGAGATGCATATCATCTGACATTGCACCTTTGTTTGTGGCTGAGTCATAGGTAATGAGCCTTCACTGTAGATTGGTCACGAAATCTGACAGAATGATAACATAATCGTCCCTGATGTGGGTGTTGTCCTGTTAGCATGACTTGGTCATTCTTAATACTGGTGCAATTCTTAATAATAGTCTCCCTTCGGGGAGTAAAATGCATCCGAAATTTCCCTTACATAACCCAGCCTTTGAGAAACTTTACATGAATACGGATGTCGCCTCGGTTACATTCTTGAAACTAACTTAAAACACTAGGTCGAATGGCTTTACAATGAACGCACAAACTATACGAATATAAAGTATGCGTATGAAATAAAATAATTGTATAAACTTTTACAGCAGTCTTATTTATTATCGATTGCCGTTACACTACTGAGAAGAACATGCATTTCTCAGAAAATGGCCTGCTGACAACCACCTGTTGATAACTTTAGGATGTTATTCATCGGCATCTTTATATGACAGGAACATATGTCGGTATGTTCCACATTGTCTGCGATTGCGCTCATTTGTTGATCCACAACACGTCCCAATATTTTTGTATGCGTAACATATGCGTACATATATTTTTATCTACGAAATTTAGTGAATGGTTTACAGTTGCAAACGTGTCCAGGTAGTGTCCGGATATACGTGGTAGTGTCCATGTTTGTTGATGTTAACACTTCTTGTTTAGCGTATTGCTAATTAGAAATGATTAGTAATTCACAATACAAAAGGTTGTAGACAACCGTGATAACTAACGTTAAACGTCATGGATTATACGAGGAAGATGAGAACCAAAAGAGAAACTGGGATAAAGCTAAAAATTGAAAGCACTGAAGACGGGTATTACATAAAATTGATCTACAAAAAGAATTTCACAACGACACTGTTCTGGACTACGCAGAAAAAATACGCATATGACATCTTTTGGAAAGAACAAATTCTGATACAAGAGCAAAAACTGGGCAAAAATTGAATCAATTAGAAGAAATGGCCATAGACAGAAGACAATGTAAAAACTTTCTAAACAGACACGTGCTTCAATAGGAGTTGTACGGCAATTACAGAGATTTCTCTTGGTGTTATATTGATTTTATTATAGAATATTTGTTCGTGTTATGATTTTTTTTAATGATACCTATTGATATTACGGTTGATTTTGTTATAATTTCTCTTAGTCTTATGAATGAATTTCTTATTATTTCTGAAAGTTTTTCATAGTTCTTAGAAGCCTTATATGACTGTTCAATTTAATATGCTTGTAGGATTTTATGCCACCTGTTGGGTAATCATTACTCCAGAAATGACATTGTCATGACTTTCTTGAAATCTCCAGCGAGGTTTATTTTTAAAAGGACTTCTTCTTCTGCGTTTGTTCTCAAACTTCTGGAGATTAGCAGGATGTAGTCCGTAGAACTGAATGCGCTGTGTCAGGGTTTACAGTATTGCTGCGATAACTGCGTCTTTCGGCCTGACACATCCGACTTCAGCATGGCTTTGGGTCACTGACCCTATATGGAATGGGAAAGACAAATCCATCCCATAACCTCCTTAGTCGCCTTTTACGACATGCGTGGAAGGTAAATAGTGTTGCTATTCTTTGCTCTCCTTTCGGGCCCCGGCAACACACAGGCGTAAAAGGACTGAACAGTTCAAGCATGGGAGGTCTAATTACAGCGTAAAACATGGGAATGATTAGCCAAATAAATACACTTTCTCCTTAATCGCCTTTTTCGACAAATTTTTTAGGAAGTAGTTATTATTATTATGTGCACCCATTTCGAACTCATGTAACACATATTTGCGGAACGATTTGGGACAAAATTTGCATTTAATACAAATTTTAAGTTTTGTGACAGTTAGCCACTATCCCGAAATAAATGTTTTTTGTTGTTTTTTTATTTTTGCTATCTGTTCTCAAATTTCCATTGGATCTCTCTTGTAGCAAGATATTTCTATTAGATTTCTAGTAGAACTTAGTAGACATGTAGAAACTATGAGTGCTAATATTTGAACCAAGCTACGAGAAAATGTTTAAGCTGTGCTTCAGTTTAACTTAAAATATTTTTAAAATAAAATAATCATGCCTATGTCAACTCAACCTAAGGAAATAGGTACCAGATCTTACGAAAACATAAAGGCGGCGAGCATTGTGCTAACCATCAGGTTTTTACATAGCGCAACTTGCAACTTCTAACTATCACGATTGATCGTTTACAATTATCGAATTTAACTGCACGTAAATGTATAATATTTTTATTTAATTTATTGAAGATAATCATTCTTAGCCTGGTTTTCCCAACAAATTATTATAACTACAGTCGATTGCTGTCTCATTTACAATATTGTGTACATAATATAGCGATGTTTCCTTGGAAACAATGGTGAATGCTTTATCTGCATGGGTGAAAAAGTGAAACATTATTTGTATATAACATACCAACACATAACTCTTCTTCTCGACAATCTCTCAGATTTCTATTTACAATTTTAAACCACTTTAGTGTTAGTAGTAGGTGCTATTAAATTACAGTGCATATGATAAATTGACAGCATTACACTCGTTGTGAACATAAATTTCCCTATGAAACGTAGGGGGTTGGGAATGGCAAAAATTGAATACACTCTGGGAGCCGCGTTTAAAGGACTTGAAAATCACTTTCCCAAACACAGAACTATTGATAAAAGGAGTGGGTTGGGGGGGGGGTCAGAACATGATAGTAAATACTAGAAAACTACTAATAGATTAGTTTAAAAATCTGATAGCAAACAACTGAATGCTTTCGGAGCAGGGACACCAAATTGTCAGGTCGCCACATGCGCCATATATGCTAGTTACGCCTCTGGTTCCATACCCATGAAAATCTCGAACCCTGCTTCATATCAATATATGTATCTATAATCTTCATTTCTACCTCCGACACTGAACCACTGTCTATGTGAGAACATTTCTACCTCCGACACTGAACCACTGTCTATGTGAGAATATTTCTACCCCGACAATGTGTCTATGTGAGAATATTTCTACCTCGACAATATGTCTATGTGAGAATATTTCTACCCCGACACTGTGTCTATGTGAGAATATTTCTACCTCGACAATGTGTCTATGTGAGAATATTTCTACCCCGACAATGTGTCTATGTGAGAATATTTCTACCCCGACAATGTGTCTATGTGAGAATATTTCTACCTCGACAATGTGTCTATGTGAGAACATTTCTACCCCGACACTGTGTCTATGTGAGAACATTTCTACCTCGACAATGTGTCTATTGAGAACATTTCTACCCCAACAATGTGTCTATGTGAGAACATTTCTACCCCGACACTGTGTCTATGTGAGAACATTGCTACCTGCGACACTGTGTCTATGTGAGAACATTTCTACACCGACACTGTGTCTATGTGAGAACATTTCTACACCGACACTGTGTCTATGTGAGAACATTTCTACCTCCGACACTGAACCATTGTCTATGTGAGAACATTTCTACCTCCGACACTGAACCATTGTCTATGTGAGAACATTTCTACCTCCCACACTGAACCATTGTCTATGTGAGAACATTTCTACCTCCGACACTGAACCATTGTCTATGTGAGAACATTTCTACCTCCGACACTGAACCATTGTTTATGTGAGAACATTTCTACCTCTGTCACTGAACCATTGTCTATGTGAGAACATTTCTACCTCCGACACTGTTTGTTTGTTTGTTTGTCGTTCGCTCCATTGTAACCATCACGGATATCCGTGCGATTTCCGCCGGGAGCGTGATTACGTTGTGCCACCGTTATGCGCCTTGTAGGCCTAGCACATCCGATTTCAGCATGCCTTGACAATTCGGGTGGGCTACCCTTAGCCTGTGACAGCCTCTATATCTGTCTCCAGGCACGCGTAGTGGCGACTCTTCGCCCAGACGATTTTTGCTCTCGTCTGACTCGCACGAAGTGTTCCACTGTCTATGAACTTGCCTCGTGTAATTGGACGTGCTGTGCCTGTGCCCATTGGGTACTGAACCGTTTCTTATCCGTGAGCCTGGTTCCTTAAGGGGAAGAACTCAACAGAGGAGTTGGACCCTGGCTCTTTCGCCCTCTTAGCCGAGGTGTCATTCACCGACATCGTGCACCCCTTGTCCAGTGTTCGGACTGGACTGACTAGCTTCACTGTGTGTCGACAGTGTCGCTATATGTGATGATGCTGATGGTGTCGGAGATATTGTCTGTTTCTTGTGCAGTCAAATCTCTTTCCATCTGCTATCTCCACATTCTCGGACACGATCCCCAAATGATTTGGCCAGAATCAGCTCGAGCTGCTGTATTTCTGTTTCCAGGGTGCACCGCGTGGAGGTACATTTGGGATCTTGGTTATCTGCTAACCCTGGGCCCGCCTAGAGCAATGCGTTCCCTTTGCACCCCACCTCCGACACTGAACCATTGTCTATGTGAGAACATTTCTACCCCAGTCACTGAACCATTGTCTATGTGAGAACATTTCTACCTCCGACACTGAACTATTGTCTATGTGAGAACATTTCTACCTCCGTCACTGAACCATTGTCTATGTGAGAACATTTCTACCCCAGTCACTGAACCATTGTCTATGTGAGAACATTTCTACCCCCGTCACTGAACCATTGTCTATGTGAGAACATTTCTACCTCCGACACTGAACCATTGTCTATGTGCGAACATTTCTACCCCCGACACTGAACCATTGTTTATGTGAGAACATTTCTACCTCCGTCACTGAACCATTGTTTATGTTAGAAAATTTGCAGATAAGGAATCTGCTCACACTAATGTTGTTGATGGATAGCAACAGAAAGGCATTTGCTGGATTTCGTTTGAATTCTTCAAGCTCTCCGTTTCTCTCTCTGTCTCTTGTCTTTCTCTCTCTCTCTCTCTCTCTCTCTCTGTCTCTCTATCTCTCTCTATCATTCATACTTTTCTTAGTTATAACCCTCCCTTCCCATTAATTACATTCACTCACAACTGCACAATAATTGTCATTGTCCGAGACGGTTCGTACAATTGTATTTTGTACATTTGTGTGCGTTATTGACTTCACTAAGATTTCTTTTTATATACCTTTGCAAATATGTTGTAGCTCTACATTATATTATATACAAGTGTATCACGACAATAATGGTATTTGACATGCAAATGGCCTGCGTCCATTCTTTGGTCAAACTCCATGTAACAACAACAAGTAAAATAACGTCTAATGGGTCAGTAATAAAGGCCTCGTCAAAATGAAGTTTCAATCTTCAACCATATAACTCATATCAACGATAACAAAAATAGAAATCTACTTATTCTTTTCATCTCCGTAAGAAGCAAATGTTGTTGATTGATTAATTATTTTTTTATGGAAAAAAACGAGCTTGTCTTGGTTTGCCTTTTGTTAGTCCTTCCATTTCGTGTCGTTTTATTTCACATAACATCTTATTTCTCTTTTCTAGCGTGTCTTTAGGTATTAGTCTTTTCCTTCAGATTCTAGAACAATGTCGTTTTACAGTTGCCTGTTGCTGATTTGCGTGCCTTTGATTCAGTTAGACTTTCTTATCATGTGACAGTCATGTGAATCTGTGACAAAGCGTTGAGCGTGTAGCAGGTTTCACCGTGACGGTTTATTATCCACTATGGCATCGGTCTTTGCAGGTAAAAAAAAACGTGCATCTATGCAACCGTTGCCGTCGTGGAATTAATATTTAGGGAAATGAATTTGGATCGACTTCGTCTTTGGCTTACGAGATGTTTATCTGAATTGTAAGAGAACTCGTCAGGGGTAAGTAAATGGTGTATTGCCCCCTTTGTGTCAGATATGCAACCCGTTCTCATATGAAAGCCTGAGTAGTTGTACGAAACGCTCGGCGGTACTAGGGTCGACATCCTCACGATTTCGTTCACTAAAATCGTATATTTGTTTCTGCGGTATGCAGCAATATGGTTTTCAATATTGTACTTTTTCACGGTACATACTTCCAAAAGATAACTAAAATTTTGTTGTAAACCATGAACACCGAGCTCGTTATAGCGTCGGTATATAGTTTTCTCGCTTTTATCGTAACTTACACTTGGCTCTGCCCTCAAGTTATATTCAAAATGCTAGCCTTACTCTTCCAGAAACTAACTTGCTCACTACCTCTTACTTTCATTAGCTATGAGACATGACAGCCTGGCAGTTCATGCCATCCATTCTATTACACTGTACAGCAACAGTGTATTTTGGCTATGATGGCTGAGATGAGACTGTAAGTAAGTTATATTGTTTGTCTTGTACCATTCAGTCTCATTCCATCTCGAACTACATTGTCTGGACATAGATTCCGCACTTTATACATACATACATACTGTATTTGACTGAAAGATAACTGCATTTATGTATGTTTATAACTTTCTAACGATTACTTCCCATATGTAATATTGACATATGCCGAACATGCAGAAATGTATTTTCATAGTGAGCTATTTAGGACTATTGTTTTTCGCGAGGAGGAGTTTTTCGGGTATTTAATAATATTCTAGAGCAACGGAAGACGTGAACTTCTAACAATTGAAGTGATAAATGCATACATTCCAAGTATATTGTTTAGCACATTATTCATTCTGACAACAATGATCGATTTGTTCTGTCTAACGATGTCAAAATAGAAATCCCATATTCCCAAAACAAACGATCTAGCGAAAATCCTTCTGTCTCAAGCATATGGTTTAATGCTATATCAGTTTAACCAGCTTTGTGCAACCCTAAATTGATGTATATCAGCAAATGTATAACGCATATAATTGAAAATGTGTGTGTGAATTTAAACTGGTATAGACCCTATGAATAAAATTATTCATTGATATACAGTCATTGGTTTCAATTTTCGTTTATTTGAGATAAACATCAAAAATCTACCCGTCAAAACATATCACACACATTTATGTAGATGTTTACAGTCAATTGGAAGACTGCAATACGATTGGTTTATCATACAGTTAGCACGAGTTAAGCGTGAAATTGCACTATTTTGCACTCTTGAACACAAGACATCATCATTATCATGTATCGTCTCCTCAACGAAGGTTGGCTCCAACGGATCTCCAACATCCTCTGTCTCTTGTCTTGGCGGTGCACTCTGCTAGACTATAACCTGTACATCGTGTGATGTTACTTTCCCACTTGTATCTCTGCCTACCTCTTGCTCGTTTCCCTTTGGCTTTACCATCAAGTAAGGTCTTCAATAGGGTGTCATGTCTTTTAATGTCTCTAAAATATTTTATTTGCTTTATTTTTATTTCTCTTAGTAGTTCTTTCTTCATAAGTGTTTTTAGTACCTCTTTATTTGTTTTCTTCTCTTTCCATGATGTTCTTCCTATTCTTCTATATACCCATATATCAAAGGCACCAATTTTGTCTTCTAATTGTTTATTTAGTGTCCATGTTTCTGAGCCATACATTAATATGGAATAGCTGTACCATTTTATATTTCTCATTTTTAACTTGTTTGTAATTTGTTTAGATGTTACTATTTTCCTCATGTCATTGAAGGTACTTTTAGCCATTCCTATTCTCCTTTTACTTTCTGTTTCACATCTGCCATCATTTGTGACTATGTGTCCAAGATATTGATACTGTTTTGCTTGTTGTAGTTTCTCTCCATGTATGTTTATGTTTAGCTCTTGTTCTTCTGTGTCTTTGCTGACACAAGACAGACGGTGTTTAAGATTGTATCAGGTATCACGTTCAAAATCTCCGTCAGAAGTGTTTCAACATAAAGTGTGTAGTTAAAGGAAAAATGAGTCTGCGAGTAAGGCTTATGACAGATCAAATGTCAATTACAAGTAAGGTCACAAGTATTTCATTCACATATACATATCAGTGAATATATCACCTTCAACATGTATTTAATACAAACATGGTAGACACATTATTGTAATAGTAGACACGCCTATGCCTAATCAACTCACAGAATCTGTGTCTGAAGTGGTAATATTTCTTGTCTCGATACACATTAATTAGTATGCCGACAAAGATCAAGGGATTTTTTGTGTGTATGAAAACTGGACATGATACACCAATGTAAAGTATGGGTTGGTTGATATCCCCTGGAATTGCGAACGATTTTCTCTTACTTCCTATGCACAGTGGGGTGGTTTCTCAGAGCTTTCTTTCATACCCGGGAGACTTCAGCTTTTGGTTAAATGCAAAGCATATTG
Source organism: Meghimatium bilineatum (assembly GCA_034231615.1). Lineage (NCBI taxonomy): Eukaryota > Metazoa > Mollusca > Gastropoda > Stylommatophora > Philomycidae > Meghimatium > Meghimatium bilineatum. The sequence goes on from CM067298.1 coordinate 43,555,112, forward strand.
AAGGAGCCTTCTACTCAGAGGGAGTAAATGTTATAAGACGAGTTGATAATTTGCCTAGGCCACCCATTGTGTATCTTTCCTCCGACAAGGAAGCGAGCGAGCTATTTCTTGTCTAGGACGACCATTCCATTACCACCCTTCGTGTTCTTAGGTCCCAGACCTAATTTCTTCTGTATCAACCGTGTTGGACAACGGCGACAGTCGAATTACACTCAGGATTGATACACCTTCCTAGACGAGGTGCTACTTTGCCAAACACGTCGAAGTTCTGGGATTTGACCTGTGTATTTCTCACGGACTCGCCTCATCCATCTGTGATAGCCTTCCAATACACCGCCAGATGTTTCATTCTTCGCCATTGCGTTTATCACCCAAAGAAGTCGGTAGATTGAACTATCCCGGAAGAGGAGCTTCGCAGTCGACGAATAAATATATTGTAAGAAACGCACCATTCCCCTCTATGTCCTTGGGTGCTGAATTCAATTCTCTCTGTATGAGTCGTGTTGGGAAACGGCGACAATCGAGTTAGAATAAGCTAGCGTTGTCCTCGTAGACAAGGACTTGCTTCCAGTCTACGCTGCCCACAGCGCGCAGAATCTGAGTCTTAACGCTGCTTTGGACAAAAGTTTTGAACAATGTGCACCACGATATTTGTTAAATGCGTTTCCTGTGTGTAATTGGAAGCTGTATTCCATGCTTTTTTCCCCACACCCAGTAGTGCATATTCAAGCTGACGTATCCAATACCTGAATCACGACTCCTGATTTGAATGGGGTCAATTGTGGTGGGACATATGGGCTTCCGTATGTTCTAGAGCATGAACAGCACTTTCGCCAGTCGATCTCGTGCTGAACAAACGTGGCTTCATTGCCACAATATAGTTCCACATGTATAGCGTGCCCTATAGCGCGTGTTGCGTTTTACAGATTCAATGTGTACTCTTAAGATCACTATATATGAGCATGATCTTCCCATATCGGGACATTGACTGCCTCTTCATTGTTTCTGCATTTTTGATTCACCGAGACGAAATATACAGTTGCCTTACGCCACTGTATGCCAACAGTGCTGATGTGTGTGTTGGAGTAAAGTCTCGGAGATATTCCTTGTCTCTTAGCACGCACTTTATTTCCATCTACAGCCTGTACATCCACGGACAAAAGACTAAACATGGTGCCCATGAACACAGCAAGACCGGCTGTACTTCTGTTTCCCGGGTGCACCACGAGGAGGTACTTTTAGGATCTTGGTTATCTACTAACTCTGGGTCCGCACGCAAACAATGTTAGACCCCCAATATAAAGTATACATTTATTGAGTCTAACCAAATATAGCATCATATGCATAATTCATATTAATACGTTAAATAGTTAATAATCAGTTAATTACATTTTTAAAGGGAAAAATTAGTGAAACATGATATAGTTATAAATTATGATGTGGATTATCAGCGTGCACGGGACAAATTCATATGTGCTCAGTTCCCTGTCTCAGTAAATCCTCAAAGTGTAGCATCAGGCATTTCCATTTTAATTTTTGATTTATCAGCCTCTTCGAAAACTATTGTTTCATTTTACGGGCTGTTCTGATTTGTACAGCAACCTCTTGCATTATTGAGAGCTCCTAAGATTCCCACTTATTGCGATTAACTTCGTGATTCAAATACTAGTGAAAACTTGTATTATATCCAAGACAAATAAACATATGGGCATATTAATGAAAACATGACAATTATTACTTCACTTGTGTCAATAATCATTTGTAGTTTATAGTGTAAACTATATAATTAATGGAACATATGTCCGGTTTTTGGTGATATCAGTGTGTGACATCATTCTACTTTATGTCCGTTTTAAATCTTCTGTAGATCTTTTATTGAATGTTCAAAGTATAAAGAAGCACGTAAAGAGATAGTTGAGATATTAACCAGTGTCATACGGTTTCCCATAAGTGTACAGCTGTCTAGACAATTGTTGACCACAACCGTCTGACTAGTCGACTACCACACTTGTTCAGTGAAGATGACCGTTTCTCGACCTTCACAGAACGATACCCTGCTTCCTGGTGGTTTGGTGAGCCAAGGGAATACATTTTATTTTAGACCGATCTTGCTAGTTAGCTGGAGAATAACTTCACATTACGCTATCGACACCCCCCCCCCCCCCCCCGCAAAAAAAAATAAAATAAAACACCACAAAAAAACAACGTGTTATGATATTTTATTGAAAAGCATTCAATAACATTATTATATAATTATTTCGAAATCTGTAAATACTCGGAGAATAGTGTTGAGGTGTTCAGTGTGACTCCTTTACTCTTTATAGTTAATTTAGCATAGGGCCTACTTAATACCAATAATTATTAATAATAGGGAAAACAAAAAAAGAGCCAGCAACATGCTGCTGGATTGAATGAGACAGGGATCGAACCACGTATGGATTTGTCCACGGTGTGCTGCTGATAACCTTGAGACATAATTCATCAAACAAAAACTTAGAACAAGACAGCAACCTATTTTACCATTATGATGATGGCGTTCCTCCTTCGCAAGCGAAGATGAGCATGGCATGAAAAACAAGTAGAAAAAACAAAAAACAATTGTGATTGTCTAATTTGGTTTGTAAGTTCACAGATGACCGATAAGTCTGATTCGTGCCAGGAAATTTATATTGCAGTGCATGTAGAAAAGCAGTAGGTTTGGGGTAGGAGAGTTTTAGGATTTGTCCTTCCGCTTTCGTCGCTTGCAAATTGCTCGCAGTGTATGACACGCAATGAACATTGGATTGAAGTGAATGAGAGTTGCACAATGTCGTCAGTTTCGCGCATACACATATTTACGAAAGTTACCCTTGTACGATAGTATACGCGGAAGTGTATTGTTTTTATACTATACATCAGAATTGTGGTTTTTTAATAGTACAATTCAGAAATATCTGTTTTTAATATCACAACTTAGAATTGCATTGTTTTTATAGAACAACTCAGATTTTGGTTATTTTTATTGTGTACCTCCGAATTGTGTTGTTTTTATAATGTACTCAGAATTGTGTTGTTTTTAAGCATAATTCAAAAGTGTGTTGTTTTTATAGTGTCATGTGACGTATTCCTTCCAGAACGTTGTCTTCCCAATGAACTCTCTGATTTTCGAACATCGTTTTACTATTACCTAGTCTTTTCTGCCCTTCTATTTCCAGGCATATTTTGTTTATGTAGTTTTGCTTGTCTTGTCTAATTCTTCTTTGTATATCTCTTGACATGATTCTATAATTTGTTCTGTTTTTACAACTATTTTTGATGTGTCTTCTTTCTTGGATAATGCTCATAGTTTCTTCTGATATATACTCTTTCTTCTTCCAGCTCTTTTTGTGTAGCATGTTTTTTGCACAGTCATTGAACATGTCACTTATTTTGTTTTCAAGTTCATTTGGAGTGTATTCTTCTTGTATTTCGAGTAATTTTTCGAATTTATTTTGAATTTCAATGTTGTATTCTTTCGGTATTGACATTTTTTAGTTTTTAATAGTACAACTCAAAATTTTTTTATTTTTCAACGTCAAACAACTTCGCATCCGTGACGACATACGACATTGTCATCAAGTTGGCTGACGGGGGGGGGGGGGGGTAAAAATCTGTTGTCTGTCGCAAACACCTCTAACAGATGGTCAGGTTCAGCTAGGTAAGCAATTTTTCTATAGGGCCAACACATGCAAGAAATACCCGATTGTTTTCCACAACGATATAGTCTCTACCACTAGTATGGGTTTAATAGCTGACAACCTCCTGCCCACTTCAGCTGCCGCTGTATGCCTCAAGGTAAGCAGTGTGGGTAGGTCTGCATTCTATATGCTGCTTAAAATCTACAATCCTTTCAACACGAGCAGACCCGATGTCTCTGCGTATGTCTTCCCTACTGAACATATTTCTGACTTCATGGATAGTGTCTTCCAACAATTAGTGGAACAACTCCTTACATTCCTGAAAGATACTAACCATGCCCTGTCCATCTTTGCCTTTATTTCACTGTCCCCTACTCACACCTATCGTCTCTTTCTGCTGGATGTCTGCTCCCTTTACACCTCCATATGACACTCAGAGGGTCTCATGACCTTGAAGTTCTTCCTCAACCAGCACCCGCACCCCTCTGTGTCTAACTCTACCCTCGTCCATCTTGCAGAACTCGTGGGCAATGGACATGGGATAGACATGGGCACTAAGATAGGGCCAGCTGTGCCTGCCTGTTCATATGCCACCTTGATCACCAGGTATGGAAATCCTATGGGAGCCCATCCAATCGGTGTTCCATAAGTATATAGATGATGGGATCTGCACCACTGACATGTCTGAGACTGAACTGGCACGCTTCATACAATTCATTGACAATTTTCACCCGGCTATCAAGTTAACATCAACCTCACCTCCAACGTGAACTTCCTGGACATATATTTCTTCTATACACATCTTCTCATTGTTTTTCTCAGTCGTATCGGAATTCCCTTCCATTCTCCCAACTTCTTCGTCTACGGCGCTTGTGTAGTTGCGAGCGCGACTAACTCGAGAAAACCTACGAGATGACTGATTTCTTCCACTATCGCCTATACCCCAATAAAGTCCTCAGGTCTGCCCTTCTTCGAGTTTTTTCCCGTGAGGACACCTTCTTGAACACTTGGAAGTCTTCCACTTGTGATAGGTTCAAGCTTGTTCTCACTTTCCGCCCCCATAGCGCTAGTGTTGTTCATGTCCTGCTTCATCACCTTCCTCTTCTCCAGTCTGACCCCAAGACACGGGAAGTGTTCTGTGACCCCCCCCCCCCCATGTTGCTTACAGACGTGACAAGCACCTCAGGGATCTACTGGTCCGGAGTTACCTCAAGCCTGATGTTCCTAATCGTTTTGGCCCCATCAGCTGCAAACCCAGCAAGTGCTACACCTGTGCCTACGTCACCCAGACCCGGTCTGTCACATTCCCTAAAGCCACCTTCACCATTGAGGAGAGCTTCACATGTGTGTTCCACAACATAATCTGTGCCATCATATGCAAGCATTGCGCCATTGCATATATATAGGTGAAATTGGAAGCCTCGCAGAACGATTCTGTGTACATCTGTATAGAATAAAAAAATATATTTATGTTATCCTGTAGACGTCCACTTCAATGGCACGTGTCATCGGAGCGCACATGACATTCAGGTTACGTCCCTTAAGTCGTGCCTCTCTCTGACGACAGGACTCGTCTTGCGGTTGAGAACCGCTACATTCACCAATATGACACTCTTACACCAGACGGCATCAATGAGCACCTGTTTCATGTATAATTCTAGTTGTTTCATAGTTTCTATTTGTTTCGTGTCATGTATGTAGTAGTTTTTGCAAATGCCTTGTACGGTGTTATTTCACCACTTCTCGTCAATCTATATTACACACATCAAATGAAAGTCCATATCCTAACTGTCTGTTTTCTGTTTTAATTTTGTTTTAATTTGTGTCTTGATGAAGGCGTTTTGGTCGAAACGTCGATGTGTGTGTGGTATTATTATATATGTCTTTAGTGATTAGCAAAACTTCATTACCTTATTTCTGGATTAAACATTTTACAATCTAAGAACTTAGATCGAGTCCGCAGCAAATTGTGTTTATTTATATATGTAGATCTGGTTATCAATTTGCAAAATTGTGTCTAAAAGATTAAAGTCTTTTCTTTTAGTGAAGCACACGCTTTCAACCATGAACACGAATTCATATCTATTATATCAAATCTTATGACAAAAGTTCATGTCTTTTATATCAGGGCATATGACCATAAAATATAAGGGTGGTTTTAGTTTAGGTAATCCTATCATAAAGTTTACTAAAGATCACGCGCAGAGTTCTATTTGAAAACGAATAAACTGTTTCACGTTATAGTTTACATAATGAGAACCTGAATGTTGATATACTAAATTATTATGCTGCAGAAAATACAATGTATACAAGAGAATAAAGTCCCCCACGAAATATAACTCAATATCTGTTGAGATACAAGAAATAATGTATTTCTTATAGTAGTATATATAATACGGAACTGGGAATCTATATTTAAAATATCTTCTTCTGCGTTCGTTTCAAACTCCAGCAAATTAGTAGAATGTAGTCCAGAGAATGGAATGCGTGTTCTCAAGTTGTACATCTTAGCTCCGATACCTGCTCCTTTCATTCTAATTTACCCGATTTCAGTATGGCTTCTAGGTAGCTATGAGTATATATGGATAAGACAAACAGATCCACCCCAAAACTTTATCATTCTTATCTTATGATATGCATGTCAGGTAACATAGTTAATATCCTTTGTTCCTTATTCATGCTCCAGCGACACACATGATGTATTTTAGAGTGTCTCATTCATACACAATCACGCATATACATATATACATACATATATATATATATAATCATTAGGTAGCATATCCTGAACAGGATGTAGCAATCGTCACAGCCTTTCGAAACTTATGTCGATCTTGAGTAGTCTTCCTGCTTCTGTTAGCGTCATGTTCATGTGGTCTTTCATGTCTTGCTCCCATCCTCTTCTTGGCGGCCTCTTGTTCGTCCCCCTGGAAACATCCCCTCCGGTATGGTCTTCTGTAAGCTATCATGGCGTTTGAAATGACCCCAGAAATATTTTAGTTTTCTGAGAAGAACCATGCTGTTTGGCCAGTTTTCTTTTACATTCATTTCTCTCAGCATGGCTACGTTGGTGATATTTTTTGGTCCTCTGTCCATGGTATTCTGAGGATTATACTGAAGAATAGAATGTGTGTATGTACGCGCGTGAGTGCGTGCGTGTGTTTGGATGGGTGCGTGTGTTTGGATGGGTGCGTGCGTGCGTGCGAGCGTGTGCGCGTGACGCCCGCGTGTATATATGCAAGCATACATTATAGACTCATAAGTATGTTTTCACATGAGCCAATGCACGTGCTAAATGAAAATTAACTGAAACAATTTTTTTCACATGAATCTTCTTCTTCTGTGTTCAATATCTGCGGTCATATTATATTGTCAGGCCTGTCGTCAGGGCGAAGTCCACTGTCTTCTCCAGGTCAGAGCGTCTGCCCCATAGTTTTTGCCTCAAATATGTATCCACTGACCATGTCTGCTGTCCAGGGCCATATTCAGACTTGATAAGGCCCTAAGCTTTCCGGACGTGCAGCATTGTGACAAATAATGCTGCAATATATTTAAATATATATGACAATTTCTCAGGAAAGTTGGGGCCCTAAGCTATAGCTTGTGTAGCGCATACGTAAGTCCTGCACTGCTGCTGTCTCTGCTCTTTGTATATTTGGCAATCCTGTAGTATGTGTTCATGAGTCTGAGTTTCGGATCCACATGGAGATTCATCTGTGTATGAGATAATGAGTCGGTAAAGGTAACCCAATAGTCTGCAGTGGACTGTTCTACGGACAAATAGTGTGGTCTGTTGATATCTTTGGAGGTGATGTATTGCATCATGTTTATCTTTCAATTTCATTTGTTTCTTCCACTTTACTATGTATATGTTCTTGATTATTGTTTTTGCTTCTCTGTAAGATAGTGGTTGTCTGTGTTGTTCCATTTCGTTTCCTGTTTTTGACAGAGCATACGCTTTTCCATTTCCCATGACTTCACAGTGTGATGGTATCCATTGAAGGGCAATAGCTGATGATTTTTGCATATTTTTTAGCTCATGTCTAATATTTTGCAGAAGGCTTTCATTTCTGTTGCTCTAGATTGATTCAAGTAGGGATCTGCAATCTGTGAATATAGATATCTTCTATGGTCTTGGCAGTCTTGGTTCGGTAAAGACTTTCAGTGTTTAATAGACTACAACTGTTCTGCACTAAAGTTCGAGGAGTATTTCCCGCTTAAAAAAGCTTTTGATATTGTCTTCCGGTCATATGTATGTATGTGCGTGTGTGTGCGTGCGTGCTTGCGTGTTTGTGTATGTATGTGTGTATGTATATAGGGAAGGACGGACAACATATGTATCTGTGTGTGTGTGTGTGCGCGCGCCTGCGTGACTGCATGGGTGGGTGCGTGCGTGTGTATGTCCTCTATGTAATGTTTCTTCAACAATAGAACATTGTCCTCACTATACCCAGCAAGTATGTGGATTCTGTCCTGCAGATTCCAATATCCTATTCACAAATTGTATATATGCATATATATATATACCATTCTCAGAATGCGAATGGTTTAAATATTCAATCAATAGGGATTTAGGTATTTGGGTCAAGAAAACATCACGTGCACATCTTATCATACAATACGGGTAAAGATTTGGAGCGTAATGTTCGTGTTTAGCTTTAGCTTTATAAATGTATACAGTTCATATTTATTATAACGTATTCATTCTGTAATATACGAAAAGTGTGTCATTCCCTGTATTATTTCTTAGTATTTTTTACTGGAATTTGGAAAACATGGGACGGGAAAGAAAATAAAACTACATGACAGGACTAGTGTGAACTATGCTCACTTATTACCAGTGGTAGGCAAGTTCAGTGGAACGATTATCACATTTTACGAATGTTCTCCACCATGTTATATATATATATATATATATACTGCAAATGATTTCAAATAGTGAGACATAATAATGAAAATCAGTGACCCTTAGTATCCCACATTTTCTTTTCATTAGTGGTTCCCTTGCGTGATGCTACGATTGTAAATGATTGACCTAGTGTAGAGTAAACATCACTAGATGCACAGTTTATAGTATAACAGAGTTAACTATCAAGGAGAGAGACAGATGACGTTGGAGGTCTGTTGCAGCCAACCGGTCTTTGCATAGACGGCACATGATGACAATGTTGAAATAGTAGTATATGGATATATTGTTTATATATGTCCATGATATTATATATATATATATATATCACGTGACATATTAATTCCAGAACGATGTCTTCGTCGTGGGAACTCTGAACGCCTATCTGTTCCGGGCAAGTAGGCCTGCATTGGCCAGAGACATATGCATACATTCTTCGAAGTCGCTGATCTATCGTCTTCTTGGTCTTCCTCTACTTCTCTTGCCTGGCACTCTGCCATCTAGAATCAGCCTGTCGATACAATCATGTCGCGTTAAGTGTCCAAAGTACTGTATCTTCCTTATGTTGTTTTTTATGTGACACCCTTCATTTAGTTTAAGCAATTTCACAATTTCAATATTCGTCTTTTTCTCTGTCCATGATATTCTTATGATCTTTCTGCGGCACTTAATTGCAAATGAATTTATTCTTTTGGATATTATCTTGTTTAAAGTACAAGACTCGCATCCAAATGTTGCCACTGGGAAAACACATGATCTTAAAATGGTTAATTTAGTGTCATTATTACTATTTTGCCATAGCTTGCTCATGTGTGTTAATTTGAGTGTTGTAATTGCCAGTCTCCTTCTAATCTCGACTGAACAATCTTCGGAACTGTTTATATTTTATCACAGATATTCGAATTTTTGTACATATTCTAGTTTTATATTGTCTATGTTGATTATTTGGTCTTATCTTCGTTTTGTCTCATGTCATAATTTTTGTTTTCTGTGCGCTTAGATATAGATTTTGGATCTCGATGTATTTCTTTGTTGTTGGCATTGGCTGTTTCAGTCCCCCAGGATATGCAATAAGAAGGACTGTGTCATATGCATATCTTATTTCTGGAATCTTGTACCCACCGATATTTATTGGATGATACTCATTTTCCTCTAGCTCTTCTCTTGCATTTATCATTATATTCTCTGCATAGATGCTAAAAAGATAAGGGGATGGAGTGCACATCCGTCTCACTCCATTTTTAACAGCGAACCATTCAGATGTTTCTCCCTCAACTCTAACTGCTGCTTGTGGTTCGTAATATAGTATTTCAATAAGATGTATTAGATGTTTGGGAAAGTCCATGTCTCCCATGATGAATCATCATTACTGGTGATGTTTAACATAATAAAATTTCTTGGTGTAGTCTACGAAACACATATGTCGATCTAAACTGTATTCTCTACATTTCTCAATTATACTCCTTATGTTGAATATGTGGTTTCTTGTTCCTCTTCCTGCTTGAAAACCAGCTTGAAATTCACTAACTTATGTTTATAATTTGCGTTGTATTCTTTTCATTATGATTTGCAGTAGTATTTTGCTGGCTTGACTAATTAGTGCTACTGTTCTATAGTTGGCACATAGTTGGAGGTCTCCTTTCCTTGGCAAGGGTATGAATACTGACGTTTTCCATTATTCCGACCAAATTCCGCTTTTCCATATCTTGCAGCATAAAGTATTGTATATATGAAAACTGGAATCTCCACCGGCTTTTATCATCTCTGATGTTACCCAGTCGTTACCTGGAGCTTTTCCTTATTTTAGATTTCTGATTTACCTCTTCCATTGTAGGTTCTGGCTCTTTTTCTAATTCATTTATGCTTTCATTTGGTGACTGGGTTGTTCTTGTTTACATGTCTTGACAATATTCCTTCCATCTGTGTAGAATATCTGTTTTCTCTGTTAGGGTATTACCTTTTTTTAGTGCGGGCTTGCATTTATTCTGTTGTAAAGCTCTTATAGCATTGAACATATTTTTCTATTTCCTTGTTTCCTTTGTTCATCGATTTCTCTGCATCTATTCATAATGTATTGTTGTTTATCATTTCTAATTAGTTTCTTAATTTGTTTTGATAATTCTCTGTAGTTTGATTGACGTTTTCCAGTGGTTTTTGCATCTTCTATTACCTATTAAGTTCATTGTTTCTTCTGAGATGTATTCTTGTGATTTGTTTTCAGTAGAAGTTTTTCTGCAGTGTTAGTGATAGCTTCGCTTATTTTGTTGGCAAGAACGTTTGGTCTCAACTCTTCTTGTATATCTAGAAGTGTGGAAAATACGTATTTTATCTCGATGTTATATTCGCTTGGTATGTCTGATGTGCCATATCTAATGGCATGGGTGTTCTTGTTGATTTTTTTTTTAACTTTAAATTTCGCCATCACAGTTCATGATCCGTGTTGTAGTCTGCTCCTGGTATTGTTTTACTTAAGGGAATGCTTGTTTTCCATCTCCGTTGGATCAGTAAGTAATCTATTTGATTTTTACATTTACCATCTGGTGGCCTCCACGTATAGTCTTCTTTGATGTATTTAAAAAATGGATTCATGATTGCTAGGTTGTTTACCAAGCAAAAACTGATCAATCTTTCACTCCCTTCGTTTCTATTTCATAAGCTATACTTCTGTTGAGATCTAATTTCATGATGTGCTCTTTCTTTCCCCACTGTAGCGTTGAAATTCTCCAATACTATAGCAATGTCTTGTCTGTTCGTTGTATCTAGAGTGTGCTGTAATTGTTCATATAACGTGCCAATCTCTTGGTCATCTCCTGCTGTTGTCGATGCGTAGATGTGAACAATATAGATATTTGTCTTGTTACCCTTAATTCTGATGGTAACAGTACGATCGCATTTGGGATATTGCCCTAAAAGAGAAGATTTTATCCGCTTTGATATGTAAAATCCAACGCCTCGCTGGCCGTCTTTCTCTCTACCTGAAAACACACGCATTTCTTCTGACTCTAGTGAAAAATGTCCATTGTCTGCCCATCTGTGCTCTGACATACCCAATATGTCTATGTTTAGTCGTGGCATTTCCTTAGTTACCGTATATTGCTTCCCGTGATTTAAGCATGTAACGTTCCATATTCATATTTTTATATTTCTGTTGACATGATAATTTTGCCTAACCTGTTCTTGATTCTCTGTGCACGAATTCAGATTAATGTTTACTTTTAACATATGCACTGCTGCCACTGAAACCTCTTCTATATCTTTAAATACACAACTTTCACCGTTATTGTTATTTACACCACTGTTCACTCTGAATTTCTAGACACTTTACTCTCGTAGGTTGCCGTTTCTTTCGGGAGGAAAATCCGATACTTTGACGCCGTAAGATTAAAAAAACATTCATTTTCGTCGGCCATTTTGGCGAAAGTCTGGTTTTTATATGATGTATGAATATATTGCATGCTAACTCAATTTTGAACCTATTACTAACATGGTGCTTATTCTATTGAGTCCCTTTCTTGTGTCTGTGGTTAGATATTTTCCTGATTTCTTTTCTTCTACATTTCTTCATGAGATGCCTTTTTGTGCGCAGGTACTAGTGTTCTTGAACTTACCGCAAAAAGTATTCACATTTCCGTTAGTCCCTTGGCCAGATGCCACAGTGAATTTTACTTATTTATATTTTTTAAGTATCTTCATATCTTTACTATTGTCCTATATTTATTATTATACTTTCGTTCAGACGAAGATCTTTTGATCGAAACACCATCCGCTTTCTTCCTTATTTATTGTATTATCGTAGTTTTGTATTAATATTTTCATTAGTAGTGGAAGATATATGTATCACGTATTTACTTATTCCTTATTATTATGTTTATTTACATTATTTGCTGATCTCTGTGACATACTTAATAAGTTCACGAGGTCACGGGGTCAATTCCGTGACTTCTTGTTTACAAGTGCATTTTTTCAGAGACCACTTACGGTAGTATTATCGCTTGAAGCTACGGAGGTATGGGGTATGATTGGTACTCTCGTAGTTGCTGCTCTATTGAGAGCGTCTGAGTACATATGGAGAAACCCGAGAACAATGAATGTATCTTCAGCCATTTTGAGCTACCCTTTTATTTTTATTATATTTACTACAGAAACTTCTTTTAATTACGAACTTTTACACCGAGTTGCAACATCAATTTTATAACTGTTAGTTTAACAAATGTCTCCCTGAAATCAATATAAACATGCATTGATATACAGGCACGATGGATACAAAGCAAGGGACAGACCATGCAAAAGATAGTTTGCAGAAATAAGACTACACGAAAGGAAAGAGATATGATGAACACAAAAAAAGACCATCTCCTGAAAATTAATTTACCCCTAACGCAACCATGCACTACGGCGTATAAAGCGAAAAGAAGAAAGAAGAACATATATCAATATAGTGATATATATATATTTTTTGTAATATATTCTTTTGCATCATAGCACGGACGCCCTGATGTTTATATATATATATATATATATATATATATATATATATATATATATATATATATATATATATATATATATATATATATATATATATATATATATATATATATATATATATATATATATATATATATATATATATATAAACATCAGGGCGTCCGTGCTATGATGCAAAAGTGCAGCTGCATCAAGCGGCACCACTCAAAATACATTGCGTGAGATCGCATTTTGAAGAAAAACTAATGGGTAGTGGAGGGGGGGGGGGGCATTTCGAAGACTTACACCGTACTAAGAAAATCTCCTCACGGCCCTGTATCTAAAGGACATATCCTTAACATTGAGTAAATAAACTTATCAGAAAGCATGGCTTATTGTCGATTCAGGAATACTTGATCGTATTGACTGGCTCGGAATGTTAAATTAGATTACAGTGACCGCTTAAAATCACTTGAAATCGGGTAATCATGAATTAGAAGTGTTCATTTATATGTCGAGCGACTGATGTCAAGTTGCATAATAAATAAACATTTCCGAAGAAATTAATTAATGGTGCATCACCTTGTAAATCCAGTATATGTCGATGTGCTACAGAGTAAATGTTGCAAAGAATAATGTAGTTTTAAGAAGTACAACACACCAGTGCGGTAATCGAGGTCTGTACATCTAGTTCAGGGTGCAAAGATTAGAGCTACGGTCTCCCTCCAGATACGTTGTTCGAGGTGATTAAGGAAAGTTGGTGATGGGTTGACAACATGCCACCTTTGAAAATATCATAATTGTCTTCCTCTTATTTGTTTGTTTTACTGAAAAGTGCTTATATCTGAAGTTTTGACTCTTCTATAAACTTGACTGTGCTTTGTAACTTGTACAGAGGTCCGTATAGTTTTTCCTACACAGTTGTTTCTCTAGGCTAGTGTATTTGTCTCAGCATTTCATATTCCGGTCATTCTTGAAGAATATGCGCTGCTATATGCTATATGAAGAATAAGTACCAGTCCACACGTGTACACATGGCAGTGTTGCCAATCTTGAACTTCGTATACATGTGGCCTAAGAGTCGGTTGTGTTCTGTTCTAACACGCAGAATGACAACTTCATCTGGTCTGTTTATAATTTGGTAGTCATCTTTTATTGGAGTTTGCTTTCATCAACTTCGATGGTGCGTTATTGGCACATCTTGTTGATCATTAGCAAATCCCCCCTTAGTTATACGATCTGCTTTCTCATTTCAATAATGTCAATACATGTTAGCAAAATCAACTTCCAAGAACGCTGGCTTTTAAACACCATATTAAGAAAGAAGTTTGGTAGTTTTCAGCCACGTGAAGAGACAAGATGCTACCAATATCAACAAAAAACATCTTATCCGAAGTATCTTCATTCCAACCCTGTGCTAACAATGTCAAACATGGTCCTTAAAAACAAAACATTAGAGACAACTGGTTGTAACAGAGATGAGATGTCTGAGAAAAGCCACAGGAGTGACCAGAAGACACATAATTAGAAACGATGTCATAAGAGAAAGAGTGGGTGTCATATCAATTCTACAATACATACAAAACCAACAGATACAATGGTTTGGTAATCTGGTAAGAATGCCGTGTGATTTATTAGTTTATAAAGCATATATGAAGAGATGAGAAGCAGAAAGAAGAGCCAGGGGTAGACCTAGAGTACGCTGGATCGACAACATCAAAGAGACATTACGCGAACACTAAATAACATTATCTGAAGCTGCCAGAAAATCGAAAACAAGAATATTGTATCTCCCTCAACACATGTAAAGGGTAAAAGAGGAATGAAAGCAGAAGGAGAAGAGACACGATGGCATGAAAAAGTGTGTTTTGGAGGGGGCGATAGAAGGCAGTAGAGGCAGACGTCGACCAAGACGTCGCTGCAAGAGAGATATTCAGGAATGCATGCACATATTACTAGAAGAGACTAGACAACTTGCAAAAGACCGCGGGGATGTCAGGAGATTCATCAGGAATACTACGTTCGAGAAAGAATACGACACGTAACAACAGTGAATATTTTATCTAAACATCTTACTTTTGTCTTCTGTCAAATCTCACCCCCCCCCCCTTTTGAATGACGAAGTGATGCAGGCCAGAGGAATTTGTACCTTTTTTGTGTATCAGATATGGTGGGGAAAATTATTGGTGCCATCACTATAAATGGATCAACAGATCTAGCTGAGGAATGGTGAACTAGTTGGCGCAGAAGTGTCTGTTACACCCCTAGTATGACGTGATGATCCTATGATACTGTCGCACTGGATTGCCTCCTTTCGCAGATTATACTTTTCATCGAAACCTCCCCCCCCCCCAACACAAGCATGCCTTTGAGACAGTAAACCTTATACAATACACGAGTTTGGGTGTAACCTCGGTTGCTTAACTGAGGAGAACCTGTGCATTTGTCAGAAAAGCTATGGGATGTCGAAAGCTTCCTGCTCACAGCTAAAGTGATTATTCCATCATCGCTAGCCTCATGTAGTACAACAACAACCTAAAACACGTTTCTATTAAAAAGATTTTTATCGAACTGATTGGATAGATGAATGATATACACTGGTGCTACTGAAATAGTATTGAGTGCATTATGTGTGTTTATGTGATGGTGGAGTCCTTTAGTTATGCTTTCATCACATAAACTGGAACGCCAACCACTATGTGATAAATAGGTGGTCGGAGCACATATGGACGTATCCAGATTGTCATCATGATGATCTGACGATAAACTATCAGCATTTATCAAGTTATTCTTAGTGGAGTCAACCGTCCACATTCTTTACTAGTTAAAACCTGATATAAGGAAAACAAACTCGATTGTTCTTAGATGTGCTTTACTATACCAGAAAAATGTAATCACATATTTTCATCACAACAACAACAACAACAGTTTATGTGAATTTAAGAGACTTCTTCTTCTGTGTTCCATGGTCTTCTGATTCAGATTTCAGTATGTATTTCATGATTCATTGTCAAAAACAATACTGCATCGAAGGTGGGAGAAGCAGAGAGGGGCAAATAAAGACAAGGTCAGACAACATCAAGGAATGGACAGGATAAGATGTTTCCTCACTCATCCACATCGTTGAAGACAGAAATCACTGGATGACTCTGTATACTGAAGCATCCAATGTGATACCCCTACGACTCTGATGGGTTACTTGTTTATAGATAGACTCATTTAAAGAATAGAAGTTGTTCGTCCGTTGGAGATTCGTTTTTTATCTTAGCTTGAATGTGTTTTTTCTTGTGTGGTTCCATACATGCATCCAGATATATGACCAGAATTTATAATCGTGCTATTGTTTTACAAAAATGTCGGTGTTGGAAAAAACGCAGTAATGATAGTTTGTTTTTGTTATTTAAAAACAAAAACAAAAATGGTCCTTGTATGTTTTGTGGAAACCACGAGGAGTTTGGGGGAGAGGGGCGTTTGTTCTTATTTCTTTGTACTATATGTCTGGCTATGTGGCAGAATGGTACGCAGCGCATCTGTGACTTCCAAGGTACCGAATTCGCTCCCCGCCACAGACAACCGTATTTCCGAACCGTTCAGAAAGCAATGTCAAACTACTAAACGTAATTATATTGCCTATTAAATCACTACAACAACAAGAATGCTGGGTTGATAGCTACGTCCTTAATTTTAAATGTCATGTTATATTTTCCTATAGTAAGTTTAAACCCAATAGGTTCTCCCAAGGTGCTATTTATGGTCTTGCAATTTGAGAAAACTCACTGGATGCCACGAACAAAGAACAAAAAAGTTCAATGCACAACACATAGTTTACACATCAGCTTCTAATGAAGTATCAAATCTAATAAACTCGCACTTTACACGCTCGTAAACGTCTTATCAGAAATATGTTTATATACGTGTATTATACTTGTAGAGCCGATTTGTACACAAAAGTCGTTACCTATGTCAATATTTACTTCAATATGCCATCTGTTCATAATAATAGACCGAATGTTAGCTCAGAATTAGCTTCTCACCTGTTTAACGTTACCTTAGCTTTAATATTTTGTCTTACATTTGCTCGTTTATTCCCGATACACACCATCTTCTATAATATTATTAAGATCTTTGGTATAGGCATGTCTAATTTTATTGTTCATTCTTAAACTCCCACTGGATATCTCTTCTAGCAAGACAATGGTCGTACTAAATTTCCAGTACGATGTAGTCCAAGGAACGGATATTGCTTTGTCTCCGTATTATTTGCGCCAACGACCTCACGATTCCAACTTCTGTATTGTAAGAATGACGTTCAATATTTTATTACATCTACTGAACGGTGGGAAAATGTAATCATATCGCTAGTAGGCCAGCCGCGTGAGAGGACTGGATCCCGTACTGTGCATTGGACAAAAACCTGATAGCTTACCGCAGTCAAGCATGCTGTCACTTTTCGTATCTTTGGGTATCGTTTAGCCCAGATGCCCATTATGGCATATCAATTTCGGTTATAAATTTCGCAAGTTTTCAACTTTTACAATTCTAATCTTCCAATTTAACAACAACGAAATACTTCTCTTCAATTATCTCACAGCTTGACATAAGTAAATGTACGAGATAATTCATTTATGTTCACATTTCTTGTGATAAACACATCTATGACACGTTCTTACTGAGTGATAATAAGACCCATAAACCGTCAGGATCGTTTAGCGTTGTGGTGTTACACTGAAAACAGCATTAAAAGCCCAAATATATTTATCCTCAGTCAATTGGAGGAGTGTAGAAAAATTACGCCCAAACTATTCCTTGATAATATTAATCTACTATTTTCTTTGGCTGCCTCTTCTTATTAATTTCTTGACCGTTCCTTGCAAAATAATTTTCTAAAGTGAATCGTGTCTCATTACATGTCCAAATAAAAAAACTTTACATGTTTCACCACTACGAAAAGTTGTTCTTGATAACCAGCAAGCTTGTTTGTTTTCTGTCGGACGACTATATTCGTCTTGTGTTCTATATAACTAATTCGTAACAAACGTCAGTAGAATGTATATTCAAAAGTCTGAATCCATCATCTCGTGTCTACATTGAGTGTCTATGAGTCTATCACTGACGATCTAAATAGAGTGATCTTTACTGTAATACTGATCTTACTTTTTCAAACCATATTCAACCTTTCCATGGCATCCATCACCATCTCGAGTCTTAACTTAATTCCATCTTCCGAGTTGCCATCATCATTATTTTGGACCCGAGATATTTGAATGTGGTAATTTCTTCAAGTTTAAGACCGTTTAACTGGATGTCCATTGGATGTTGCTTAATATCACTAGTCATCAATAGGCCTATGTTGCTTTTATTAATGCTAATTTCTATGACATATTTCCAACAAACGTCTTCCAACTTTGAGGTGAGTTCCTGGAGTTCAGATTTTGAAACAACCAAGAGGTCGATATTATCGTCATAACACAAGTTACAAAGTGGTCTACTGGCAATAGTTATTGATGTCTGATGATCTTGTAATGCCTCCTGTGTTATATATAGTACCTATTCATTATACATGTTAAAAAGAACTGGAGAAAGTACACAACCATGGCGCACTCCTAGGCCTATATCCGGCATGAAAAACATGCCAATTTAATTTGTTTATGAAAATAGCATTCCTTGCATCTTTATACAGTCTTTAATATTTTATATGATGTTTGTGTCGAAGTTATACTGTATTGCATATCTCAGTATCATCCATAGACATTGTTGCCACACACGATTAAATACATTTGTGAAATCAATACATTATAATACAAAGAATGTTAATGTTGTAAATGTTTTTCTATCAATAATTTGAAGTTAAAGATATTCTCTGTGGTACTTATGTTTTTAAGGAAACCAGCCTGTTCTTAAAGTAACATTTCCTTCGATTTAACATGTAGGCCTATTCAGTTAATAAATATCTTTAACATCACCTTGCTATAATAGTTAGTTAGTTAGTTAGTCGTCGGATCATCATCACTGCAAACTGGACACATCCATAGTTGCTCCGATCTCTCCTTGAGTGTATCCGCCATCACACTTCTGCTGACAGTACCGGTCCTATGCTGGTTGACCATCATTCTTCTGCGCCCTCCAAAATGTTCACCTCTAGCAACACCGCATCTCAATCCCTGATCTTTAATCCTAGCCATTGAAAAGGAATCATCATCCACATTAGTCTCACTCTCGCGTGTTATATCTCTTGCTATAATGTGTGATTAGACGAATAGTGTGGTAATTCTTGCACAGCTTTAGGTTGCCTTTCTTTGGAAATAGTATCACTTATCATTAGTCCGTTTTTTCGATACTCCAGTGTAGCATATTAATGGACAGAATTTTACTCGGTAGCCATCAACTCCTAATATGTGGTATCTTTTCTGAAAGTGATAGATTAGTACATGGTTTAACCATTTGGAGACGATGAAACAGCTACAGAAGATGAAAAAAGCAAAACTTTAATATTTAAGTAACCACCGGGAAAATCAAGGGGAGAAGAGACAAAGGAAGACAAAGAGAGAAATTTCTGGAAGGGTTGCCACTGTGGCACAAAAAGAAGTAACCAACTGTATTTATTAACACCACAAGGAACAACGAGTTGTGGAGAAGTATAATCGCATACGCCACTCGGGTATGAAACTCTCCAAATCACGTAAAAGCCTGCAACAATTTGGCGGTATCAATGTTGACCACTTTTGACAATGCAACCCTATGACGAAAAACTAATGATCTAAGACTATAATAGTGACATTTCATAAGTGCCTATGAAATGTCACTGGCGCCACAGCAGAGAAAACTTACATGTGAGATGAAATGTCTGAGAAAAGTCGCAAAACTAGACAAAATGAGAAATGATAAAAGCAGGAGGAAAATATGTATAACGCCATGCCCAGAATGCATCGAGGAACAACAAATAAAAAGGTTGACGACACAGGAGACGACTAAGAGAAAAGGGTAGAAGTTCACCAACCGAACTTAATGAGAACACAAGAGGCAAAGAGTTGTAGAGAAACATGATCACCTACTCCATTTAGCATTGCACTTGATTGATTGATATTGCCTACTAGTTTCTTAGAAATGGAATAACATTTGACTCCTTTAATCAACACATACCTGGCAAGTTGGGGTGTGAACATAAACAAAGTCTACGAGTTATATTATAGAATCAAGAAGTGATTCTTAGAAGTGTATGCCAATATATATGTGTCTGGCTTGAAAGGAAAGATAGTTAATAAAACTTGTTTAGCTTGATCCCTACCAGAAATTTCCTAAAAACTATATGGATAAATACTTTTTTACAGAGTGTTTCAGCCTTAATATTAATAAGTTTACTTACAAACAAGGAGAGAATCACTCGGAATAAACCTGACTAAGGGTCGGATAAGTGTGCAGTGTTTGTTGTATCGGTAAAAAAAATTGTAAATAAATGTCTCACATTTCTCCTATACCAATCTTTAACGGATCACCGACATGTTTCACGAACTAAGTGTTTCAACTTCCATAACTTGAAGGTATACCAATTTTATATTGTATATTTAAGATTGATAATAGTTAATTGTTACAACTAAACGAAATATAAATAATAAATAGGCCTAGCTTAAACAATTGTCTATTGTCATTCCCCAGGTGGTTTGTTATTATTCACTCATGCCGTTAAGCGTAGGGGTGATTGGAGTTTGGGCTTGTGTTCTAAGGCCAGATGTGTTGCCTCAGCTGTGCTATGACAATGTTTGTTCAAGATGTCCTTGACGTTTTCTATTCATCTGTTTCATGGTCAAACTTTGACTTTATTATAAAGTCTATACCCTTACATTTGGTTGCATACTGTATGGACAACTTGTCATGATGCATTCTCATAATGTTGCCAAACCGCGTCAACCACTTGATCTGCTGTCTTAATTTAATGGCATTATAAAATTCTAGGCCTATTGACTATTAATCTACAATTATTAGCCTAGAATCTATAGGTCAATATTCTATCTATGTCCCCTAGTATAAGTATCAATGTAGTCGTAACCTTCGATAGCAGTTACCATGTTGTTCCGACAGGCCGATGTTGTGCTTGAACTAGTTATGGGCACATCATGGATGGGCAGAACAACAAAGAAACCGGTCGCAAGGGCCAGAGTTGTGCCCTGATGTCGACGTCTGTTTCGGCAGCATTGGGCTCGAAACACCATCGACACGAATGGCTGCTGGAACAGAGTGCGGAGCACTTATGGGAATGCTCCACGTGCTGTGAGGCCAGTTTTCTAATCAAGAATCAAGAATTGAGGCCTTTGAGATGTGGATATACAGAAGAATAGGGAGAATATCATAGAATGATAATAAAACAAACAAAGATGTTATAACACTTAATATGAAGAAAGAATTATTAAAAGAAATAAAGATCAAGCAAATAAAATATTTTGGACGCATTAAAGATATGACACCTTGTTGAAGACCTTACTTGAGGATAAAGTCAAAGGGAACCTAGTAAGAGGTAGACAGAGATACAAGTGTGAGAATAACATCATAAGATGGACAGGTTACAGTCTAGCAGAGTGCACCACCAAAACAAGAGACTAGATGTTGGAGGTCTGTTGCAGCCAACCTTCGTTGCGGAGACGATGCTTAATGATGATGAATTAAAGAGCCCTGTGAGTTTATCACCAATTAGAAATGTGCAAGTTAAAACAGCAATTTAATTTAGGCCTAATTTTAATATTGATTAACCTTCACGGCACATTGGTTAAGTGTGATCGACAAAAATTTCAATGGCAGCTGTCTACTGTTGTCGGATGCATTCAGCCTAATGATATATCGTGCTAAATAGGCGTACCACAGCCATCACATAGTTCGAGGCATGCGCAATCGAAGCCGGCACATTCCCACGTCCGACATGATTGTTGTAAAGATGTCTAGGTGGAAGGTACATGTTGTATAGCAATTAATCTGACCACATCTGCATACTGGTACGATGCCATGATGGTGAATCGGTTTTATAGACCTTTCTTTCATCATATTTTGAATAAAATAACATTAAATCATAGCTTGAATCATGAATTATTTAGTTTCACAGAAGTGAATATACAGAATGTTGTGTTGGTTTGGGGACTTGTAAAGGTTTGATATGTTGAAGTGACACCAAAAATGCCTCTAGGCCTAAGATCAAAGAACAATTTTACTGCAAATATACATGTTTTATACAGTTCCCCCAGCAATATTTTGATAATTTTGCAATGAAAGAAAATAACTACAACAGATTTGCGTCTGATTTAGTGTACAGTGTTGCCAAGAAATTCGATAAGTAAGGTCAATTTATTTGTTCTAAATATATGTTTTTTTTTGTGAAAAGCGTCTTTACCACTTTCTCATACGTCTGGTATCACACACACACATACATAAATTACACCAATATATGCAGAATTCAATTCTTTATTATATGTGCAAATAAATATTATTTAAATATCTTTAACAACCAAAAAATTATCACATTTGCAAAACAGTCACCATCAATAACGCAAATTTTCAAAAAAGAATCCGGTGGCAGGGAGATGTTTCGTATTTTTTAATCTGGCTTGCTAAAGGAAACTAATGTCTTAATTATTTGTGATTTTATAAATAAATGAAATGTACTCATTTCTTTATTTTAAATAATCTCAATATCAGAATATAGGATAGGCTTATGTAGGTCTACATATTTATTTCTAAAAAAAAAGGTAACAAACATTTTCATAAATTTAATATAGGGGCCTAGACATAATAGGCTTAATAAGATGAAGGAATTTTATGCCTGTGGACTCGAGGAATATAATAGTAGCAGGCCTAAACTAATACACTTAGATGTTTTCGATTTTAATTTTGTATTAGACAAATTTATTGAATGTTTACAGCAATGAACTTTTGACTTTCTGTGTTTTTTAACTTTATAAGTTATAACTTTTATCTATATAAGCCAATGAAGCAGACTGTGTTCCAGACTACAACTTGTCCATATCTTGATTTTGTCAAGCAGCTTGTATTGCTGTCTGTTCTTCATTCAATTTTACTTTCAACTGTGGTTTTTAACAAAGTATACTTTCTAATAATGTGACTAAACAGTGACTCTATTTTTCTTCTCATGTCTGTTATCCAAGTGTATCTAACACTTTTCTATTTGCTTGTTTTTGTAATGTCAAAATTTTCATAGGGACTATATTTAATTATTATTGTATTCAGTTTTTAGTTGCAGTTTGTTTTTATGTTCAGTATGAAAGTTGGCGGTGCTGTTTGTACATCGGTGCTGTTTGTACATCGCTATTGAAAAGTTCTACCTGATTATTCAGTATGTGAATATTACTCCTCCCCATCAAATTTTTAATTAACGGCCCCTAATCTTCATGTTTGTCATAGATCTATTACTTGTATTTAAATTGTTTTCTTTCAGTTGTAACTTTGTATATAATAATAATATAAACGTGCCTAATAAAATGTTACTGATAAAAAACATCAACACAATAACAACTAACATGTTCATTTATTTTAATAGTAAACATTATTACCTATTCTGTTTAGGCCTATATTACTTTATCTGTTACAACATTCCAACCCTGCTAATTTCATTGTTTAATTGATTTTATGTAAATATTAATAGTTCTAAATGAATTAAGATTAACCAGGTGTTTAAAATAAAGTTCATGTGAGATTTCATTTGTCCAAATTTTTTAAGCACACTTAAATAAAATGAGACATTTAAAAATGCATATAGTTCATGAGAAAATGGGCCAAGGTAGAGTTAAGTCACATGCAAATGTAATCTACTCAGATATCATATGTGATGCATGTGGACACTTAATAATTTATATGTCTTGAAGTACTCTCTTCTTAGATACTTAGGACTTATAGGTCCATTGCTTTGCATGGCTACTATTAGTTGCAGTTTAATTAATGGCTGTGTAGTGCCAATCACATTTTAAAGCTAGATCAAATTATGTTTATTTTTTTATTGAAATCAAAAGATATGACTTCTAGAATGTTTAATTATTTATGCGGAATCTGAGCAAGAGACTTAAAGTGTAGGACTATACCTCAGAGGTTATTTCCAATTAAAGTTATTATAATTTATTGCAAATGCCTGAAAGGATATTACCAGTAGATGATTATTCCTGGGTATGTATCTCATGATTTGTAAGTTTAATTTTATATATTTCTTCTCTTTGTTCCTATTCTTTTGAAATTTGTGGTTTTATTTTTATTTGGATTGGGAATCTTCTCTCGAAATTTATAGGCCTATACTATTTTGTTAAAAATCTTTGTCATCTTTTTTTTTAAACTTGTAAGTTTTAGATATTGAGCTGTAGCACTTTTGCATAGAGTATATTTTAAGCATATATTTATCAAAGTACTTTTTATTCTTTAGTTGAGCTTCAGGATGTGTTATCTTTCTATGCATATTTAGATAACTGTCTTGACAATTTTCTGATTGTTTGAACTTCTATTGTTTGAAAATGGAAGGCCTTGATTTATTTTTATGGAAGTACAGACACTGTGCACAGCAAACTAGTTCAAATATCCTATCATTACATTGAAGTTTAAGTAATCAATCATAATTATTAGACCATTATTACATTTACTATTCCTTATATGCTAGATACGGATATTAAAAAAAGAAAAAGAAATTTCTAACTTAGATTATGTGCTAAGATGAGTATTGGGCAGTAAATATGACTTCCTTTGCAAATGGGGGTAGGGTCGATTACCTAAACAACAGAGTCATTACCTTGTTTATTATTTTAGTGGGGATTTTTATGCCTTTTAAAATTTTAAGCAGATATATATATATATATGCCTACACAGCAAACACCTTCAAACATCGTTTGTGTGATGCCTTTGTCAAACATTAAAATGAAACTGTAAGAAACTTTATTCCTATGTTTAGAATAAATAAGTGCCTTAAAAATGCATTCATATTATCTTGTTTGTTAACAGGTGAACCTGGTAATCATAGTTGCCAAAGTGAATAATCCCCAACCTCTTATTTCAAATAATGCTTGTGCCAGTAGACTTAACAAATATTGTAATGTGGTGTGTATGTGATACAAACCTAATTGCATACACGTGAAGGCAGGCATTTTAAATAGGTTGACGTACAGATACAATTGAGAAATAATGAAATTTTGTGTAGTCCTATAGCTTGCTAAGCAATACAATATTTATGTTGTTCATTTTATTTGTAAAAGTAAAACATGGATATATCAGTGAAAGGCTGTTGGTTATAATAAAACACAACCAATTTAACCATACTCTATCCAGATTCATTATTATTCAGTCATAAAACAAGTTCATAGGGCTTGTATACTAGTGAATTCCATGGTTCACTGGTTATGCATGTTTGTCACTATCCTGTTATGTGATTTTTTTCCCCTCCTTATGCAGAAGTTATTATAAATAGGTAATTTCAATCTTATTTTAACATAAATAAGTCATCATTTTTATTGTGCAAGAAATAAATTGAATACTAAATGTCTTGAAATAATATTGATTTCTTATGAGGATAGGTTTGTTCTTTCTTTCACCTCTAGTAAATTACACTGTACTCTTACTTCTTCCATTTATTTCTTTCCCCTTATGTACATTGGGTTAATTTGGTGACAACACTATTTTACATCATATCTTACTGTTATTATTAACCCTATATTTAAAGGTGTATTTTTTTGTGTGTGCAACAAACTGATTGTACTCATATATAGGCATATTTGTTATTTTTGTGTTCACAATTTTAAAAGTTGTTTCTCTGTAAAGCTAGATGTTTTTCAATGGATCACTGAAACTTTCAAAAATAATACGATATTTATGATGTTCTGCATGTATTAAAACTTGTAAAAATAATGTTTGCAAAGAATTTGCGTAAGTTAAAATTTGTTGTGTATTTTGACAAGGTACCGGGCAAATTTTTCTTATTAAGTTTTACTTTAGTTTGTTTTCTATAAGGAAATATTCAGTATTGATACCACTCTAGTTTACTTATGCTTTCAGGTTTTGACCAAGTAAATTACTTCCCTTCCAAAAAACACATTATAGAGAAATGGGTGCCATAACAATAGTAGTTTTAATATACAAGTTTTCCTTTTGTACATGTTATGCATACATGCACTAAATACACAAAAAATATTCAGTAAACATATCTTTTCCTAGGGAAAACATTATACGATGTAATAAAGGATTAATATATTTCCCATCACCCATTGAAGTTTTTTTATTTCTGTTATCAGTTTTACTTCTTTCACACTGTATATCATACATTTTATCTGCTTAAAAAACAATTTACAAAGAAATAGGTTGTCTAGTTTAATCAATAGGCCTATAACATATTTTAAATCAGTGTACATTTTATTTTAAGTGATGACTTATATTAAATTATTTGGTGAGGCTTTTGAAATTGTATATATATGCAACATTGTAACAGTAGTTTTTTAATATTGCTATTTTTGTGTGCAGAGATAAAACAATCTTAAAACTATTGTTAATGTCTTGATTTGCTAATATATTTTAGTAGTCACCGTAATAGACTAGCATAGTTGTCTGACAGATCTCCCTTATTTGATTTGGCAAAACTGTATTTTGATTTTCTATCACTGTAATATAACACACTTTTTTATATGTGTTATCTTATGTGTATTATAAGTATCTATTATCTAATTGTTGATATGAATATTTGTCACTTTTTTTAACAATGACTTCTAGATAATAATTTGAATACTGTGTCTTCCTATTATTTAATTTGTTTGATTTTGTAAAGACTTGGGTTCACAACTAGTTCATCACCATAAAGTAAGTCTGTATAGAATATTTAATGTGCAGTAGTGGTAGACAATTTGTTTGGGATATTCTTCTTTTGTATTTGTTCTCAAACTTGTGTAGATTAGAAGGATATGGTCCAGAGAATGGGATGCATTGTGTTATTGCTTTAGAACTTAGTTGTAATTTCTGCGCAGTTTGCCCCAACACATCCAACTTCAGCATGACTTCTGAGTTTCTTTCACATCCAATGTTACTGTAAAAATCTCCTTAGTTGTCTTTTATGACATGCATGACAGGTCAGTGTTGCTACTCTTTGCTGCTCCCGTTTTGAGCCCTGATAGTACATGGGTAGTTTAATATATTGAAACCTAGCTGTGCACAAATACCCCCTCCATCCCTCCTCTTTATAGTCACCATCACCAGGTGCCGTGCTGACAGGCATAGACAATCATAGATTTCTACAACTCTTTATTTCTAATACTTTTGTATCAGGATTACTATGGACTCATTGCCACGCCTCAATATTAGTTTATAATATTTCTCACAATTTTGTCCTAGTCATCACTTACCTTCAATCTTGCCCATAGTAACTAATCATCTCCAGAACTCCCCGTCTCATAACGTTTCCCCCAAACACAAATTTCTCTTTCTGATATTAACACCTCATTCGTTTTTCCAGCTGCTCAAGGTACTCTCAGTTTTATTCTATAGAATCATATTTTTGCTGCCTCTTATTATCCACTATCCTATTTAATTATTATCAATGCCTCACAGTTATGTTATAATTTGTGCTATATAGCACTGAAGAACTCTCTTCCTCAACTCTAATGACAAAAACATATTACACAGTACCGGGTATAGTCTTCATATTTAGGAATTCTGCCTTTGCCTGCCAGATGTTATTATGGTATTCATTCCAATAAACTGATGCTATATTCTTTGTTACTCTATTTAAAAAAATTCAAACGTGGATAATGTTGTTGATTTAAGTTTTCAGGTTCCATCACGTGCCACCTCAAGCCTATTTAATCTATATAACGTAACAGAAATGCCTATTATGCTTTGCTTTGAAATCCTCTGTGTTACTAGATATCACTATTAATTATTCACTATGGATCTAATATCTGTGTAGGAAATGTTCTCAACCCATAGCAGTGTGTCACAGTTAAAACCCAGTACCATCTTAGAGTGCGTTCAGGAGGCTGAAGAACATCGATGGACACTTGGAGATGTGCCAGAACTAGTACCGGGATCACACGATCAACAGGAAGGAGACACGCACGATCTAGGGTCTATGCTCTTGGGGTAAGATATTATATGTATTTTTTTCATTGGCTGCATACTCACATATGATGTCAATTAGAACATATTGCTGTAATGCTGGGGCAATGAGGCTGTTAATATCTCTAAATAACGTATCCAGAAACATCCATTAGCAAGATTTTAATAATAATGTAAAACAGGTAACTAGAATAAGCATTTATTAATCTAGTAAATTTATAATTATATATGTTAACATTATTCATAAGCCTGTTACTGGGGCTTGAAGGAGAATATCACATATTAACACCTGCACTTGCTTTTGAATATTAAAAGATATAACTACCAAGCAAAAATTGAAAACACAATGTAATTAAGTTTTGTAAATACCCAGTACTAGCTATAAAACCCCAGCCAAATTTCTTACCACATACAGTGATCCGCCCATGAACACAATGATATAAATCTTAGTATTATTTGTTATCAGTTGCAAAATTCAAAATGTTAATTTGTTTTGTACATTCTTCTTTTAGTAGCAGTGTAATTACTTCGTAATTATACTGTAATGTATGTATTGTAATATAATGTATATGTAATTACTAAGTTGCTTAGTTTCCTTTTGTACTATTAGTACTTGACCCATCTCTTCTTCATACCCTACAATAATTTATGTCTTTTACGATTTGAAATCTTTAATAAGCTACCTTATTTGCTGATAACCTTGTGGAAAATGTTTTATTAGTACCCTCTATTTTTTTTAAAAGTTATATTTTGGAGTTTCATAACCTCTTTACTTTTGTGCAGTATTTGCTTTCTATATTCCTATATATATTTTGTTTATTACTTTGAGTCCTTTAATTTAATTTGCTCAGCTGCTATCAAATGTGTTTATTATCTAAAGCTTTGAGCTTCAAATTCCAGAAATGTTCACTCTCCAGTTGACCCAGCTGTATAATAGTACCTGACTCAAAAGTTGGGGCTATAAAACAAAGACATTGAGTTAGAACACAGGTTCCATCCCCTTAAAAAGTTCTGACTTAGTACTGTGAGGTAGAATAAACCTAACACTGCATCAGCATTGTATGCTATCATGGTAGTTCCTTCTAGTGTAAATGTGATACTATGGTATGCCTTGGCAGGCTTGACTGAACCTGACATATTTATTATCTAGCTACTGCTTTAATTACTCGCTCCATGGGGATTGGTGTGCGGTAATGCACTGGACTAACATTATTAGGATTTACTTGAAAATTGTACAAATGAAAAATCCTTGCAACAATTGTTTACACTTTCCACTGAATCATTCAGTGCTAATGCAGTATTTCAAACAAAAGTCTTCCAAATTCATCATATCTGTTGATTACTGTGCACATTTTTTCAGGTAATATCTTAATTGTGTTTGTTATCATTAATTCAGTTGTCATGTTACTTTCATTTACTTCCTACAGTGTCACACTTTTTAGTGTATTTTACAAACTTTAATGTCCATCTGTCCATCTCCTTCTAGGTCCACCCCTTCTACTTCCTGAAAGTCCGCCCTCTAAGATGCATCTTTCCATGCCATTGTGTCTTTTTATATGTCAGAAATACTTCAGTTCTCTATGTAAAATTGTACTCACCAGCCATCCTTCCTCTATATTCAGCATACTCAAAACTTCATTGTACCGTATCTTTTCTGTCCAGGAAATTCTTAATATTGTCCTATAACACTTCAGTTCGAATGCCGATATTCTTTTTGTCTTTGTTCTATTTATAGTCCAAGTCTTGCAGCCATAATATTATCTAGAAAAGCCACCATATAAAATAGTTTTTAAAAATAAAAATTATGTCTTATCGTGAGATACGGTCCTTTCAACTGTGAACTTTAAACCAATTATGTTACCATGAACCCAGGAGATTTCTAGTAATATATTTTTAGTGGACGTTCTGATTCGGGTAATTCTACCTTTGGTTATATAAAATGCAGCTCCTATGGTGAGGTATGCTCCTTTAAAACCATGGATGTTGGTCCAATTTGGTTATGTCAAAGCTATACAACCATCAAAAATAGTGGAAGTCGCAGTTTTGGTAATCTAGTTTTCACGACCTCTGGGTTTAGTATGTTACACCACAATCACCAGGTATATGTTATATATGAAATGACAATATAAAGAATTATATTTAAAAAAAAAAATAATAATAAAGTAAAATATTCTACAATCAATGAGTTCAGTTTGAAAGATATTTTGATGTAGTGCATGATTAATGAGAAAAGGTATGGAAATTGATATAAATAATATTATGAATACACTGTATAGTAGGACTGGTCTTGTTTTAGTCAGGTCTTGTCTATCTTGGAATTTCTGCTCTCCCTTATGTAGACTTTCTGACCTGTGCAGGTAATACACTTACCTGGTGTGCCAAACTGGTGAAACATCCCAGCCTTGTTTCCAGACACCAGAGTTTGTATCTCTTGTTAAAACTAATAGAGTCAAAGATCCACTGTTTATGAGAATAGCTTTCACTGTTTAATTAATAGAAATAAACTATATTGTAAAAATAAATACCCATTAATAATGCTTCTTCATTATGTTCTAGTTTTATAATTCTAGGTTTTAGTTCATTTTTATCAATAATGTATTCTAGTTTTTTTATATTATTATATTATAGCTTGCATCATAGATTTAAGATATCAATTAAAATGCAGCTGGTATAATTTATATTTACACAATATCTTTTTCCTTTTAGTCAAAGTTCATCTCTCAAGAAAATCCACAACTATTTTAGTCAGCTAGAGTAAGTATCTGTTTATGCAATTCATTGACATCACTTTACTTATCATCCAATTTATCATCCAATTCATATCAACCTTGCTCTGACCTTTACTAGATAATCCATTCATTTGTAGGCCTACTCATATTCAGTCTTCTTCTTCAGCATTCATTCTCACACTCCTGCTGGATCTAGCAGGACCATGGTCCTACTTAATTTCCAGCAGGATGAAGTCCAGAGAATGGAAATGTGTTGTGTTGCTGTTTTATTTGCGCCAATGGCCCGACACATCCATCTTCAGCAGATTCAGTCTCAAATACTAAACATCCTGTTTGCTAGTTTGCATCATGTTTGAACAGCAACTAGTGTGTTAATTCATTTTGAAAGACAAGTTTATTTATATAAATAAATATTAGTTTAATGTATGCTCTCTGTTTTTTTAAGCATTGATTCTCAAACTCCTGCTGGATCTCTTTTGTAGCAAGATAATGGCCCTCTTAGATTTCCAGCAGGATGTAGTCCAGAGAATAGAGTTGTGTTGTAGCTATTTTATTTGCACTATTGTCCTGACATATCCGACTTTTTAATAAGTAAATTCCAATAGGTGAAAACAGAAAATAGGAAGCAATTGATTTTTATAGTTCACAAGAAAATGCACTTTGTTCCATTGATTATTTATATTTGCCTACCGGTATATAAATAATTTGATGTGTTCACTGCTTTGTTAGTTTTACATTGTGTTTCATCTATCAGATCACGAAAATGTTGCCTTCATCTTGCATGCCAGCGATCAAATTTCAACTTAATGCGTGTTGTTCCTTCCTCAAGGACTGTTGATGATGGTATGTTATTTTAATTATGCATCATATTTTATTACTTATTGTGCAAATAATTCTTTGAGATAAGTAAACTAAGAGTTAAAATAAGCTGAAATTAAACACAGGAGAAACTGAGAATTAGTTTAATTAAATTGTTCAACTGGAGAAGTGATTACAATTTTAGAAATGAAAGAATGGTTTGTTTTTTGTGAAATAATCATAATAGTTTTCTGCGTTCACTCTTTATCTCCATAATGGTTTCCCTACTCTGCCATAATGTATTTAGAGGTAATTATAAAAATGGAGAACTTGACAGTTTACCAGTAAAAGGGGTTTGCTATTCTGGCAGACATTTTGAACTTGCTAGAGATATACTGAGAATGAACGCAAACCAAATACAAGTAAGAGTATATAACACAAGAGCATCCGGACATAAAGCCAAGGGTAGACACAGAAAACGGTGGATAAAATATATCAAGATAACCTTGAAGTAACATGGACAATGCAACCAAGGCAACACATCTGGCACTGGATTGAAATATGAGGCTTCCACCCGTATGCTTAACAGCAATTGTGGATGCTATCAACCATAATTCACCTAGGGAAAGACAAACCAAAATATAACTGGAGATAGAGTTAATATATAGAGACCTATATTGATGTGAAATTGAATTTTTAAAAATCTTACTAGAATATTTGTTATGTTTAAAATAATTAATATTCGTGATTAATTTAGTAAGTTGTTTGTACATTTAAAAAATTTTTTGTGTTTATAGTTTAGTATTTTTTTTAACTTGGTTCACCGTTGCACTATATTTAAATTACTATTTTTGTAACTTACTATAGCTGTTTACAGTTATTTAACTATTATTTCTCTTAAGTGTAATATGGGGACTACTGTAAAATATATATCAATAATTAAATAAATAAAACAGGCAGTAGGGCAGATTTAGATAATCCTGCAGTATAATGTTTCTGCCAAATAGACTTTATATCAAGTACTTAATTAGAAAATGTTAGAGAACATGTGTAAAAAGTGGTATCTGCAGGTAGATTTTGCTTGTGAAGTGTTTTTGAATGAAGTTTCTTGATAAAGATTGATAAAAAAAGCATTGGTCTTGTCTAATCTTACACTATTGTAAAATTGCCCAACCTTATTTATTATATATTTTGCTTTTTTATCATAGGCAGCGCAAAGAGTTGTCAGCCAACTTCAGATGTCAAATTTTTGGAAAATAAGGTAGACAATGTGGAACTTGAAACAGTTTGTGTTACTATAAATATAGCTTTGCCTTTAATTCTTTAATTAACACAAGAGAAGCCAGAAGTACATTCAATAATGTAAAATAGATAATGATATCCCAACACAAAATAACTTAATTTCAACAAGTAAATTATTAACTTCAGTATATATTCTTCATTGTTGTCTGATGCGGAAGTATGGACACTAAACACACAAAAGATAAAATAGAAGACTTGGAGATATTGATTATCAAAATATTTTGTATATTTCATGGACACACAAAAGTAAGGAAATCTTGGAGTAATTATACCAAATATTAAATATAGAAATAGGCAAACAAATCCAAGAATCAAATATTCTGAACAAATAAAGGGTCTTAATCCTCTGCTGAATAATTGTTTGTTATTGTTCATCCATAAAAAGTGATGATGATCATTTGTTACATCAACTTCATGAAATTCAGTTAGAGGTATGCCTGTGTTTATGAGTTATAGGTGGTTGATAAATCATATGGTGGCTTCAAGGATCCTTAGGTAATTTGAGCATCAAATGATCACTTTCTATTGTGTTTGATATGCCCTTATGCTCTAGCTAGTTTTCACTGTTGAGCTGCATTTCTCCCTTTTTTTCACATATTTCACCTTTTTTTAAATTGAGGGCCATATAATTCATTTTTGTGCAACATTTCCCATTTGTCATAGTTTATGTCAAAGGCTTTCAGGGAGATCTTGAACATGCCTTTGTAGTGACTTTTTTGACCACCCTGTAAGTGTGAAATAATGCTTCTGAATTATTATACTGAAAGAAAAGTTAAGGTTTAAATGCAAGTCTGCTTGCAAAAAAAAGTGATAGGGAAAAAAGATTTAAAATAGAAAATGGGAAATATTAGAAATCAGTTGTTGCTGACACTTTGTCGTGGAGATGGAGCATGAAAGAAAGAGATGACCTTGACAAATTACAAGTAAATTATAATAATATTCATATAATATACAAATGATTTTATATGTAATCATATATTTATCAACTTGTACAGATTTTCTGGTTTCTTTGAGTAAACCTGTATTTACCTTCAGTGTCTACCTTTAGCAATAAATTATTTTTCTTGCTCTGTGGCTTGAAAATAGTGCAATATTTTAAGCATCAAAGAAAGTTGATTAAATTTTAGCTCTTTTTATTTGGGAAACTGCATAATTTCAATAGCAATGTCAACTTAATGAATATAAATATTGCATACAAATCACTACATCCAAAAAATTCTGAAATTAATCATGATGGATTTGAAGCCAATCTATTTTAAAGTACTCTGTAAAGAAGGATGGGTCAATGTACACAATTTCTAAGTGTTATTTTGTTCTGAAATGCAGAATGATTCTTAAGAAAGTTTATAGGTATGTAATGAAAACTTCACTTCATGTGGAAAGTGTGAAGGTCTTGTTATTGGCCTTTCAGGCAGACCATTATGCAACATTAAACTCTCAGTAGATGACGTGCCAATATAGTGAAGCTTTCTTCTTGTGTTGATGATGGGGAATGCATAGCTGAATGCTCAACCTACATCAGTGACTATAGTCCAGAGTTGTGTCGTTATGGACACCTGACAGGGAGTGATGATTTGCGGAGAGCTGAAGTCCATGACTCCAACTCTGCATGATGCAGAAATATAGAAAACCATAAAACCCCTAGAATTTACCCCCTCTCAGTAGGATACTTCTGAAATCATTGTACACTGCTGGAGTAATCTTCTTAAATCATTGTACACTGGTGAGAGTTAATCTTCTGAAATCATTGTACACTGGTGAGAGTTAATTCTGAAATCATTGTACACTGGTGAGAGTTAATTCTGAAATCATTATACACTGCTGGAGTAATCTTCTGAAATCATTGTACACTGGTGAGAGTTAATCTTCTGAAATCATTGTACACTGGTGAGAGTTAATCTTCTGGAATCATTGTACACTGGTGAGAGTTAATTCTGAAATCATTGTACACTGGTGAGAGTTAATTCTGAAATCATTATACACTGCTGGAGTAATCTTCTGAAATCATTATACACTGGTGAGAGTTAATTCTGAAATCATTGTACACCGCTGAGAGTTAATCTTCTGGTTGTGAAATAAAACTCTGGAGAAACCATCCCATTATACAAAGAAAGTAGAAGCTAACACAGCACAGCTGAGGCAACACATCTGGCCTTGGAACACAAGCTTGAGCTCCAATCACCCCCTACGCTTAACTGGAAGAGTGTATAACAAACCACCTGGGGATAGACATTAGTAAGAGCTAATCACTCATAATTCCTTGGGATCGATACAACAAAATTGAAAACTTCAAAAGTTTAAACAAGCTATTTTCAACAGGGAAAAAATTGTATGGATGTTTGATTTAGAATAAACCAAAGTGCAGCAAGAGTAATGAATGATTTTTATTTGGTTTTAATAGAGTATATATGAGACAGTTTGTTATTTAGTTGTATGTATTTCACTTTAGGACCTGCGAGCATTCAAACATGCCTACTTGTGTGCAGTTTATCCAGTGTTAGCTGCTCCTGATCCACCTTCTCCCATCTCCCCATCACCCATCATACATGAAGACAGTAGCCCTAGTAGTTTCTTACAAAGAACAGTTTCTTATACTTCTACTGGTGGTATCTCTTCAGTTATGTCCTCCTTACCAAGCATAAATTTGTCTTCATCTGTCCCTTTATCCCGACCCATTACTCCTTATTCCCTTCATGACAGTGGAGTTGAGGAATCAGATGAAACAGCGTTAATTCCCATGGAGTCCATCTGCGAGCAATTACAAAGAGCTTTCAGACTTAGCAGCAATGTTTTTCAGCAATACGAGCACCTGATAATCAAGACATACAGCAAGAAATCTTCTCAGAGAGTAAGTAATCATTAGTTACATTGATGACTGCAGATAATTTATGTTGTTATCAAAATTAGTAAGTTCTGGCAATTTATTTTTATTTTTTCACAAACTCACATTAAATCATTGATTTGAGGATTAAAAAGAAAATTTAGCCATCTAAAGTAGCTCTGACAACTTCTACAGTCCTGCCTTGTGTCTGGTGAATAAATCACAATTTGATTGAAGAATTCCATGTCAGTTTATGGTTGACAGGAGAGCAAGGAAGAATAAGAAGATCTGTAACCAAGTGATGCTGAGTATTTTCTTTCTTTGTATGTGCAAACACAATGTGTCACAACTTATGTTTGTGTGTTCTTTATTTACATGTATTAATTATAGTTTATGATATAGTCAATTTACAATTTATGCATACAGATTATGTTTTTGCCATGCATTCTCAAACTCTCGCTGGATTTCCAATGTAGTAGGACAATGGTCCTAACTATGTTTCCAGCAGTATGTAGTCCAAAGAATTGAGATGCACTGTGTTGACATTTTATTTGTCCCAATGGCTAGACACATTAGAAAATTTCGCAATAGTATCTAATATGTTCAGTGTTTTACCAATGCCACAGAACAATTGGCATCAATAGCTATATTACAAGTAGGTCAGCAATGTAGTACAACCGATTTAACAGCATTGCCAACACTTTCACACCTGCTCAATTCATCAATTTAATAACCAATAACCGAATGGCGTAGGCAGTCATGTTTCTCCACAACTCTATGTCTCTTGTGTTGTCAATAAACTCGGTTGGTGTGCTTCTACCGTGCCACAATACAAGTCCATCTAGTAACTTTTCACAGACATTCACATACATATTATTATAAATAATAGAGAGGAATCTAGATGAAATAAGATGTCTATCTTGCAGAATGGGATGAAAGGTGCAAATATCACAGCTCCACTGTAAACTGGCAGCCCAACATATTTTCTGCAACATATTTTTCAAAAGTAAAGGCAGCAGGGATGATACGGATCACATCATTAGTTGGTATACCGTTGGTCAATGAAAAATATTTCATGCATGAATAAGGGTACATTAGAAAACAATATTTAACATATTTAGGCACTTCATTCCTGTCAGCTACCAGTTATATTATGTAATTATAATCTGGGGTCTAATATTTTGAGCAAAATTAGACAATAACAGCATGTCATAACTATTTGAAAAATAATTGGAGTCAACCACCTTGGTGGTCTGATGAAGTGCAAACAGCATGGAGTGTTAAATGGCAAGCAGTAACAAAATGACAGAAAACATACAAATACAGAATCTGTGCTACCTGGTCTTGTCTTACAACTGAAGCAATTCTGAGAGGAAAAGTTAAATTCAAAGAGGCTGTTAAAGCTGTAAAGAATGTAAAATCACATGAAGGTGCAGGGATACCAGATGATAACCATGCAGAACAGAACACAGTAGGCAAATTAATGGGAAAGATTGTTGTATGGAAATTGTCTTGTCATCTAAAGAATAACAAGTTGTAACCACAACGCTCGTTTGGTATTGTCCTAGCAAGCAGACCTGCTGTAATGCAGCTGTCTTTGCACAGGATGTATTTGAATGTTTCAATTCATGGATGGAGTCATGCTACAATGTTAGATTGTGAATCACATACAATAGAGTAACATTCGACTATCTAATGAATTAACTTTTGAAGCTCAAAGTAAGTCCTTTTATTGTTACATGGGTTGCTGATACCCTGCTTCAGAGACAAGTTGTTCTTAAATGTGGTGGCTTCACACCGACAGTCATAATCCCTGGAATTCCACAGGGTTCTCCATTATCACCAATATTATTTCATGTGTACACATTACAAATAACAGCTGAACAGATCACAGGAACAAGTAGAATGATATCATATGCTGAAATGGAGAGTTATGAGTCAAGGAATTCCAATGCGAGCTAGATTGTATGAAGCAGTGGTGTAGATATATTTAGAATCCTCAAGTACAGGAATAGAACCAATAGGAATCGTAAAACAATAAGGATGAATATGGCTGAGATTTCATATTTTGTGTAGAAAGTAAAAGTAATAGTTAACAAATATTTATAGTACAGCAGTTGACAGTAAGTCTTATATGTTTTTAAAGAAGTCCATACACCTGAATTATCTAATACATCATTAATCTGCAAATAGGTCCATCCTTATAGTCAGGTGAGTGTTTACTTACATTTCTATGCTGCAGTTAATACTAACATGGCTTCCAATTAGTCCAAGGTATTTTACTGACATACACTAGCATGAGAATTATGCACTATTTTATATGTAGTTGATTTAGATAAGAGGCATATCTGTGATTTGAAAATCTCTTGAGATATTTAATAATAAATCAAATTGTCTAAGACTAATTTACTTGGGTTAAAGGGCATGAAGCCATGGACTATGGATCGGCGACAAACCAGCCAAGATTAATTTACTCAATTTTTAAATAATTATACATATTCATTAATTCATTTATTGTTTCAGTCTCTGGAGACTGTGTATAGTGCTCTTGAAGTGTTGGTTATATACATAAGCAATGACTGTTATACTGTAAGAATAGATCCTTGAATGACAGTCTCTTGTAGCAGTTGTGCAGACAAACTGCATTTCTACTACACACTACCTTCTGTTTTACTTTTCAGACGTTAGCTGATCTCTCATCAGAAACTATGATACACCTGCAAATTATGTGTTTCAATGTGCCTCTATCTCCTGCCAATGCTTCCAAGCTGTTGACTGCAATGTCATAGGCCTCTATGTCTATCTTACATTCATCTTTTAAGTGGCGTGAAAGGAGGTAGACATTTCTAGTATCTGTGGCTATCTGTCCATATAGAATGTCCTTAGACAGCCTCAACGCTACCATGTATCAGATATTTCCGAGCATTCCAAGATGATCTTGACTTAAAAGAGAGTACGTGCTTATAATATTTTAGTACTGCAGAATCTCACTGTAGGACAGAAATTTGAAGATGCATATAGGCACTAAATGATGGAAGTTACCTACAGTTTTGTCTTACGTAGATACTCAAGCCTCTACGCCTCTATCATATTAAGGTGCTGAGAACTCAGCTCAGGCTTGATGAGAGAAACTTGAAGGAGTATGAGCTTGTCACTTTTGTTCCCTATGACAGGTGGTGTAGCTTTACATTCAGCTCCAGATTGCAGTTTCTCAAGCAGTCTTTTTGAAAGGAAAAAATTTCCTGAACTTCTGCAAATAATGACTACTGTTTTATTCATTTTGGATTAGGATGCAACAACATAAACTGGGCTGTCTTTTACTTCAGATGATACTTTGATATGAATATCTTGCATTTTTGAAGCTTGTTGCAGATAATAGGGTTTATTCTTTCCTAGTAGTTCAGAAATAGGTCTTCGGCAGGCTTCGTCGCACCAGTTGTAGGAACAAATCCTAATTCGAACTGCCTTAACCACCTTTTATAACATGTATTACAGGTGCAGTGTTACGATACTTTTCTCTCCTTTCTAGCCACGGTAACACATGCAGTATTTAGTGATATATCTGTGCATAATTATATAACAATTAGCATAATCAGCCATTGGCAAAGCTTTTGATATGTTAGCTTCAATGTCTGATGTTTTTCACTTAAGGTTGCTTATCAGGGTGGCATTATGTGCTTATACAAGAAAGCAATTTTGTATTGCCAAGTAGAGTTTGCAATAAGTTTCAGTAATAGTGTATAGAAAAATAGTGAAACTGGAAAAAATGTTCTAACATTCTTTCCATAGAAAATGTAGCTCAATTGAATGTGCTAAAAACAAAATACATTAGTCACTGCATGTTCTGTTACTTTTGCACTGGCACACAAATCTCTGTATAACTGATAAATGTCATAATATATTAGTAAAAGTTATCAGTGAGTAACCCCTGAAGTCAGATGTGTTGGGACATTGACACAAACAAAACGGTGACACTCTCATCTCTGCTATGTGAACTAGATCCTGCTGAAAATCTTTTAGTACCATTGTCCTGCTAAAATAGAGAAGCTGAAGTAGAGTGAACACTTACAAGAATAGAGAAACACCTGAAGTAGAGTGAACACTTACAAGAATAGAGATACAGCTGAAGCGTGAACACTTACAATAATAGAGATACAGCTTAAGTTTCAGAATTAACACTAACAAGCAAATAAACATCATTAAGTAACATGAACACATACATGTTCTCTAATAAAAGGTTTGCGTTAGGATTAGAAGTAGCAGACAAGCTATAAGAAACTAGAGATGCACAAGCAATAGATTCTTTTCACTGCTTATTATTTACTATGATTCATTGTCAAGCATGACCAATTTTATATTAATTAAAACACTTGTTCGTCCATCACAAGTGATGATGACCATTTGTTACATCCACTTTTTAAATTTGTTAGAGTTATGTCAATGACTATGAGTTTGTAGATCTAATAAGCCCTATTAGAGCCACAAATATCCTTTGACAGTTTGGGGATGGAATCACCACTGTAGACTGTTTTTAGTCTACCTGTGACTTTCTAGCTACTCTTCACTGTTGAGCTGCTGCATTTCTCCTCTTTTACAAGATGATGCACCCTTTTTGACTATAGGGCGCCATGTAGCTCTATTTTGTGCAAGTTCTTCCCATGTATCTTGGAATATTTCAAAGACTTTCAGTGAGGTATTTAACGAGTCCTTGTAGTGCTTCTTTTGGCCACCTTGAGATCATATACCCTTCTCCAGCTCTATGTAGAGAAGTATCTTTGGCAGATAATAATCTGGCATATGTACCAGATGACCGGCCAAACAAATCTGTGTCTGCATCAGAATATAATAAAATCACGAAGATGCCATAAAAGTGGAAGTAACAGAGTGGTTTAAAGTACAAAAAGGAAACTGTGTGTTCTATTGATCAAGATGACATTGAGTATCAACACATTTACAGTTCACATTTTTACTGGGTTTAATTGAAATCTAGAAATTAGGTCATATCAGATTGTTCATTAAATATGACTTCTTACTGTTTAGTTTGTCCTACAACCAGTGCATTGTTTTCTTATCTTTTATGATTGACAATTTCAACTGAAAATTTACTGATTTTGTTGGATTCTCTTTGTTTTATGAATTTCTCTATACTATTATATTTTGTAAGGACATTTTGATATTGACTACCTTATATTAATTTTAATGTGCCATTTTAACTAAATTTATTTATAGTACCTACTCGTCAACAGTATTGATTTATAGATTGTTGTTCTGAACTAGAATATGGTCTCAGATATACAATTTTCATAATGAATTAAAATATATTAGTATGTTATTCCTGTTCTCACAATTAATAATTTAAGAATTATACAGTAATTCACAATTCAAGAGTTCATTTGCCAGCTTTTGAATTTGTTTGCTTTGTATGTGGTCTCTGTGCTATAGAGTACAAAATCATCAAGCAGTGTGTCCTTTGCATAATGCTCTGTCATCACAGTCTGCCTTAAAGACTCCATCTATAGCCAGTTATTCAGCTATTCATTTAAATCCTATAGGTTTATAATATCCGATGTTCGTTTTTTTAGTCCTTTCCTACATCTTCTGGGAACCATGCCATTTGATTGTTGATCACCCTCTGTGCTCTTAGGATACTGACCTAATTTATCTGAATGTGAGTTTAAGGGTTGAATTGGTCTTTCATGACATCTGTTTTGGGACAATGTGCTGCAACAGTTTCACAGACTATGTTGATTAAGACATAGTTATTGAAGATATTGTTTGCCAGGTGCATTAAATTTACATTTCATGAGTCTAAACAGTGCAAGATGATTTCCCAGTGGTCAAGTAATTTAAAAAGTATCAAATCTACCTGTTTCTGGCATGCACCACCTGGAAGTTCTGTTAAGATCATGGATTGGCTAACCATTGTATTTGCACAAGATAATTGAAGTCCTGGTACATCCACTTATGGCTGATCATTTAGTACTTGTTTAATGTTTTTCTGCTGGACATCATCTTTATTTCTTATAATGTTAACAAAAATATGATCTTAAGGGGCTGTCCACAATTTACGTAACAACTTGTCCCCAATTTTTTTTACATCCTCCCTCCCATCCTGCCAAATCAGCAACTGTCAAGAATTCAGGAGCCCCCCTCCATAATTATGTCAATCAAATTTTAACAACCCTAATGCCCCCTTTCCCCCTTGTAGATGCCAATGTCAATCAAATTTTCCCTCCCCATCTTTGTCAACTTCTAACTTTTTAAGAGACCCCCGACCCCCCCCCCCCCCTTAGTTGTTAACGTAATTTATTGTCAGCCCCTATTTCTTTTGACTTCCAAGACTAGAAGTATTAATCTTTTTATTTTTGAGAAAATAACTATCTGGGTACTTATGTACGTGCTACATCAGACAAGAAGGAAATATAAATTATGCAGCTGTTAGTCCTAGTTATGTGTATCTGTTGGATAGCTGGTACAGATGATAGTAAGAATCCAGATAGTAAGTCTAGGGGAAGATAAAAGGGTTAACTTTGGAAAGGGTAAAGGTTAATAAATGCAAACAGATAAAAGCCATGTGCCATAAGCAATACATATGTTAACTTTGGCTTTCATCTAGATCATGTTTATTTATTATGTAATTAAAATGCACTAACAAAGCAGCTGATAAATTCTCTTTTGACACATGCAATCAGGTGGTAACACGATAACTGTGTGATGGTTATCAGAGTATCATATGACATGTGAATCCAGGA
Source organism: Meghimatium bilineatum (assembly GCA_034231615.1). Classification (NCBI taxonomy): domain Eukaryota; kingdom Metazoa; phylum Mollusca; class Gastropoda; order Stylommatophora; family Philomycidae; genus Meghimatium; species Meghimatium bilineatum. Next base: position 43,597,612 of record CM067298.1, read on the forward strand.
TAGTACGTCACACTCATTCGTGATACAGCAATTTATTTAACATTGCATATTCATCATCTGTTGACTGCTGTAATATTTGTTAAAAACTTCTCATAAGAAATCCTTTTTTAAATTTTGTCTGAAACTGTCTGACATATCTCTGTATCTTGTCAATAGCTCTTTATTGTTTTTTCAATGACACTTGAACAGCGTAAGCAGAACTAACTAAGCATTGTTATCACTAATATAAACAGACTTTCTGCTGTTCTTTAGAATGAACTAATTTTATCTTATATTCTCATATCCAGAGTCCATATTCTTATTATGGCTATGAATTAAAAATATATATAATTTCTATAGTATTTTATTAGCCAAGGACTAGTAGCAATCGTCCATCTTATTAAAATTGATGCTGTGCAATACTTTTAAATAAATAGATTTGAACACAAATTTATATTATGTTATAATCTTTGCTATTTAGTCACTAAATTGGGAGATGATGTAATTTATTCTTTGTCCTATTATGCAAAAAGCCATGATCATGTTTATTGTTTTTATGTCTGTTGACAGCACTTGCCTTAAGGAATCTCCCTGACATACAGGTTAAGCCATTTTCTTAGTGCTTAAAGAGTAGTGACTCAAAATCAAAATTTATCTTAACACCGTTTTCTTCTTTTATTTTGTCTTTTCTCTGATTTTGTTGTTGGACATCACAGTGTTGAATGACGGTCAGTTTTTGGGCTATGGCACATCTGGTAACATGATATGTAATAAATTGTGATGTCTTAAGACATCAGTAACTTTTTCAATATACTTTCTCCTTGGTCTTTCTCTAGCTCTTGGTGATTTCATTTTTATGTTGTATGATCTTACTGCTCATCAATTTGGGATCATTCTAATTAAGTGGCAGAACCGAACCATTTCAGTCTCTACTGTTAAATATATTTGACCACAGAATATTTCCAACAGTTATTGATATTTCTTCATTTCTTCATTTCTCATGTTTTAACACTAACATGTATCACAAGACAAGTTCACTGGCGGCTGGACAATTCGTGCAAGATAGATGTGAAGGACAAACCGTCGTGGCGTAGTCAGTACATATTCACTGCCTGGCACAGGCTATGGTAGCCCAACCGAAATGTCATGGCATGCTGAAATCGGATGTGCCGGACCTACACCGCGCATAATGTTGGCACTTTTTCTTTATAAATAAGAAGGGACAAAAATGTGGTATCAATATCATTGTACTCCAGATGGACTAGTGGATGTTCAGTTTCTTTCATCAGATGGTGAAAGGTAGACAGGCTGAACATTCTTATAGTCTTCATGTGTACAAGTCATATACATGTCATTCATAGGAACCTACTACTTGTGAAGGTTCTTGCCAACATGTGAATGAAATATGAAAACACAAATAATATTATTCTACTAATTACAAAAATGAATAATTTGTGCAAGGATATGTTGGTGTTCAAGAAAATGAATACAGTTATACAGAAACTATGGGGATTGGGCAAGAAACAGTCCGAGCTGATGTTCTGAATGCACTTAAGGAGCTATGATGAATAACTTATGTAATTAATACTTGTGAATCTGCAAGCTTAAGCAGACTGCAAGAACATAATGTCAAGAGGGTTGCAGTTAAACAAGAGTGATATCAAGGTACTCAGAGAAGACTAGTAAACCAACACAGAGTGGGTGTGATCTTTTGCTGCATACTACAGGATATTGTGAGATGGAGATATGAGCACTTTTGTGTGATCTAAAATGTGGATGATGTTTTGACTAAGAAAAAGAGATAAATCTATGCTTCGACCAAAATGACTTTATTAAGCAGAAGATATAAATCACAAAATTAACAGAATTTTGAAAACATTAAAATAATACTTAAAACAGCTGTTGTATTATACATTTTCTAGTGTTATGTTGTGTCCATTTTGTGTTTTGTATCTTATTTATGTTAATAGACCTTGTTGAAGCATTGATATGTTGTTTTTTGTGATTAATAAAACTATATTACATTGTGTATTATTATTTTATTTGTTGGTATTGAGTTAGTGTTGCAGCCTAATCTATTATCAACTATTGTTTCTTGACTTTTGTCATGAAAAATTACTTCATTTCTATGTTGTATTTTTGTAATGACTCAGCCATCATCATGGTAAACACTAGCATTAAGAAAATGTTGTCCCTAGTATTTTTAGACAAATTGTATCTTTTTGAAAATATTGGTGTAGTCAAGTAGTTGATTGACTGATACAGAACCCAAAGCATTACGAGCGATTAGCCCCTACTTTCTATGTGCAGTGGGTTGTTTTTTTGTAGCGTTCTTTCATACCCAGGAGACTTCAGCCTTCAGTTTAGTACAATGCTTATTGAAGGAGATTTCTACTCAGAGGGGGTCTATAATTGTATATCAATATTACGGCATGTCATCTACTAAGGTTTTCTGTTGCATGAGTGGTTTGTCTAGTGGGTTATTGGTTGGACCCACAGTTGCAACTGCATACGTAGTCAAGTAGTTAAAAAACACTTGTTTTACAGTCAAAAGTCATTAAGTTGCCAACTAGTTTAATCACTTTTCACTAGTTCTAGCTAAATTTATCATAAATTAGGTAACCAGTTAGTTAAGTTAGTAAAATGAAGGATAACAGTGAAGGAAATTAACATCAGATAATGCTGTGAAGCTACTATTTACTCATCCCTGCACTTATGATATGAGATTAATTTGTCATACACTTTAAAATTATCTGCACATTTATTACATTCATCCTTAATGGTATTTCATTAATCCTAAGGGACAAGTAGAGATAGAGCCCATGTGGGGATTTGATCATTCTATTATTATTTTTTACAAAGTAGTTGTCAGTTTGTCTTTTTGCTTTGAGCACTTCATTTGTTGAATTATCTTGTATTATTGAGCTAGCTGTGTCTATCTTCTTCTTTGTTAGGTTTTTCAATTCTTTTTGTATTTTATTTTGCTCCTAAATGATCACGGTGCCATAACTAAATCTGGAGTGAGACAGAGACACATTATGTGCTGTTTGTTTTACAGTTATGTCAGTAGTTGCGGTATACTCACATCTTAAATATACAAAACACAACTAACATTAAGAAACTTTTCATGTGTAATAACCTTATTCTTTCTCTGGATTCTCAATGCATTAACTGTCATATAGTATCTATTATGCATGATTTATTATTTATGTGTATTATTATTATTATTACAATAATTTGTAATTATTATTATTATATATATATATATATATATATATAATCCTTATACTAACATATGGGTGCGAGTTTTGGACAATAAACAAACTGGAAAGTGGGAAATTAGAGGCAATAGAGATGTGGTTCTATAGAAGAATGCTCAGAATACCATGGACTGCCAGAAAAACAAATGTAGAGGTGTTGATAGAGTCAAATGCGAAATAGACCTTAATCAATAATATAAGAAAACATAATTTTTTTTTTGCTTCTTCATGAGACAGGCAGGTTTGGAGAACATAATCACAACAGACAAAAATGAAGGAAACAGAGACAGAGGACGACAAACGTGAGAAAATATTAGACAGTTTGACAACCTGACATGGCAGGGAAACAACAACGACCTTGATACATAATACTGTGGACAGAGAGCTGTGGAAAGCCATGACCTACGCAAGCCGACATGGCACCTGATGATGATTATTATTATTATTATTCACCCGTTTGATAACCATGACCGGGACTTCTAGTTTAGGGCGCAAAGATTGGGTCACTGTTTTCTTTCCAGGCATGTCGTAGCAGATGACTAAGAATAGTTTAGAAAACTGATAAACAGGAACACCTGTGAAAAAGCTATTGTCATTGCATGTCTTGCTCAATTCCCTACTTTTGTCTTCTGTCAAATGGTCCCCATGGATGATGGATAGATGCTGGCCAGTGAAAATAGAAGAAAATAGAACATGTATTTATAATGAATATATTGCACCTTGTCCTTTTTTTTGAGGTAGACTCCTAGGTGGCAGGGAATGCTTACTGTGTGATCATTGCAGATAGGTCAATATTGTTGATGGAGGAATGATGAACTAGTTGACCCAGATGTATATGCTGCAATTCTGGCAGGATGTGAGAATCGTTGCATATTGCCAAACTGGAAGGCCTCCTTTGGGAACTAAAAATGTATCCATACGCCCCATTAACACAACCATGCCTTTGTGAGCGCATATTTTATGTATTTGGGCATCACCTTGGTTACCTACTTATCTGAAGGGAAACTATGTTTTTGTCACAAAGGCTGTGGTCTGTTAACTGACTCCTTCCCAGGAATCATTTGATGAACTGATTCATTCATTGATGAACTGATTATATTTGACTTGGATATGTTTTCTGGTAAGGGAAACAGCTCCAAGTTCTAGTTTTCAATATTTTTATGGTTTTGTGCTTTTGGTTGGTATTTGTTTCTTGAAAAAGGTCCAGTTTGGACTGCAATTTAGTAATTGTCATTGTTCCATATTTTATTATTAGTTATTTATTTTTACTATTGATAGTCAGTCATTTTTCAGTATCCTTTCTACATTAATTAGTAGTCATTTAGACATTTTATTTTCTTGTTAAAATAAATGTTTATATATTATTTTATTTTTTTCAAAATGTACTTGTGATAATCACATTGTCTGTTCATTTCTGTTGTGAAATATATATATATATTAAATTATAATGTAAATATATTTAGAAGTACTATTTCTTGTTTCCATGATGTATGTGCACACACAAAAATATATATATATATATATATATATATATATATATATATATAATTCTGTCCAGACTCTAGAATAATTACATGCTGAATCAGTTAAGAGCTACCTGCTTACAGCGAAATTGATTATTTCTTAATCATCATCATTATTATTATATTATTATTTTTATTATTATTTATTGTGCTCAGGGGGTTGTGAGTATGAAGCTTACTTGTGATGTCTTGTTTTCAAACTGGATCTGAGATCCCTGGGGATTATCATTTGAAACTACTGAGTTATATGCTATGAGTGGTACTCTTAGCTGTCATTGTACCATTTCTTTGAGAGGGGTGAAGTACATATGAAAAAACCCTAGTACAATGATGTCAAACCTCTATGACACTTAAATCTTTTATTATTTACACATTATCTTAAAGTCATTATCTCTTTGTCATTTGCTTCTGTATCTGTTCAAGTGGTGTGTGCTACTTGCTTATCCATGTTGAATCATCTTTAGTCTGTATATATATTTCTGTACTGAAGGTCAACCAAATAATCATGAAGCAAGTTCTTAGTTTTGAAAAAACTGAGAAAAGAAAAAGACATATATTTAGTGAAATACTGGAAAAACACTCACAAGAGAAGTTAAGATGATATGAATTTACTTCCATGCTGAGATTGGGAATATTACCCGTACCTAAAAAAGCATTGTGGTAATCCACCTTTAGCCCTGTAGTTATGAAGGAGATGAAAATATAATTCCTTGACTGTTTTTTTTTCTAAAATTATCCTTTCTAGTATTTCTCACAAAATCTTATTAGTGACTTTTCTTTGATATGACATGAAAAATATAGATTTTGTTTTGTTTTTACTCTATAACCAGGGATCATGTTTGACATTGATGGTGCAGTGAGGTATGCATATATTTTCTGGATGTTATATGGTTATGGGCTCTTGTTTGCTTTTAAGTGGTGGTGGAAGAATCTAAAAAACATACTGAAATGCATATTTTATTAAGTCTTCAGGTCTTTTCTAAACTAGAAAATTAAAGACAGATAATATATCATTCTTTCACAGTTGCTTGCAGAAGAATTGTCTGGACAGTTAGCAGTGCTTGAAACAAACAGCCATCCATTCTACTCACCAAAACATTTCATAGTAAGTTATTGTTTAGGACAGTGAAGTTCAGTTAGTTTACCCTAAAACAGGTATTCTCCACATGGTACACACACCATGCAGTTTAAAAAGTGTTCACTGGCAGAAACGCTCATAAGTTCCCTTAACAATTGTTACTTTTTTATACAAACTGAAAACAATAGTGTTACTATCCATAATTATGGGGGGAAGAATGTACAGTGCAAGGGAGAAGATATGATCAGTTTTCATGTTCACTTTTACTTTAACTTTTAATTTCTCTTTTATCATATTATATGTTTCAGCACTCAAACACTCAGTATTACATTTGGGGAGTGCTTGCCATCTGAAAAGGATGAAAACATCTGCCCTAGATTCTAGAATTTGCCCAAGAAAAAAATCATCTTTTTTGTCTTTACATATTAAAATAATATTTGTTCATATAAAGAAATAGTTTAATACTGCATATATTGGTCTAAATTGTGTTTCTGTGTGTGTGATGCAAGAGGCAAGAGGTGTAAGAAGGTTGTGAAGATGGGAAAACATAAAAATCAAATTTTAGAAACATTTTTTTTAAAAATTGCTCTCTTTTATTTATTTTCCAATGTGGCATCCCTGAAAATATCTGTTACACATCTTAACACTATAACACACCTAAGTCTATTTTGTTTATGTACTTTCATAACCAAAATAACATAATATTGCTGGGGAAATAAATAAAACATGTAAAAGTAACTTACCTTATAAAAAAAATTGTTGTTTAACCTTTAGCAAGCCACATTAAAAAATATGAAACGTCTCCCTGCCACCGGATTCTTTTTTGAAAATTTGCGTTATTGATGGTGACTGTTTTGAAAATGTGATAATTTTTTGGTTGTTAAAGATATTTAAATAATATTTGCACATATAAATAAAGAATTGAATTGTGCATATATTGGTGTAATTTATGTACGTGTGTGTGTGATACCAGACGTATGAGAAAGTGGTAAAGACGTTTTTCACAAAAAACATATATTTTATAACAAATAAAGAGGGAAAAAATAAGAAAAAAAAATAACTTACCTTACATATCGAATTCCTTGGCAACACTGTCAACTAAATCACGCAAATCTGTTGTATTTATGTTCTTTCACTGCGAAATTATCAAAATATAGCCGGGGGAACTGTATAAAACATGTAGATTTGCAGTAAAATCGTTCTTTGAGCTTAGGCCTAGAGTTATTTTTTCTGCCACTTAAAAATATTCGATATCAAACGTACAAGTCCCCAAACCAGCACGGCATTCTGTATATTCACTGCTGTGAAACTAAATAACCTAATAATCCATGATTCAAGCCACGATTCAATGTTATTTTATTCGAAATACGATGAAATAAAGGTCTGTAAAACCGATCCATCATCATGGCATCGTACCGGTGTACAGATGTTGTCAGATTAATTGCTCTTAAACTTTTACGAATAGCTAGCCATTCTTAAAAACGATCATGTCGGAAGTGGTGGATGTACCGGCTTCGATTGCGCATGTCCCCAGCTATGTGCACGGACTGTGGTACGTGTAAATCTCACGATAATCTCGCTGGGTGGGACGGCCCACCATCAGCGCGCGCGGCCATTTTGTTTTTCGGCGGCTGGATATGATATCGGCTCGGTGAAGGCTAGAGCCAGACCTAATGTTGTCTATATTCCCGTCAATATATTAGCCTCATACATGTTCCATGTTATATCATAATGAAATCAGCATGTTACTATATCTATTTGAAAACAAACGTAATTCCGAAGAACTCCTTACTTTCATAATCACAATCTATAATGATTTTACGTCAATTAGCCTATACATAGTGATGCTCATTGTAAAAAGCCATTTCAACTGGCACCTAGAATCTTAAGAGTTAATTAAAACATACAGGAAAGTATTTTTAGCTCACACATAAAAACACTAAGCAATATTGCCATTATCCTCATCCCAGAGCTATAATTACACATAAAGCTTTTCTAAATATTTATTGTATCAATATATCTCATCAGACACAAAATGGATATGATCTTTGGCAAAAACAAGAAAGAGCTCACATTTCTGAGTTGCTGAACAAATTCTGGAGTACTTCTCTTCCTTTTCCACGAGACAACCAGGATCTGATTGCAGAACTACACAGTGTTCATGAAGATTACCACATTCTTCTGAAAAAGTTGTTAGTGTAAGTTGCACAACTTATAACTTGCACATTTATAATAAATGCTTTATTCATTGTTCCACGATTATCAACTATAGGTCTACTAGCTATTTCTCAGACAAGTAGGTAAAATACAATATACCACAAGATAACAACACTTCTGGTTGCTTGGTTTCTGATCAAGCAGTCCATGGACTCATGCCCATTGACCCAATGCCATTGTGTGATATAGGGTAGCCGGGAACAAAGTGTCACACTTTTTACATTTTAGTGTTTTCTGACAACTAGACTTAACTTTGAGAAACCAAATTGCCATCAGTGTATAACTTATCCATCCATCTTACATTCTTAAGGTTATTGAAAACATACAGATATGTGTAGACAGTAGAATGAGAATTTATGAATTTATGTTCATTGTTTTAGGCAAAGGGATGCAGGCAAAAATGTGATAAAAAACATTATAAAATTGTGGGAGATCGCCACTGTGACAGGTCAAGCACACCGGCTGTGTGTAAATATGTGCAAAGAATAGATATAATAAATAGAAAGACCTAGTTTTGTAACTTTAATCTGAAAGCAAAAGTTCATTTAAAAAATAGTTTGTAAGTTCCTCTTTAAAACTAACAATGTCTTTGTAAGGTTGGATGGTCATTATAACCATATATATCGGCCTCTTCCAGCTTTAGATTGGCATCTTCAACTTCCTCATGACATCTACATTTTTTTCATACATTTTGAATGCGACACTTTGCCCCAATAAACGTGCAATGCCCCAAACCACATTGTTAGTAACTATTATAAATTCAGATGAATAAACAGAGTAACCTGACAAGATTGTGTATAATAACTTAACAACACAACATATATATATCAGTTTAAACATGAAAAAAAGTCATGATAGCAACAATATCAGCAGGCAGATTGCTAGAAGTTGCAAAAACACATAGATCATAGTGGAAAAATATTATTTCACATTGTTGAAAATTTACTCTTCCTTGGGCTATCAAACTTCATTATGTGACAGATTGGAATGTTATTAGTATCTGACATAGTCACGTGTGTTAACCGGAAACCACATAGATTCAGAAAAAACTTGCTGCGTTGTTTTACCCTGTGCAACACTTTACCCAGGCTACCCCCTATTCATGTGTTTGTGAATTGTTAACAACACTGTAAAACAAAAAATTATTTTAAAAAAAGGATTATAGTTGATGTTAAATATACATTTTTGATTCAGTAAAAACATAACATACAAGTAAATTTGCTAAGATGAATGTTGGCATCAGGATAGAAAGTTATTAAGAAAAGTAAACAATGCATCAGTTTAAGAGTCACAGCAATAAAATAAAAAGTGTTATTTAATCAGTTATGCTGTAAAGTGTGTAATGTAATAATCTTATATATGTACACTATGAATAAACTAGACAATGACAATATACAGAATCCTGTGAAATTCACTAGCACATTAACTAGCACAGATGAAAGAATAGTCAATAGTCACAAACAATGTACACTGCCCTTTACTACAACCTTTAGACAACACACACAAAATAAATTAATAAACAAGGAAGGTCCTGGATGGTAGAAGCAGAAAATGCACTCCTCATTCTACAAACTGGATGAATTTCAAAGAGGAAGTGAATGGGCAGAAGTAGACATGTAGAGAAAGCGTTTGACAAATGTATACAGCCTGGAATAATGTCCTGAATTAGTTGCCACCAGGACTAAGGGAATGATAAAGAACTCATCTAGCAATATTCAAAGCCACACAATACAGCTGTCAACACCTGTGTGGACAAAACAAAATCTATGGCCTGCCAGGCTGATCTAAGAGTTCCTTGTGTATTGGCTAAGTAAACACACTTGGAGCTCCTAAAGACTAAAATATAAGTTTTTTTTACCGGATACTACTCGAAAATAAGCTAAATCCAGCCCATGGACTCAAAAAGGTTACTACCTCAAATCTACAGAGATGGTCTAATAATAAGAGAAAGAGACAGATTTCTATCTACAGACATAGGATTTCTATGGTACATACTGTAAGAATTTTGCATAGATGTCTACTGTCTATCCTACTAAAACATTGAATATGAGAATGTAGATAGAGATGGTGACAGTTGTTCTGTATACAGAGCAGGACAGAAACCAAAATTTTCTAGGATCTGACTTTCATCTTAATCCATTGAAATGGACATACTTAAAATACTTACTTTTTGAATAGCTTGTTTCCTTAAGTCATCTTCATTTTTGATAATTTTTCTAATTTTTTTTTGGAGGGGGGGGGGAGGGGGAGAGAGATTTCTAATTTTCTAGCATTATTTTCTGTACAAAAGGTTGATGATCGTTTTAATTGAATATTTTAACATTGACGTGGGCAATGACATCGACAATGGAAAAGAAATGATATGTATTCAAAATGAAATGCTATAGAAAGGTCCTAAGAATATCATGGACAGAAAAAAGAACTAACGCAGATGTCCACAAAGATCTGAACATAAAAGAAGACTGGATCCTCAAAACTAGAAAAGCACAAACATACATATTTCTGACATATAAAATGCCACAATTGTTTGGAAAAATTAATCATGGAAGTGAAAGTTCCAGGTAAGAGAACAAGAGGCAGACCAAGACTACGATGGACACATGACACTGGCAGAAGCTAAACTGCTTCCACATGAGGCTTACAGAGTGGCAGTGAGGACAACGTTCTGCAAAGGACACGTCACATAGATCAATTTGCACACATGAAGTAAATTATTCTTGATATTTCCTTCAAAGCCTAACTATATGTGATTTGTATTTTCATACTTAGGTACGAGAGTCGGTTTCGACAGGTTTCAGATGAGTTGTCGGAAGGTGCTACATTTGTTCCCATGTCCTCAGCTTCATATAGACTACTTTTAGAGTTTGGACTTCGTTATGGCATTGTAAGTACCTTGATATGATATTTTTACAGAGAGAATTGGGGTGGGAGGAGAGGTTGGCAAAAAGCTGGAGTCAGTAATACTGTGTTTATACACCAGTTACAATTTTTGCAAAGATGAAAGTCATCTCTCATGTCTAGAGCTTGGTGTCCATGTTTCTGAGCCATTTAAGGTGGTAAAAGCACAAGCTGATGTTTAAATGTTTGAAGATTGAATGTTCTAAATACATAGCAATTATTATATTTTTAGTGCTACTTTTAAAAATAAACTTGATCTTGATTTTTTTTTATTCCAATAGTTTTATGGCATAGGGCCTACAGGTTTTTATAGGTTTTTATTTGTATGTGGTACAGTTTTTTTTGTCTCAAACGGTTCATAGTTATGCTTTTGTCTTTGTAAACATAGTGTTTTATATTAAACATATAACATGTTTATTTTTAAAATTCATTTTGTAATTTTGTTTTTCCATATCTAACAGGGTGAGCTGTATCGAAAAACACTTCTTCTGCAGTGTTTGACCTCAGAGTTTTCTCCAGGAGTAGGCTATCTTACATTCATGAACAACCTAGTGTCCACTATTCACCAGATGTTACCAAGCAACAAAATGACTGTAATCATGGTCAAACAGGAGGTTAGTTTGTCAAAAACAATAAATTAAAACAAAATTAACAGTTGTTACACGATTTAAATTATAATATTAGAAATATAAAATATCTCTCTATTTCCTTTCCATTTCCTGTGGAACACAGAGAGCTGCAACTGTCACTCTCCAAGCAATTCTGTGCTATCCTCTTCTTCTGTGCCCATGTAATCCTGTCTCTTCCTCCGCTGTTTTCTCCAGGTATTCCTCTACATTCCAACTCTCCTTTTTCCCCACGGGTTCCAGTCCAGAGTCTGTCTGGTTATGTTATCATACTTCTTTCTGAGGGTGTGTCCTGTCCGTCTCCATTTACTTTTTATCTCTACCTCCACCTGGCACCGGTGTGTTCTCTAGGAAGTTTTCATTTGCAGTTTCTGTGACAATTATGATTCTGTTTGCAGGTGATAGGTTGTTAGCCTATCCCCAACTTTCCTTAGTCACCTACAACATGCCTGGAATGAAGAGAGTAGCCCTTTTCTTTACACTCTGAACAAGAAATCTAGACCTCATTTGCCATACAAAGATATGGGTGAGAAATATAATAGAAAAAATTATAATATAGTAGAAAAATAATTGCGTGCATTTTTTATTATTTCGCACTTCATATTTAAAAAATGGATGTGTTGTGTTCTGTGCTTCCAAATGTTCACAAAACTGCCTGTAGGTAGTCAGCAGTTTTTCAATCTGTTCTCTGAGTGTGACATAATAAAATAATTCTTGTGTGTATGATTAGAAATTATGTTGACATTTACTAGCTTTTAGTAAGCAATTCATTTATTTCTGTCTAGTTCAACTTGATGTACTTTCCTGTAAGTTTACAGAAAGTTTCAGACACAAATTTATTCCTCTAGTTTGACTTGATGTACTCTTCGCTGCGAGTTCTCAAGGTTCAGACTTGTAAAGCCTTAAGTCAGATGAAGACTCTGTATCCTACTAACAAACCTGTAGAAGGAGTAGGTAAGTGTTCTTTATTTGACTTCATACATAATTATAATCTTTTAAGTTAAACAAATAATCATGGATAAATGGATGAGATGTATACATCATAAAATAACTATAAGGAGCATTCAAACGTAGTGTGAGAGCGGAAGATGAAAATACTACTGCAGTCCTCCAATTTCTCTATAATGTATGCACATCCAAGTGATCAGATAAGATCATGATTTGATTTGATGAAAATGTCTCTCCTTTGCAAATGAAGATGGGCATGTCATTGAGACATGTCAAATTAGGTGTGATTGTTTGTGAGTCCCCAAATGGCTGTATCCAATCCAGACTCTGAAAGACCTGTTGCAATATGAGCAGGAATGTAGTCTTGAGATGAGGTAAAACAGTCTGATCTCTCTTTTCATTTTATCTCTTTCTAATTGCCTGTGGTATTACCCTGTTCAAAATTTTTAATAAACCCACAGATCTGACCATTCCAGGCTGGACGGTCAAGATCAGCAGTTTCCCAAGATCATATCAGTCATACCTGCAGTCTTGAGAGATGCATTGAAAAGGCATAGAGGATTTCCTTCATTGTATTCATTGTAAGCAGCACACCATCTGCGAGAGTACCACTTATAACATGTAGTTCTGTAGTGTCAAGTGAAAATCTTCAGGGATCTCAGAAAAGCCAACTTTGTAAATAAGCCGTGAATAGGATTCAAACACTAACCTCATGAGGACTATGTGAACAGCTAAACCACTACACTTGGAAGATCTACCCAAATGTCATAGGAACATTTCTACATCTACTTGGGGAGAAGGAGCAATAATGGGTCTCTTCTTAAATGTTTATGTTGTTGGTTTCCAAACATATAACTAAATATGGAGTTATAAGATAAGTTATAAACCATAAGATATTTAGTTATAATCACACATCATTCATTGTCCATTTATCTTTAGTTATATGTTTTTCAATTTTTGTTAATTAATTGTTAATTGTCAGAGTTACTGCTGGTCCTGCTCCGGTCAGTTCTTGGATTAATGGGTTATCTAGCACCTGCTAATATGACTCAAGAGAAATTTGATGTTTGTCTCAAGGACACAATCCAGGTAAGTACTCATCACATAGTTATTTTATTCACATTCACCCCCTGAGTTATTTCTATTCACATTAACCCCCCTGCAGAACTTAGGTCTTTAACAAATCTCTTCCATCTTGTCCTCTCTTTAACTATTGCTTGCTATCTTCCTAGTATAGTGGTTTGCCTTGTGTGACCATGAGTGCGAACATGTTCTTACTGTTTTTATTGATTTTTCACTATTTATTTTATATATTCTTGATAAAGACCTAACGGTTCAAAACATTGAAAATGTCTTGTGTATTGTTATTTGTATGTTTTCATGTTTACATCCCATAACACCTTAGTGATAGTATGTCAGTTGCCATCAAGTGAAACTTCTAATACCTGTGCTCTACTAAAATACTACTATTCAGTTTTATAGCAGTATTACCTTTTATTGGCTGTCATAAATATAATTCTCACTGAACTCAAGCATCCTTGAATGTAGTCCACTGTAACATAATGGATAATGTCTATAACATAATCTTTTCATTATCAACAATGTTACCAAGTTTATTGTTTGCTTCTTAAGTAATCATGTATTTAGTTTGACAGTTTTTATGTGTGTTTACCACTTTAAACCTGACTCAACTATAATTGTTTGCCTTGTTACATCAGAGCATATTCAAGCCAGCCTATGAGATGTTTAAATCTATTGCCCAGGAAGATTTGAATCAACGAAGAGATGGTGATCTTGATTCTAGAATGGTGAGATTGAGTGTTTTGTGATATGCTGTGAACATTTAGCCTTGTTGATAAGGTCTCAACTTTGTTTTATCAGTCTGCATGCCAGATCAGCATCTTTCTAACAGACTATTGTTTGGTTGGTTGCTGATCCAGTGGCCCATGAGCTCAAGCCCTTTGACCCAATGCCAGTTTACTAGCATTATATTCCTGGGGAGTCTGTGGATTTTCATCCCACCCCAGGCCAGAGCCAGAGAATAACTATCACACCACCAGGAAGGTAAGTTTCAACCTTTGCACTGCTCCAAGCCACTGCAGCCAAGATATGATTCACTGGGCTCATTCCTCGCCACCAATTGACTACTGGTGATGCCAAATTTCTCTATGGCTCCAAGCATGCAACCAAATGTTTAAGTCAAAAGGATTGCCATATCCTGAGTCACTGTGCCACTATAATGGGCCTCAGCCATAGGAAAAAAACAGTGCTATCAGTTTCCTCTTCTCTAGTGCTGTGCAGTACATCTCTGACTCCCTCCTGACCGCAGAAGGTTGCATACATATATAAAAATAACAATGCGTAAAACACATTGCAAGAATAAAATAAAAGCATGAAAAGCACAAGTGTATAGAGGATGTGCCATGAAGCTTCTATAAGAAAATCACCTCATTATAACGGCATGTGATCTACTAAGATTTTCTGTTGCATGGGTGGTTTGTCTAGTGGGCCATTGGTGAGACCCACAGATGCAAACCATGCGAAAACAGACTGTTCCATGGTGTGCTTTGCATAGGTGTGCACTCAGGTGAGACATAAAAATGTGTTTCAAAGGCCACTTCTACTTTTGTGTTCATTCTAAAATTTCTACAATTTTGCAGGATGTATCCAGAGAACAATGTGTTGTGTCATGGTTTATAGCTTTGCTGAGATATTTGCACCTTCCAGCCTGACACATCTGACTTCAGCATGGTTTCTAGGTCACTTTGACCCTGCATAGGATAGAACCAATTCCACCCCATAGCATTCTTAGTCACATCTTTTGACATGCATAGTTGGTGAAAAGTGTTGCTATTCTCTGCTCTCCTTTTTGGGCCCCAGCAACACACAAGCATCCTTTACCTTTTTTCTTGTGAAGAGATGTTTGTTAATGTAGTGAGAAAATTTGGATAACCTTATAGAGTACTGTTAAGTTAGTTTACCTTTTCTTGTTTTAATGTATATTAGTTAATATAAATATTATTGTCTTGTTGTTCTATTTGTGTAGTGCATCCACACATACATCAAATTAGTGTTGATATGCAAATCAATTTTGAGAGAACAAAAATAAACTTAATATCAATAAATCATAATAACAAAAACCTATATTTGGAATTCATCATCGATAATGACTTTTTGTTGTCTTTGATGCCATGATTTTACATTTAGTTACTTTGAGAAACATTTTTACTGTTTATATTTGTTTTATTTTACAGCTGAATATACTCATACAGGACATACGTGAAGATGTTAATGATTACAAAATCAATTTTGAGAGCACATTTCAAAAGTAAGAAATTTGAGCTTAATTGTGTCCATAAATCATTTTACTTTATCTAAATTAGTGTAAAGTTGCGTAGTAAAGTTTAAATAAGTAATGATTGTCTCTATTGTATGACATTTTTTGCAACTTGCTGATGGTCGTTAAGAAAAAACAGAAGCAGCAATCCATTGAGCATTTTCTCAAAATTGAGAGGCTGTTGTTTGTTTCTGCTTCTCTCAAAGTGTTTTGCTAAGCTTGGGTGGATTATATGGAGAGGAGAAAGTGCCTTGCCCATTTTGCACGCAACCCCTCTTGGCTCCATTGATGTAGTCAAAGGTAAAGACAAAGTAATTACACTTGGAATCAAGCAGAACTGCAGAAGATGACCGGATGCGACCATCAACTGCCTTAGGGTCCCCCCTCCCCCTCTGGATTTTTTAATGAGGGTTTGCTCCCCTTATCCTGGGCACTCCTATGCTAACCCACTAGGCAGTGGGGTGTTGTCTATAGGGTTTGCTCCCTTAGTTTAAAGTACTTCCGTAATAACCCACTTGGATGGTGAGTTTGTTATGATATATATATATATATATATATATATATATATATATATATATATATATATATATATATATATATATATATATATATATATATATATATAAAATCATGAGTGTAATCACATTCAATCCATCGAAGTTGGTTTATTTCAACATTATAAAAAGTACATCAGAAGTTGTGATATAATTATGGAAAGAAATTATCAGGAAACAAGTACACTCTTGTAGTGATTAAAAGAACTTGCAATTGGCCTTTAGACATGCATCCCACTGTTTGGGTACTTGGCAAATTCCATCAGAGAAGGATTTTTGATTCCTATTTAACATTTTATCACCGCTTTCATCATATCTTCAACGGAATAGAAGTGGTCTCTCTTTAGAGCTTTCTTTAAACCTCCAAGCAAATAAAAGTCACATGGTGATAGATTGGATCTGTAGACTGGATATAGCACACTTACCATCTGTTCCATTCTAATGCCTCTTGCATGACTTTAACGACATGCATCAAGCATAGTCATGCACCATAATTGCACCACATGACAGGTTGCTTATTTTTGTTGATTGTATGCATCATGTGTAATGTATTTTTGTAGCTAGCTGATAGGAATGATGTTCATGCCATACTTTTTTAGAGTTCACCAACAAAATTCCTTTCAGATCCTAAAAATGTCTGCATAATCCTTCCTGCAGAAGTGTGGATGTGAATTTTTTGTTTGGTGATCCTGGATGTTTCCATTGCATGCTGACTACTTTGTTGCATGGCTCAAAGTAATGGCACCATGATTTAGTCCCTGCTACTATGTGCAAGAAGAAATGCATCACACTCCACATTATAATACAGAAAAATGTTCATACTCTACCCCATTCATTCTTCATTATGATATAGTCAACAACAGTGGAAGAAATAGAATATGCATTCCAATACTTCAGGTTTTCCTAACCACCTTTTAAACAGTTCTGTATGCACAGAAAATTAATCAGCAAATGAATGTAAGCTCTGACAACTGGCAGCCCATATTACTGCAACAATCTTGGTGATGGCTTATTTTGTGACAACAACATTCATATGACTTGAATGTGGAAGATCATTTGCTGTCATCCTTCCTAAAACATTCAAGCTGATTCCTTCACTGTTGTCTTCAACAACATTTTCCACCTTATTGTATTGTCTGAATTATTTAAAGAATGGGATATATATCTGATAAATATATATTTATATATTGCATATATATAATATCCCTGCCACAGGCAATTATGCATCCTGACCATTCAGAAAGCAATTGCGTGGGTGCTTTTGCGCAAACGCAGACAGACAGACGCACATGTGTGTATGTGTCTGTCCTGTCTGTCTGTCTGTCTCTACTGCTAAAACATGTGAGAGACAGTTAGCAAATGCCATCATATTAAAAATTCAAACATAAATTATTTATATTTAATGACATTATTCTGCATAATTGTGCATAAGGATGTCCTAGTTTAGTGAAGATTACATTAATTATTTTGGAAGTAATTGTTAGTTAAATGGACTAAACAAATCATGTTTATGGGAACAATTTTATGGGATTAGTATGTGTAGTTTTTATTGTAGATATATTGTGGTAAATTTTGCATAAATATCTATCTTTAAATATCACACTTTTTACAAATTTCTCAAGGTACTTTAGTATTAGCAAGATGGCTGCCACAAGTTTTTATCAGTTTCTGATGAAAGATGTGGAAAATCTCTCGCAGTCTGATTTACAGAACATGGTAATTTGCAGTGAAAATGCTTTTAAAATGTTTAAATTTGACTGCAGTCAGGATTTCTGTAGTCTCTTATAAAGATACTATAGGAAAATAACATTCTATAAATATAAAAATAATAGTGTTCACTATCTCCATCAGTAAGTGCCATGCCTGTGGATGTAATAAATTCACTATCTCCATCAGTAAGTGCCATGCCTGTGGATGTAATAAATTCACTATCTCCATCAGTAAGTGCCATGCCTGTGGATGTAATAAATTCACTATCTCCATCAGTAAGTGCCATGCCTGTGGATGTAATAAATTCACTATCTCCATCAGTAAGTGCCATGCCTGTGGATGTAATAAATTCACTATCTCCATCAGTAAGTGCCATGCCTGTGGATGTAATAAATTCACTATCTCCATCAGTAAGTGCCATGCCTGTGGATGTAATAGATCATCAAACTCCGTAATTCTCTAGTGCTACAGTTGATTATCAGTTTGCCTGTTTGTTGTTGGAGGCCCTAAAGTGGAGTAAAGAATAACAACACTATGACGTGCCATGCATGTCGTACAAGCTGACTAAGGAAGTTATGAGTTGGAGTTGGTTATTTCAACCCATTTGTCAAAGGGACCCAAAAGCCATATTGAATCTAATGTGTCAGGTCAAAAGTCATAAATATCACAGCCTGGTAACCATGGCACAATTCCTTCTGTTCTCTCAACTACATCCTACTAACTAGCATGAGTTTGAGAATGAAAAGACAGCTCAGTTTCCCAGCTGATAAACTTCCATACCACTTTCTGGACTATACATATTTCTTTTTCTTTGTCTCAGCTATCTTTCTTTCTAGGAATTTATCATGGTCAATGTGTGACATTTAGTTTTATTTGAAAAGTAAAAAATTATTAGTATCATTTGTGAGCAAACTTGGTATGGTCTTATACATTCCAGTATGAATTCAGAATATTATGTGTCTAATGTAACCACAGTTCTTGTTAAAACATTTCCTTTTTATTTCATTTATCATCCTCATCTTAATAGCTGTCCGTCACAGGTGATGATGACTTGTGTTTTTGCATGTCCTTGGTGTATGTAGAAATGACTAAAAGGTCAAATTTTATCATAGAGTCCCTTGTAATATTTGAGATATTATATTGAGGAGCACAGTAGTCTAGATGATAGTGATCTTGTTTGCTATCACCGAGTTACAGCGTGCCAGGGTGAAAACTACTTCCGGACAAAAACAAATCTGGGTTGTCATTTCTCATTGAACACGACCACGCCTCCAGTCAGCTCAGTTGTTTGTTTGATTTGAGAACCTTAGGAATTATGAGTGATTAGCTCTTACTTCCTATGTGCAATGGGGAGGTTTCTGAGCTTTCTTTCATACCCAGGAGACTTCACCTTTCGGACTTTGTGCAATAACTATTGGAGGAGCCCTCTACACAAGAGGGGGTACATGTTACGAGACGAGCTGATAATTTGCTTGGGTCGCCCATTGTTTGCCTATCCTCTGATGAGGCATTTCATAGCCAGTGAGCTGTTCCTCATGTAGGAAGACCATTCCATTACCACCCTGTGTGTCTCTAGGTCCCAGACCTAATTTCTTCTGTATGAGCCATGTGGGTAATGGTGATGGTCAAATTAGACTCATGGTTGACACACCTTCCTAGATAACGTGCTGCTTTGTAAACACATAGATGGTCGGGTTTGGCCTGTGCATTCCTCTCACCTCGTCTGCCTGAGATGGTCTTCAAATCCATCGCCAGGCGCAGTCTGTGTATTTTGACTCTTCGCCATTGCGTATATTACCTAAAGAGATAGGTAAAATACAAATATCGGACAAGGAGCTATCTTCATCCTTGATGGCAGGTTGCTGTCATGGGACCTACCTTTACATTTAGTCAGAGTTGGATGTGTGTTTGTTATTCTATCTTTCAGGCAGAACTTCTTTTCTGTGCTTCTAAAATATGATGCTTCTCACCGATGCAAGCATCTTTGCTGGTGTTACTGGACCACATTTCATGATTCTGAGCATTGAATTTCCAAGAGATGATATCAGTGTTGAAGCTCTTCAGAGACACTTGTTGCATTTCTTCTATCCAGCTGCCAGTTGTTTGCCCTTAAGAAGCTTATGATAAATCATCAGTTTTGAGATGTGATAGTCAGACATGAGCACAACCTTTCTGGCCTATCTCATTTGTGCCTTCTTAAGCAATGGATTATATTGTTTTTGCTTTAATTCTTCAACTTCAATATTCTTAGAACTTCACAATTCTAGTATTACCCTGTAAAATATCCTGTTTATTAACTTCCTTTACTCTATTCTTTAATTAAATACTGCACATATTTGTAATATGATGCTTCCATTTGTATATTGTTCCAGTGGTGGTTTCTGCAGAAATTAGTTGTACATGTTAAATGTGCTATTCCCATTCACAGCAATACTTTATTAAATTTTATGAAGATAAATGTTATAGAAATAAGTATGGATGTGTTACAAATGAACAATACTACTGATATCTATGTCATGTTTCTGTTGCAGAATCTTGTCATCCATCACTGCCACTCTGTAAGCCTCTATGTTCTATGCAAGGTATCCAGTCTCTTCTAGTGTCATGTAAAAGAATGTTTTAAATATGCTGTGTTTATCACAGTCTTGTCTACCTCTTGTTCTCTTTCCTGGAACTTTTTCTCCATGGTTAATCTATCTAAAACATTGTGTTTTTTATATATTAAAATATGTTAGCTTGCATTTTTGATAGTTTGATGTGTCAATCTTCTATATTCAGGTCTTTGCACACGTCAACGTTGGTACATCTTTTTATCCATGATGTTCTAAGAACCTATCTATAGCATTTAATTTCAAATGTTGATATGTTCTTATCCATTGCAGATGCCATTGTCCATGTCTCACAACCATATGTTGCCACTGAAAAAATATAGCTTCTTAATTATAATGAAAATATAATTGCAATGCAATTGGATATTTTTTTATAATGCACTCCTTTTTTAATCAATAACTGTGAATTCATGTTGGTTAATCATAATGTAGGACTATTAAAAAATATGGATGTCACAGTTCAAATATATAAAGACTTTTTTAAATTTCCAGCAATTGTTTGAGATTGACCACCGCATGTTGGCATTGGCTTATAGACTAAACACACTGGACTCTGATTGGGCAATGTATATTGCACCTCAGTGAGTATTTCCATTATATTTTATGGAAATTGTCAAAGGAAGCATCATATTTTCATTAATTTCATTTGGTCGTGCAGTTTCTCTCAAAAAGTTCAAAATGTATACAAGATCCATCGCCCTGACATTAAATATAGTATAAGAACATATCTGCTCTCTCATTGCCTTCAACACCAGAATGAACAGGAACAAAAATAACTGTGACACCTTCCAACCTTGACCTTACCACAGCATCATGCCACTGTTCACGCATACAGCCTGCTTGTATTTTCCTAATCATGCTCATTGAGTCACTGAGAATGCAGACATTGGTTGCACTCTGTGTACCCATCCAGTTCTAGGAGCTTTGTCACTGCCATAAAGTCCATTGTCATGCTATTTGTAGTTACAGTGAAATCTCTCATCTCTAGTAGTCTTCCCTACACTGCCCTATGAAGACTGATGCACACATCTAAAAACAGAACCATCATTGTATATAACCATATCACCATCCTTGAAATCCTCACTGATCAATGACTGCACCTCAGAGTCAACAGTAATAGAATACCTATTCCTAAATTCACAATCAAGAGTTATTCCTATCTGAAAGGAAGCAATATCAATGTCCAAAATAAAAGAGCTGGACTTGAAATATGGCATGGCAAGAACTGAACATTATTATGGTCTGCAACAGGTCCGTTATTATTGGAACTGCCAGTCATTGTGTAATTGCGGATATACTCGAAAGATCAGAGCACTTATGGATGTGTCCTGTGTGCATTAATGATGATCTTTCGACTAACTAACAATGGTCATATCAAAATAGTAGTAATAGTGAAGCTATAAGCTTTTATTGTACATTTTTTTTTCATTCCTTGAATGTTTAGTTCCAACTTATATGTTCAGTAATATGTAATGTGAATGGTATAATGTCCAATGTACTGAAATCTTGACTTAGTTTAGGGGAGTTAGAATTGTAAAACTGTTTTACTAACATCTCTGCTATAGAAGCTGATAGGACAAGAGTCATACCAAAAGATATATAGGACTAAACATATTGAGATTTTGTATATTAGATAAAATCTAGAGCAATGACCAAATCATTTATAAAATATAATTTTAAATGGTACATTAACAATGTACCATTTGAGTACTATAAAAGATAAATAAAACTTTTGAGGTAGAATAAAAGCAAAAGACACTGATTTACAGACCAGTAAGTCTTAATGAGGCATATTTGACAAAGAAGAGCTTCTTCTGCATTTTCTCACACTCCTGCTGGTTAGCAGAATGTAGTCCAGAGAACAGAATGCATTGTGTCATAATTTACAACTTGACTATGATATCTACACCTTTTTGGTCTGACATATGTAACTTCCACATGGCTTCTGAGTCGCTGTGACCCATGTGCTGCAACAATTCTGTCTCCCAAATTTCCTAAGTTGTCTCTTTGGAGATGCCAGGATCAGCACTGTGTCCTTTTGAATATTCTTTTCTGCACTTTCAAGCCCTAGCAACACATGGGCAGTAGAAGAACTGACTAGTTATTAGAGATGTGAAAATATAAATAATACTTTTTAGACATTGGATCAAGAGTAATAGTCATACGCAGGATATTTATTGATAAGCCAGATTTATTCAAGTACACCTACAGATATTTATCTTTATTTATCCATCTAGTGCTGGCACACTAAATCAAATTAGATTGCACATTGCACTTCTTGTAAAATAGTTTAAAATTTGAAGCATGTGCAGAGATTTTTGCATGTTTTCTTTCCTTTGCTAGGGACCAAATTTGGCGCTTGTCATTCCTGCCTAGTCTAACACAGTGGACGACAGCTCTTCGTGCATGTCTTCAAAATCTGGTGCTAGATGCTGTAGCAGGAGATGCTGTAAATATGACATTTGATAATACATTTTTCAATTGTTTTCCATTACTATCATGAACTAAATAACTGTGCTTGATTACCTTAGGGCCTTATACTTTTTATTCAATGAAACTTTATAAACAACTTTTCTTTAAAATGGTTATTAACACTTTGAGAACAGAGCTTAATAATACTCCTATGTATATACTGCCAAAAAGACAGAGCCATTTCCAGGGGGGGGGGAGTGGATGTGGGTCCATTTTTTAAATCCTTTTAAAACATCAAAACTAGGTTTAAACATAGCAAAAGTATACATATATTCTTGGAGGGAATATATTGAGGTACCTTTCTATGGACTTCTGAAGGTTGAAAACACACATATAAATTAGGTCATCTAATTTTTGTATGGTAATTCTTTTACATGTTCAACCTGTGACACATATTTGACAAAAACACATCAAAGTCAAGAAATAAAATAAGGATTGTATCTGAACAATATAAACAAATAATATCTACATTTATTTTTTGTGGGATATGGGCAATGGACTCTTCTGACAGTTGCTATGCCTCTTGAGGCTTCATTTTATTTCTCTAGAATTTTCCTGTTGCTGCAAAAATACAGCAATCTTTCTCTTTATTATTTGTGATGTCTTAAACTCCTGCATATGCATCAACTGTCTACTTCTGTCATGTTTGTTTCTTTGACAAGCAGTTCAATTAAAGCTACTGTAAATAAAACCACTCTAAATATGTTAGATGCCACAGGAGACCTATTATCTGTGGGCATGAGCTTAGGTCCATTTATGTCCATGAGTGAATATTCACTGCTCAGTTCCATGTAACTCTAACCCATGGAAAAAATGATCATTATTTCCTCCTAATTCTTCCATATTATTACAATCTTCACTAATATCTAGCTCACTATCAGTAGCAACTGACACATACATCTTGGTCACATCTGAATCTCTGAACACCATCTCACTTTCAAAATCACTTGCAGACAAGAGTAAAAAAGTACACACTTACTTGAGAGTTCATGAATATTCAAAATAATGACTAAACATGTGTATAAACTATCCAGGTAGCTTCTTTTGATGAATGCTAGAATGCACAGCAAATGAAAAAGATAATTTCATTGGTCAATATTATTCATAGTTAGCCATATAGAAACATTCTTTCAATGGGCCTATGGATTGGTCCATTAGTCTTTCTCGCTTAGTAAGCATGGACCCATAATCAGCCCAGATAGTCCCAAGGAGGTCACGGTAAAACTCTTTGCTGGCTAAAATTAAATTATTGTTACTGTCATAGAAAACAGTAAACATGAAAGAAAAACTACAGTAAAACTGTCATCCTAGTTGTAAATGAAAATTAGTAAAATAACAAAAATGGTTAAATATCACTTTAACAAATATGATGAATACACAGATTCAACATTTCAACCATAACACCTTTTTCAGGATAAGGACAAGCACACAAACTGGATTTAGAATAGATAATAAAAACTACATTGGAAGAAAGTATGCAGTCATCAACTGCAATAAGAGAAACAGATGGAAGTAGAGTACAACATAAATAAAGCTACAACTTGAGTTATTTTACTTACCTATCTCTAACTAACATGTCACTTATATTTATTTGTAATTAATTGCATTTGGTGGACCTGCTAGTTTGCCACTGAGTTCTGTTTTAATAGTGAAGCCAACTCCTGCTTCACATCTTTCCTCAATTCCATCTTCCATCCAAAAGAATATATTACCATGCCTCTTTCACAGAGATGATCAACTCCTGTAAGGCGTGTTTCGCTCAGAGCTGCTATGTCAATATTGTACATTGCTAGCTCTTTCCCAATCAGGGCCATTCATCTAACAGGCCTATTAAATAACTCTGACACTACAATAACATGTATCCAAAGAACAAGACTTCTTGTACAGCTAGGAATTTTAAGATTCTGTGAATTCTTTGAAAGAAATTTATTAAAAATTAGGAAAGGAATATAGAAATGCTTTTAAAGAGATATGAAGCAGCTACACCATAAACTTTCTTTATTTCAGTACGTAAGTCAGAAACTTGACCTTCCACAACCAGTCCTTAAATATCAGACATCAGTAACACCATCTGACAGACGCAGTATCTCTTTCTCCATGGTGTCAATCTCTCCATCAGTCAACAGTGCCTTCAACAGTGTTTTATCATCCGTAAACTCCACACCTCATCCGGTAAGAGTAACAATGTCATCGTGTGCTATGATTTTTCTAAAGAAATGATTTATTGCTGAAATGCTTATTGTTGAGTTAATGTTAGCTTCATAACAGCTGTCAACTTGTACTCAGTTAACTTTTAGTGGGCCAGGGGCAAAACTGCTATTTTACAATCCTGTTTTTCTGCAAGAATTTTTATCTATGACTGATGTCATAAATTTTATTATGAATCATGTAAAATTATAATTATAATTACTTTATAACTATATAAAGTAATTTTAATATGTATTATATACGTAAATGTTCGGCAATGAATTTTTTATATGTTTACAATGGTTAAACATGTATCTCATAATTGTTTTTATAATCAATTTGGATGAAGTAGACATTTAAAAAACGTTATGTGATAAAATTAGATAATAAATTTCACTTAAACTTTTATTTAAACTCCTTCTTTGCAATTATAGGTCAGCAAATTGCTATATTTATTGCTATATACATAAATACATACTTCAGGAAAGTTTCATTAATTTTTAATTGTAAATACATTTTAAAAATACTTCACAGTGGCCATGACATAATTTTTTGGGGTATTTTATAATCATAAAATTTTACATACTATTGTTACTAAATGTTAAAAAACTGCTAAAATATAATCCAAGAACATGATCCATAAATGAAAGCCTGCAGTAACTTGATTGTTCCTGAGAGGAAAAACGGTAACAACAAATATGTTGACAGTTGGCTTTGTAAGATTTCATTAACTACACCTGTATTAATTTTTAGTATTCACTTCTCCTTATCTCCAGCAAGCCACTAAAACAACCAGATAAGCAAACCACTGTGCTGGTTTAAGTTGATTTTTATACTTACTTCTAAATAGATTATGGCAGGGTAGGAAAATCATTTTGTGGATAAAGAATATTCTCCCATTTTGAATAGTTAATCAAGGTCTCCAAATGTTTAGACTTTAGACACACTACAACAAAGCAAGATTATAATTCTGTTAAAAAATCACCCCAGATATGAGGAGCAGTAAAAGTGTATTTAACCTGTCAGTAGCACTACTTTTGTGAAAGATCTTGAGATTCTAGCAACCCTAGACCACTATTAACTTTGAATCTATTCAAGTCAATGTCTCAGAATAATTTTTTTTAAATATTCAGTAAGCAATATTTCATGTTCATGTATATCTGGTAACCATATTCTTAGGCTTGGTTGACCACGGGAGTCATTAATCCATTAAAAATATGTCAATTGAACTGAAAATTAAGCAATGCATGCTCCATTAAAAAAAACCTTGTGACAGAAATGGAGAAAAAGAATTTCTATAACCCTGCAGAATATGCTCACTAGCCACTCTACCATCCAGCTGACACTAGTTAGGAATTTTTGGACATTAGTTTTTATATTTGTGACCTCTCTTTTCCTAGTTGATTGAAATGTTGCACATCCCAGATGTTATTAAACATAGTGTAGTTTATTATATATACTTTTCTGGTTATTAAATAATTTACTAATATTCAGTTTTGCTGTGTGTTGTAGCAAATATATGAATTTCTGCTTCTGCGTGACTTGTTCTTGACAGAACATTCTCAACACTGCCACGCTGTAAGTCTCCTTGTTTTATATACGCTGTCCTGCTTCCTCCCATCAGTAGTATTCAAAAGGCCCTCATTATCTTGTGTCTGTATTTAACATATTTTTACCATTTTATTTTATTCTTTTTCTCAGGATTGCATACTTGAAAGTGTAGAGAACCAAGTTCCAGAGAACACAGATAGCTGCAATGATACTGAAATTTTGGATTTTGGTCTGACTGAATACAAAATGAGGCCAAGCAATCAAACATCGAAGTCACACTGTGATACTAGATCTCTTAATCAAAAAGACATGAATGACAAACCACTCAATTTTACAGCATTTCGAAGATTTTCCTTGCCAGTTAAACTTGATGAAGCAAAATCATACCATCAGTTTTCAATTAATCAACAATGTAGTGATAGTGGCATTTGTTCAAAAGGCACTGCACAATATCAGACAGATTCTATTAGGTCGTACAATGATTGCCTGTCTTCAAATCTATGTTCAGAAGAAATTAGCAGTGAAGAGGACATTACACCCACACATATAATCACTCCCGGATCATCATGCAGCGATATCAGTGAGCAGGGAAAACGTTTTCCACCAGCTTCATATGAGTCTGAAGGTGAAGAATTTACTTACCCACCACTGAAGATTGTTTCCCAGAGAATAAGCAGTAGTAGTCCGTCAGATTTATCTAAACCATTGTTCTCTATCACTAATTCATGTGAACATGATCAGCCTATTGCTTCACGCAAAAATCATCCACATGGATCAGGAGCTCAATACATCATGTACTCAAGTTCTTCAAGCATAGCACCAGACTTGGCAGAGGATGAATCTGAAGTTATTGAGTCTAATGTATCTTTTCCACATCCGTCCAATATCAATAAAGCTGTGATGCCAATCTCTGGTTCAGTCATTGATATCGTGGTCATGCTGCAACGTCTGTGCTGTTTCTCCAGCAACTTGGTCAATGTAATGCTGTCTGAAAATCCTCTTGCAAGTAGACAGTCTTCATTTCAAGTTCTGAGACAGTTTTCCTCCAGCTTTAGTGATAACCAATTTGTTGACCAAGCAGGACCATTTCCAAATTATGAAAGGAGTATGTCTTTTTCATCAACAAAATCCAGTGATTCTTCATGTAAGCTACCAACAAAGAGTGAAGACTTTGTGCCAGTTAATATTTCTACCCAGGATGTAAACTCAGGTCTGCAGCAGTCAGTCAGTCACATATCATCAGTTGATAGTGATACTTTTGATTTTTCACTACTAAAGAAGCACAAGATCAAACTAGCATTACACTTAAGAATTCTCAAGGTAAGATCTCATATATTTTCACACTTAGATAAATTGTGGCAAAGGTGAAGAAGAGAAGACACTTAGTTTTAATTGTGACAGAGATAAAGTAGAGAAAACAGTAAAATGTGACAGGGATGAAGAAGAGAAAACACTTTGCAAACTGTGACAGATAAGAAAACACTTAGTAAACTGTGACAGTGATGGAGTAGAGAAAACAGTAAACTGTGACAGAGATAAAGAAGAGAAAACACTTAATAAACTGTGACAGAGATAACAAGATCTGGAGATTTTGAAACAAGATCTGGAGTAAGACAAGGATGCATACTTTCACCCCTACTTTTCAACATATACATGGACAGAATATTAAAAGAAGCTCATATCAACAAAGAGGAAAACATTGCAAATAAACCTGATGAAGAACTTAATAATGAAATACATAAACTATTATTTGCTGATGATCAAAGTTTAATATACAAAGATGAGGAAACTTTGCAAAAGCACATCAATGCATTGTTGTTAGCATGTCAGAAGTACAACATGAATATTAATGTACAAAAAACAGAAGTTATGAAAATTAGCAAGTCTTCAACACCAATGAATATAACAATAGATAACACCAAAGTGAAACAAGCCAAAGAATTTAAGTATCTAGGCAGCATTTTTTCCGAAGATGGAAGAATAGACAGAGAAATAGAAACAAGGTGCCAGAAAGCAAACACAGTGACTTACCAACTTTCACCATTACTTCTTCATCCAAAGATCAAGATGAAAATTAAAAAACAAATAATATCTACAATTTTTATACCAACACTGTGCTACCAATGTCAAACATGGTCTTTAACAGCTTCGCAGCAAAGAAAAATCGTTACATGTGAAATGAAGTGTCTGAGGAAAGCTGCAATGGTTACCAAACTAGATAAAATAAGAAATTAGGAAAAGAGTTGGTATAATATCATGTATCGAACATATTGAGAGACAGCAAGTAAAATGGTTTGGTCACCTTATGAGAATGAAGCCAGACCAAATACCAATAAGAACATATAATACAAGAATATCCGGGCGTAAAGCCAAAGGTAGACCAAGAAGAAGGTGGATAGAAAACATTAAGATAACCTTGAACAAACATGGACTAAATGCAACCTCGGCGACACATCTGGCCTTAAACAACAGCTTAAGATACCATCCCTACACTTAACGGCAAGTGTGAATGCGATCAACAATCATTCACCTGGGGATAGACAATAGACAGAGATTTAAAAAAATATAAGACACACACATCATTCACTGTATTATTCACTTTATAAACAGGATTTTTTTTTCTCATTGTCTTTTGTAAATAAAAATGTTCTTTCAGGTAGATTTAACAGTTCATTGGTCCTTGTGTTACCAGAGCCTGAAAGGGAAGCAAAGAATAGCAACACTGTTTAACTCCCATGCATGTTATAAGAGGCGAAGAAGCTATTGGGTGAACTTTTCTGTCCCAATCCATATATGCTTAAAGTGACTCAGAAGCCATGCTGAAGTCGGATGTGTCAGATTGAAATGTGTAAATATCACAGCAAATATGTAAGCCATGATGACACGTTCAGTTCTCCTAACTTCATTTTGCTAATCTGTGAATGAATGCAGAAGCAGAAGAACAATTCAATAACATATGTTCAATTACGTTATTGGGAAATAGCCATGTTTATTTTTGTCATTTCCACCATTTTTATTTTTCTGTATCATCTGTTGACAGTACAAATAGCTGTAATGAATTTCATGATTCTTTATGTCAATCATGGAGTTTTTCAGTTTTAAAAGTTTCATTGTCTTAGTAGGCTATATTTTTTGTCCTTTGTATAGCCGAAATGTGTCAAGGATATATTTTTAACTTTTTTACTCCATTCATAACTGTATGAGTCTGTCTCACACATTTTAAGTGCATGTGACTTCTCAGTCTGTTGTATCCTGTTTGTTGCTTGAAGTGTGTTCTTTCAAAATATAAATATGGTGGATCAGTTAAATTATCATTTGTATCTCAAATTTGTTTAAGATTTTGTTTTTTTAAATCATATTTTAATTCATGATATGAAATATGATTATCCACCCTTCTTTACCAACAGAAATTACTCAGTTATCCTCTTCTACTTGCTCAATCACAGAGTTGTCTTGACTCGGTTTTGTAAACCACACACTTTTGTTCATCTCATTTACATATGACTTAGTGATCGAAGATCACCTGTTCTGGAATTTAAGAGTTGATGATGATATTGATCTTGCAGCTGATTCAGAATAAGAATTGCAAGAGTTAATAGCAAAGTTGGAATGGAAATCAACACCAAAAAGACCAAGCTTTGTTAACAGTGGGGACACGGAAGCACAGACCAATGTTATGATGAATGGATATAATCCTGAGGAGGTGAATACTTTCAAACATCTCAAATCCGGCATATGCAGCAATGGAAAATGCAAAACAGAATTAAATATAATGCTGGAGATGACTTTATGTTTTATGTCCAGGCTAAACTTAATTTGAAAAATCAACATCAGTGTTAGAGTGAAAACTTACTTTATAACTCACTAGTGCTTTATATTTGTACTATATGGTTGTGAAAGTTGGGCACTCACTGCAGACATGGAAATTGATTGGATGCCTTCGAATACAAATGTTACGGATGAATTCTATGAATCTCCTATAATTAGCATAAGACAAATGTGTGTATGGACTACATCCTACTTGAAATCTAGTAGAATCATTGTCCTACTACAAGAGAATTCCAGCAGGAGAACAAATAAAGGAAAATAAATTATGAGGGTAAGATTCAATGAATGTTTTACTTTAATATGAAATGTCTATGTTTTTTATTGTTAATTTCTTTTGTGTGTTGCAAATGTCTATTACAGGCCATGAGCAACATGTTTGTTGTATACACCAGCAATATGCTTTCCATGGACTTATGTTCTACTCCTAGAGCTGTAGCAAAGAGGTTGATTGGACCTAAGGTAAGTGTTTAAAGAGTGTGCATATGTTTTTGATAGTGGAAATAGATTGCTTTATCTGCATTAATTTGTCTGCAGTATCTAGCCTGCAATAACTAGTTTACAGTGATGATACTATTCTGGAACAAATTTTGCTAAACTGAGCATATCATAACTTGAAAATTAGTTTTTAAAGATTTATAAACATCAATGTTTTATGTTTATTTTCTACTCTGCCAACTCTGCACTTTATTTTTTTAAAATAATTTTTGTTGTTTCATTCTCATTGTATTATAACATAGTAATATATAAGGGACAAATAAAAAGTGGAAAATGTGAGTGATAACAAAATTATAATACAGGAAAACCTATACAGTCATCTATTACAATATAACCTTTTTAGCCACATTTTACATTTCATCACTGCATCATTTTATATATCAAAAATAATGTGTTTTATGTATGTACATCATTGATATAACTTTTTTTCACAATTTTCAAATTATTCCTACCTGACACATTAGACATATCCACATGCAAGATCTGCATTCTGTTTGTTAGGATCTTGATTCTTGATTAGAAACTGGTTTCACAGCATGTGGGACATTCCCATAAGTGCTCCGCCCTCCGCTCCTGCAGCCATCCCAGTGTATGTAGACTCATAGTTCCGGTCAGGTGTTGATTGTGTGATCTTTGGAACTTTCAAAAAAATTTAATTTTCCTCCCCTCACCTCTGAATGCTCCCATTTCTAACATTCTCTGTATGTGTACGTTCTCAACCTCATTGACATCATCTGCATCTTGAAATGAATAGGATCTCATGTTTCCAATGAGGATAATAAAGATGAGGCCACTATTATATCTTCTTAATGTTTAGCATGCTGTGTTTAGAATTACGTAATTTCTCTTCTGCTGTGGAATTTGTTTTTATGAAATGTTATGCAATTGTCGGTGGCTGTTTTGAAATCGCGATAACTTTTTTGTTGTTACAGATATTTAAATAATATTTGCATATATAAATAAAGAATTAAATTCTGCATATATTGGTGTACGTTTTGTTTGTATGTGTGTGATAAAGTGATAAAGACAGATTTAGACGTATCTATTTCTAGGCGTACAGTATTTTTTATCAATTGGCAGCTATGAAACTATTATATATTTTACATAATGGAAACATCATTGCATATTGTAAATAATTAATTTGAAGGACTTACCTCTCAAGTTTTCTCTAAAAAATATGACAGTTTCTAATCATTGATTTATGATTCCTATATTGATTGCTTATAATTTATAAAAATATTTATCAGTTGTGCAAGGTTTGTTTTTGGTGTTTGAACATTTTGAAAGGTTTGTGTGTGTTTTCCTATGTGCATCCAGTGATTTATGTGTGTTTTCCTTTGTGATTTCAGTGATTTTTAAAACATCATTACCCTGTGTTTTTAATTTTTGCCAACCTCTCGAGTAGCTACTGGAATGCAGATCAGAGAGTTCTAAGCAAGAGTCAACAATTGCTAAAGTATACTAAGCATGTGTGAATCTAGCTGGAGAGCTAGCTGTGATATCAGTCGTACTATCTAGGATACCTTGAGTATGAGGATATAGCAATAATTAGTTTTATTTTCATGTCTTTCAGCTTGTAGAGTTCATTGAGAGTCAGCAAGCTGGTCAATTAATCTGGGGCTGCAGACATCAAGCTGAAGCCAATTTTGACTGTCTCCTATATTTAAACAGGAAGACAAAGTTACTGAGTGACCGCCATGAACAAGTTACCCAACACATGTGTACTCGCATCAACAATGTGTATGCATGCTTGCATATTTTAGATAACTATCAGAAGAAACTTTTGAAGGCATTTAATATTCAAGAAGATATAGAAACATTTCTTTATTCAAGAAGTAATTCTTTTCAAGGAACTGCAGAAAGGAGAAACTCTAATGTTTCAGAAGGTAAAAGTTAATTTATATCTAATATTGCTTATATGGTGTATTTTTCTTTCTAAACAGATGAAAAGTTTACCTGAACTCTAAAAATATATAATGATATGTTACACTTCTTTTTCCATTCTCACACTCCTGCTGGTTAGCAGGATGCATTCTGGAAAATGGAATGTAATATGTTGTGGTTTACACCTGGGCTGCAATATTTGCATCTTTCAGCCTGACATATTGGTTCAGCCTTTGGAATGGAACCATCAACTCCAACCTAAACTGCTTCAGTTGTCAGGTCACTGTATTGCTAGTCTTTGCTCCCGATTTAGGCCCTAGCGACTCTTGAATTAGCCACTTAAGGACACAAAATAGTACTAAATAGTTAGCAAAAGATATACACAAATAATCCAATACCACAGTGGCCAAAAGCTTCTCAAATTGAGGTGTAGATGGAGCATAAGATTGATGCTGTATAAATATTAAACTAAAATTTTGAATAAATTGATTATATATAACATATAGTAACACATTACTGACACATTTTGAATATATTGTTTATTTATAACATATAGTAACACATTACTACATGTATATGTGTATGGAATATATTTGATTATATATAACATACAGTATTACATTACTGTATGTGACCATATGTATTATAATACAGTACTATATGTGATTATATAGTGAAAGGAACAATATTTATGTTTGTTTATTTTAAAGCCCAATGAAGTGAGTTGTCATTCTTATTCCCTGTACCAGGCGGTTGAGTCAGACTTTCTGCTCTAGGCTGTTCATTCTCTTGGCTCTCTCTTTGGAAGGTTTTCTTAAAATCCCAAAACATTACTTTTTATTCCATGTCAATGTAAGGTACAATTCCTTAAGCTTGACAATTATATACTTCAGACATAAGTTTGTTGGGTCTTTTTAGCAATCTTGAAAACATACTACAGACAAAATTATAATAAATTTTAAGCTGTTATAAATTTATTTCCAGCAGTGCAGGCATATATCTCAAGCAATCATCACATTAGCAGATTGTGTTCTTCTTCTGCGTTCATTCTCAAACCCCTGCAGATTAGCAGGATGTAGTCCAGAGAACGGAATGCGCTGTGTCATGGTTTACAGTATTGCTGCGATATCTGCGCCTTTCGGCCTGACACATCCGACTTCAGCATGGCTTTGGGTCACTGACCCTATATGGGATGGGACAGCCAACTCCATCCCATAACCTCCTTAGTCGACTTTTACGACATGCGCGGAAGGTAAACAGTGTTGCTATTCTTTGCTCCCCTTTCGGACCCATGCAACACATGGGCGAGCAGTTTGTGTTGATTATAGCCTAATTAGCCAGACAGATAAGATGTTGGGGTTCTCAAATCTTGATAGTAGACACATTGTTCATGGCTCTGATGTACAAGCTTTCTTTTAAAAGAAATATGGTACAGTTTTGCAAAAGTATTTAAACTAAACGATGTGGTTGAAACATGTTTCAATAGATTCTTTATTCTTAATTAGAAACCAGCATCACAGAATATTGGATTTGCCCATAATTCTAATCGTGCTCACTTGTCCATCAGCCAAATATGAGTATATGTGCTTTGTGTCCCAGTCAGCTGTTGGTTCTGATCACTCTAGAAAGGATACACTTTCTTCACTCTCTCATTTCTATCATTCTTTGAACATATGCAATGTCTCTTTTATCCCTCTTTTATGAAAGTACTGATGGCTTTTTAGTTTCTTCTCTGTTAAGCATTTATATTAACTACCAAAATGTCAAAATATTACTTGTCATCAGTGTAAAAAAACAGTACATTGGCAATGAATTTTAATTCAATGGTGCTTGGTTACCAGACACAGTTGATCTAAACAGAGGTGATCCAACAAAAACATTCTTTGAAACTTTATTCCACTCAATATTGTATTAGACCTAACTATTTTCTGTATAATGCAGTGTAAGATTATCATTGCTGTCACTAGGTCTATCTGATTCTTAAGAAACATTAGCAGTAGGAACAATTTTAGAATTTTTTAGCTAAATTGTAAAATAATTTAGTTATTTTTCCCATACCAATAATATTAGGTATATTTCTTTTTCGATTTTCACCAGTTCGGTAATCTTCACTGTCAAAATTGAAAATATTGTTGTTTTCCAACACATCACTTAGAATTTTTTGGAAAGTCCCGAAGATCACACAATCAACACTTGATCGGGACTCTGAGTCTACATACACTGGGATGGCTGCTGGAGCGAAGGGTGGAGTACTTATGGGAATGTCCCTCGTACTGTGAAGCCAGTTTCTAATCAAGAATCATTTGAAATAATAACTCCAGCTATAAAATTCTCAAAGAATAGTAAAGCCCAATGTTTGCTAAATCTTTGAGTTCTCTTACTAGTGGAAGATAAGCCATTTTGCTAATTTCAGAAAATCTTAATCTACCTTGTTCGAATTTAAATTATAATTAAATATGTCACTTGCGTCAAATCACATTTTACCACGATGGTTTCATTTCATTAACCAAATTTCTAAATTTTAAACAGCAAAATAAGTTAATAGAAATTAATTTACAACAGAAATGAAACAAATTTAGACGTCCTATCTGCAATTGCGATTTATCGTTGATATGTCTACAATCAATTTGTTGTATCTATAACAATTAATCAGTTTTACATGGGTAAATAGTTAACAACTTTTTCTCTTTTCCTGTATCAACCTATGTTTTACTAATAAAGTTATAACTAAATGACAGATTAAAATTCAATATTTTTCGTGCACAGAGTAGTTTGTTTTGATCATTGTAGGTTCCCCACAACTGTGTTTGCAGAGATGTTTGTTTCTCTAGGCCAGAATGTATAGGTTTCATTGTGTTGTGTAGATGCTCTTTTTTAGTCTCATGCCACTTAGATTAGACCAACATTTTCAGCTTTTACTGTAATCTAGTATTTTGGGATGCTTGCCTAAATCCTGTTGGTAAATGGACTTCCATTATATTTGCTTTATTTTAAGGAATACAATATGTGTATTTTAACCACAAAAATAATTATACATACATCAAACTTTTGTTATCTATTCCATTGTTTTTTATTTGTCATAAAACTATGAATATATTAATTATTGAAGCACCTCTCCAACTGTGTTTACATGTCAAAATTTAGATTTTTCAAATTTCCTTTCAGATTATGTTTATGTGTCACATCCCTCGACACAAGATGATAGTGTGATGGAAGACAGTTTGAGTTTGGATCTAAGCAACAGTCCTGAAGAAATATATGAATGTTGGTCATATGAATCCAAGCAGATTGTGGATTCGACACGCCAGCATGTGATGGCAGCACTGACTGGCATGTATAGGTTACTGGCCTACAAGGTGAATGACTCTTGGTTATACTTTTACTCACTTTTGTTTTATTTTATTTACATTTGGAATTATTTAATTGTTGGAGCATGAGAATTATCCAGGCTAACTTATATATAACCTGGTAATTATCTAGGCTAACTTATATATAACCTGGTAATTATCCAGGCTAACTTATATATAACCTGGTAATTATCCAGGCTAACTTATATAGTAAAAGTAAAGTAACCCATAGCATTTATTAATGCTGTAGGGGTGTGAGATGTTAGCGATCTCACATTTCACAGGCTCTGCAGATGAGGGCGGTAGCCATCTCCTCTCCCTCGCAGTCTTTACTTCCCGGATTAATCCAGTACCCATTTAAGGCTGGGTTGACCTGGGAGCCGTTGCGATCTGAAAACATTTCCGCCTCAACTGGGGAATGAACCCAGGACCACTCATATGCGAAGCCAGTGCGCTAACGCGGCTCCCAATATATAACTTATTTATAACCTGGTAATTATCCTGGTAATTTAGAAAAATTGAAAGATCCAGAAATAGCAGAGATATTTGAGGCAACAGTGGGAGGAAAATTTGCAGCTTTAAACCTTGTAAATGAAGATGTTAACTCTCTCACAGAAACCATGAAAGGAACTTTATTAGAATCAGCAACAGAAATACTAGGGACAAGAAGAATAACACACACACCTTGGGTAACAGATGACATCCTAAAATTGTGTGACGAACGGAGAGAAATGAAAAATATTAAGAAAGAGGCCCCTGAAATGTCAGGGCAATATAGCAAAATAAACAAAAACATCAGAAGGAAAATGAAACAAGCACAAGAAGTGTGGCTAGAAGAAAAATGCAAAACCATCAATGAAGGTATTAAGCGCGGAAACAGTAAGGTAGCATACGACACTCTAAGAAAGATAACACAGCCAAATAGACCAACGATATCTACAATACAAGACAAACACGGAAAGATACTCAATGAAACAACAGATATAGTGAAAAGATGGACAGAGTATTGCAAGGAGCTGTATAACTGCAAGTGTAATCCTGACTACACGATATTACAGAATTCTGAACTAAACAACAGAGAAATAGGAAATGCAGAAATTCTAGTAGATGAAATAAAAGAGGCCATACGAACATTGAAAGGAGGGAAGTCACCTGGTATAGACAACATTCCAGCAGAATTGTTGAAATACGGGGGCATTAATGTGGTAAATATTATGACCAAAATATGCCAAAATATATGGAACACAAAACAATAGCCCACTGAGTGGACACAATCACTAATAATACCAATTCCCAAGAAAGGAAATTTGAAAGTGTGTACAAATTACAGAACAATTAGCCTTATAACACACCCCAGTAAAGTGATGCTCAAAATACTACTTAACAGAATAAAACACAAGTCGGAAGAAATAATTGCAG
Source organism: Meghimatium bilineatum (assembly GCA_034231615.1). Lineage (NCBI taxonomy): Eukaryota > Metazoa > Mollusca > Gastropoda > Stylommatophora > Philomycidae > Meghimatium > Meghimatium bilineatum. The sequence continues at coordinate 43,635,534 of CM067298.1, forward strand.
AAGAACAAGCTGGCTTCAGAGCAAACAGAAGCACCGTTGAACAAATATTTAACATCCGAACAATAATCGAAAAACATATTCAACACCAACGTGATTTATACCACAACTTCATTGACTTTACAAAGGCCTTTGATCGTGTTTGGCATGATGGTCTGTGGCACATACTAAGGAAATTTAATTTTGACACCACAATTATAGACATTATTGAAGCTCTGTACGAAAATGCAAATAGTGCTGTCTTGTCACACAATACAATTGGAGAGTTCTTCAAAACAACTGTGGGAGTTCGACAGGGATGCGTAATGTCCCCAGTACTTTTTAACATATACTTAGAGCACATCATACAAGAAACATTGCATGACTACAACACGTCTATATCGATCGGAGGTCGCCCTATTTGCAACTTGCGTTTCGCTGATGATATTGATCTTATAGCTGGGTCAGAACAATCATTGCAAGAATTAACATCAAAGTTAGAAAAAGTTACCAGCAAGTACGGAATGGAAATCAATTCAGATAAGAGCAAAATTTTGGTAAACAGCAGAGACACAGAAAACCAGACTAATATCATGATGAATGAACACAAGCTTGAAGAGGTGAATACCTTCAAATACCTCGGATCCAGTATATGCAGCGATGGTAAATGCAAAGCAGAACTAAAAATAAGGCTGGAGATGGCTTTAGCGTCATTGTCAAGGCTAACTGTGATTTGGAAAAGCAACATCAGTGTTGGAGTGAAAATCAAACTGTATAGGTCGCTGGTGATTTCTGTTGTGTTGTATGGTTGTGAGAGTTGGACACTCACTGCGGACATGGAGAGAAGATTACAGGCTTTCGAGTATAAATGCTACAGAAGAATTCTACGAATTTCCTATAGGGAACATAAGACCAATGTGTACGTAAGAAATAAAGTAGAGATGTGTGCAGGTGTCCAGGAGCCATTGCTTTCAATAGTGAAACGACGAAAACTAGCATGGTTCGGACATGTATGCAGGCACGATTCCTTGTCAAAAACAATACTGCAGGGAACTGTCAAGGGTGGAAGAAGCAGAGGAGGACAAATAAAGACATGGACAGACAACATCAAGGAATGGACAGGGCTAGATATTTCCACACTCATCCGCATCGCTGACGATAGAATTCGCTGGAGGACTCTGTGTGCTGAAGCATCCAATGTGGTACCCCTACGACCCTGAAGGGTTATGGGTTTATTGATTGATTGATTGAATTATCCAGGCTAACTTATATATAACCTGGTAATTATCCAGGCTACATAATGATAATTTTTCAGGCTAGCATATAAATATAACATTATAATTATCCAGGCTAGAACAACTTACGAACAGAGAAATCAATATAGTCCAATCAGTTTTAGACAGAATGGTGGTACTAGGGATCACATCTTCAATATGAGAAATACAATAGAGAAGTGTAAAAAATTCAATGCAGATACAGATTCAAAGATTCTTAAAATTTCTGCATGATCAATGTTTTGAATTTTTACACCATCATTGCCCAAAAACAAAAATGGGGACCTTACCATATTACATGTGTTTGCATGATTATGAAACGTGCGCTGCAGATATCATCTATATCTATATCCACTGAATCACTACTAGTATCACAATGCAAATGATTACTTTCTAAATCACTTCCTGCATCAGATAAATAGATGCTAGAATTATCAAAAAACTTTTCTTCCAAAAGTTTATAAATTCAGTGAGTCTACGATTAGCCATATCTGTAGGTTTGGGTAAAATGGTTACATGAAGACAGTCCAGCTATGTCGACACAAAAAAAAGGAGAAATGATGCTTACAAATATATCTAATTACAAAATCTATATTTTTAGATGACCTCTAGATCATTTGAACCAGTCAATCAGAGTATTTGAACACCTTAAGGTGCTTTCCACAATACATTATATGAACAAGTGAACCAACTCTCTTAAATATGTCAGAAAATTGGTGGTAACTTTTCATCAACATCTGAAAAATTAACACAGAAGAAAAAAATCAGATCTGTTTATTATAATTATTTATAAGTCAAAAATCTTAAAATGAAAGTGTCATGTGATCCTACTGTTGTCTGTGATCTCTTCTTGATGTCAACCTTCGTCTTCACTTTCTCTTCTTTACTGTTGTTTCTTTCCTTTCTCATATAATCTCTTTTTTTTATCTGTGACTTATAGCTATTTTTATTCTATTCTTGCATACTATTTGCTTTTCAGTTTCTTCTTTTAGTTTCATGATTACTGTTTAGCATGTATAGTTAGTTAGTTAGTTAGTCATTGGATTATCGTCACTGCACTCCGGGACAAGTCCATAGGTGCTCAGATCTCTCCTTGAGTGTAGCCACCATTACACGTTGACTAATGGTCCAAGTACGCAGTTGATTGACCATAATTCTTTCTTGCCCACGAAACCACCCATTAGTTTCAGTGATAGTCCATCTTATCTGAGTGAAGCTATTATAAAAACCTGTGTTTTACTTAAGTACACTCTGAAATATAGTAAATTTCATTGTGTTATATTGAAGGATGCACAGCAATACTGAAGTTGAAAGTTTGTAGATGATATTATGGAAAGATTTAGCTAAAGCACATGGTTAGGGGTAAAATATTAAATTATTGAGTATAAAAATTTAACAGTATGCAAAAAAATAGAATAAATATTTTGACCAAAAGGCCTTAAACAAGCAATAATGCAAGACATGTTACATGATCAAGTGATTTGATTATAACAAATAACTTATAGAGATATATAGGACCATGTATTTCCATCTTTGAAATCAGTGAAGAGCTGTATAAAATTCTAAAAAGCTTACCGTATAATTCAAGAATTTTGATATTTTTTCCACTATTGATTTAAAGTTTTCAGCTTATATACGTGCACAACAAATTTTTATTTTAAATTTATGACAGGTACATGAGAATCCTATGAAACTTACTGAACACAAAACTCTGACAATATTATTGAATGCCTATAAAAGATTGACGGCTCTCAAATAAATTCAGTTTAAAATAAATTCAGAAGATTGATACATCATTGGATGCTTACAGGCTAGACAATCACAAAGTGTAATGGCCAGACAATTTAATGTGATTAGATGCACCATTAGTTGTCTTTGTAGGTGGTTTCAGAAAACTGGCTCATTGGCAGACCAGCCACACAGTGGAAGACCCAGAGTCACAACTCCTGCCAAAGACTGCTTTATACGGATGCATCACCTCAGGAATCAATTTGTATTTGCATCCTCCACAGTCCAATCACATGATCCGGGTTAATTTTAGAAAGAACTTGCACAATAAGTTATCTGGGTGTGTTTTTTGACAGAAGTTGGGTTTCAGGGAACATGTTGACTACATTATAAGGGCAGGCAAAGGCTTAGCAGCAATGAAGGTTATGGCTGCTGCGCAGTGTGATCAGAGGTTGTTATTTCTTTCGTACCTCTTTGGTTGTGGCTGTGGTGGAATATGCACTGGCAATTCTGACTCTTAGCCAAACTCAGATTGAAAGACTAGATAGAATCCAGAATGCAGCAATGCATATCATACTGGGATGCACAAGAGACACATCGAGAAGAGCTATGCGATACCTACTATGCGATACCCAACAGCTGAGCACAGATTACAGTATTGCCGTGCACGGGCGTACCTTCAAATACATGCAGATAAGGAACACTCGCTGCATTCCGAAATACAGAAAGTTAAAGGCAGCAGACTCAAGAGATGGAGGTCATGGATGGGACGTGCTGAGGATGTCATTCAAAGCGTGTGCAGATTGCAGGATGTGGCAGCAGGTGCGGAATGAATAAGTCTACCCACAGATTTTGAAACATGTTTGAGAGTAGTAATATCACTTAGCAGGGAATGCAGAGAATAGTGTCCCACAGCTGTGGAGAAAGAAGTGCAGGCTTTGGTCAGTGAGAATACCAAAGAGGGGGATGTGATTATATACACTGATGGATCTGTGATTAGACATGTTTGCAGTACTTGCTCCTTCACAGCTCAGTGCAGGTAAAAACGATCAGGGAGGAGAGTGGTGCCTTTGCGGTCACTATGAGTAGTATGACCATGGAGACTATGGCAGTGACCAGGACATTTGAGTGGGTATGCACACAGAAAGTAATGCAGGTCTGCATCTTGACTGACTCCATGAGTATAATTAAGAAGGTACAAGTGGGTCTCATTCGCGAACAGTGGATTGAGGCCTTGAGAAAGGCGAGGCTAAAATTGTTTATATTTATTTTCGTGCCGGGACATGTGGGTGTTCGAGGCAATGATAGAGCAGATCAGCTGGCATCATGCGCGATTGTGGCACAGGGCAATGGGTCGCAAAGACGTTCTGAACTCCTTAAGAGATATAGCATGTGAGAGTGAGACTAATAAGGATGATGATTCCTTTTAAATGGCTAGGATTAAAGATCAGAGATTGAAATGCGGTGTTGCTAGAAGGGAACATTTTGGTGGGTGCAGAAGAATGATGGTCAACCAGCATAGGACTGGTACTGTCAACAGAATTGTAATGGCGGATACACTCAAGGAGAGATCAGAGCAACTATGGGCATGTCCAGTTTGCAGTGATGATGATCTGACGACTAACTAACAGTCCAGTCAATGTCAGGAATTCATCATATTTTAGATAAAACAGTCAGACTTTGGGCTAGACAACCCTACAGAGGTCCTGTTCTTACAGACCAGCATTGCCAGAACTGACTGCAGTGGGCAAACCAGCATCATCAATGGACCGTTGGGATTGACTGGAGACGGGTTTGGTTTAAAGTCTGAAAATTCCTTCTTGCCAAAGTTGAAACATTAATTCTGTAAAATAAAAGTTTGGTACAGATTTGAAATAATGATGCATTTCTTTTTTTGAACAGTATATCTTCTTCTTCTTCTGTGTTCTCTCTCATATAACCACAAGGAATATAACCGGGTAGCGTAAAGTATGTTGTGCTGCAAGTTCCACGGTACAACTGTGTTATTTGCATCTTGGTTGGCCACTTGTGGTCAGGACGTCCGAGGTCCAGCACATCCGTTTTCATCATGTCTTTAATTCGGGTAGGCTTCCCTACTCCATGGCAGCCAGTCTATCTGTCGCCGGGCACGCGGGTGTGTAGTGACTCTTCGCCTAGACGATTGTCGTTCACGTCTATCTCGCACGAGGTGTTCCACCGTCTATGAACTCACCTTGTGCAATTGGACATACTGTGCCTGTGTCCATCGGATACTGAGCCGTTTCTCATCCATGAGCCTGGTTCCGTATGAGGAAGAATTTGCCAGAAGAGTTGGACCCTGGCTCATTCGCCCTCCTACCCGAGGTGTCGTTCGCAGACATCGTGAACCCCTCGCCCAAGTTCGAGTCTCACACCATGCATTTGAGAGCAAGGCGTTCTCGAGCTGAGTGACCTTGTCCCAATAGCGCCTGAGCCCATCGGGTACTAACCCTTTCTCTCTGCACGTGTATTTCCGGTATAGGAAAACTTGGCAGTAGAGTTGAGCGAGGGCTAAAATCTTTATCCCTTTTGTGCATGAGCCATCAGGTACGGAACCCTTTCTCTCTGCAAGTGTATATCCTGTATAGGAAAACTTGACAGTAGAGGTGGGCCAGGGTTAAATTCGTTGCCCCTTTGTGCCTGATCCCATCAGGTACGGAACCCTTTCTCTTCGTGAGCATGTTTCTGGTATAGGAAAGCTGGACATTAGAGTTGGGTCAGGTCTTCTTGCTTTTCCGAACGCCCATGATTGGGTCTGGGTCTCTGCCTATAAGGAGCACAGGTAACTAGAAGCTTGTCTCGAGCTATAAGAGTTTGTAGTTCCCCTTTCCTAGGAACTTTTCACTTTCTATCTGCAGTTCTGCCCTCTGGCGCTGTTCTGCCCTTTCATTGTATCATTGTACTCAGTATAAAATCTATTTGTCTATCTCTATGCATTTACCTTTACGCGCCTTTTCATTGGCCGTCTCTCCAATGTTCGGACTGGACTGACTAGCGTCACTGTATGTTGACAGTGCTGCTGCATGTGGTGATGCTGGTGGTGTCGGAGATATTGTCTGTCTCTCATGCAGTCAAATCTCTTTCCATCTCCCTACCTCCACATTCTCGGACACGATCCCCAAATGATTTAGCCAGAATCAGCACGTGTTACTGTATTTCTGTTTCCAGGGTGCACTGCGAGGAGGTACATTTGGGATCTTGGTTATCTGCTAACCCTGGGTCCCCAGAGAGCATTGCATTCCCTTTGCACCCCGAACAGTATATATTTGTCACATGTTGAATATACCAGTAAATAATTTGTAACAGATCTCTGTAATACTTAATTCTTCTTCTTCTTCAGCGTTCATTCTCAAACTCCTGCTGGATCTCTATTGCAGTAGGACAATGGCCCTATTAGATTTCCAGCAGGATATAGTTCAGAGAATGGAAATGCGTTGTGTCGCCGTTTTATTTGCGCCAATGGCCCGACACATCCGTCTTCGGCGGGGTAACACTTAATTCAAAATCATGAATCCTTCTTTTTGTGTCTGTATTTAGTGTCCAGCTTTAACACTTTTATAAAAGTATACTTAGCACTAGTTGTATAGATGGGCTTTTTCTGTAATACTGATCTTACTTTTCCAAATGATATTCAGCGTTGCTATGTGTATATATAGCTTATATTTGGGACCCGAGGTATTTGAAGAATATTTGAAATAATGTGAATATGTGTAACAATATTGTTATATAACCCAGAAGACTAAGAGTGTCATAACGTTTTATTGTTGTATCATTTTCAGCTCAACTTGTTTGTTAAAGATGGCCTGTACATCCTGCTGCACCAGAAGCATCCCAATGTAGCCATACCTGATACGATAGCACCAGTCACTATTTTTCTTCAAAAATACCTGGACTGTCTTAGCACTTGGCTGTATCATGACTGTTTTCGACGTGTGTTGGACAACCTATGGGTTTTAATTGTGCAGGTAAGTTATGACAGAAGAATAATCAGTATCTTATAGGCCTTATTTTTATGTTGTTAATGAATTTATGGTGCTTCATTATGCTACGATACTGCCTAAGCAATTTCAGGGCCCAAGAGGGGAGCGATGAACAATAACACTGCCACCTTCCATGCAAGTTGTAAAAGGTGACTAAGGAGATTGTGCATGTGTGTGTTTACTTTCACCACAAAAATACCACAATGATAAAGCCTGCTATCTGCAGCATGGCATAACCTTTAGGGCTCTGGATTAAAATTACGGAATTTTCCCCTGAACTTTGACTCTTTTTGGAAAATTTGCATTATTTTTATGGTGAGTGTTTGGTAAAGACAATAACCTTTATGTTTGTAAAGATATCAAAATAATTTTTGCATATGTAAATAAAGCAGTGAATAATTAATATAATTGTGTTTTGTTGTTGTTGTATCTTTGATATGACAGTGGTGAACAAATTGTGAAGTTGAAAATTGGGGTAAAAATCTAAAAATGTGATTTTAAAATTGCAAATATAATTTTTTGATGACCCTAATACTTGAGCAATGTGTGGCAACATTGATAAAATCCTCCTAAATACCTATTTCTGTTGTATATATGTTGTTTAATATCCAAACAAATATAATATGGCCTGAACAAACTAATAAAACGTGAAGAAATTGCATACAATGTCTGTACGTCCAACACTAGGTCTAGAACTACATATAACGTAATAATATTCCATGTCGACATATGGCACACCTGATGAATATTGCTTTGTGTTTTTCAATGAATAAATTAATATTATAATATAACAACAACTAAAACACAAAAACAACAATTAAAACATGTAGATATTACTTTCCATGATGATCACTTACCATGCCACGCAGTACTACATTTAATAGTAAAATATGGCATCAAAAATGGACACTGGCATTCCAGAAATTTGTTGATAAAATCAGCCAGCTTTCTTCCTTCTTACAATTTTTAGTTTGTAACGGAATTTGTCCTTTAGACTGAGATGTATTCCTATCTTTGTGTGACGGGAATTCTACGTCATCACCATATGAGCTTAACTTCGTGTGATTCTGACTGATGAATCAGACATAGCAACGGGGGTGAATGAAGATGCCTACTTTTATATTGTTACGTAACAGTGTTGGTGACTATAGGCACTTATAGAGCCGGTACGGTTAAGATTTCATGAAATCATGGCTACGTTTCCACTATAGTAGAATTTTGCTTAGGACATGGCATTGCTGCCGACATCCACATTCAGTCATGTGGGATTCGCTAAATCTCTGGAAGATGAGCATGGCATGAAAAACAATAAACATTAGCGATGAGAAAAAAAACATAGGTATTTGTCTATTTTAGTTTATATTTGTGAGTTTGTGGTACCCGAGGAGTCCAATTCGTGCCAGGAAAGATCTGTTGCAGTGCATGCATGCGAGCAGAGGGTCCAGAGTAAAACTTTTTTCATATCTTTCCTTCCATTTGTCTCAGGTAGATTGCCTGCAGTGTACTTTCTTGTTCAAATTTTGTGATGTCAGAAGTGATCTGAGTGTGCCGAGCCAAGCGATCAAGAGCTGTAGTCTCCCAGAGGCTGAGATCAATGCTACATTTTTTGAGGGAGCTCTTTAAGTAATCCTTGAAGCACTTTTTCTGCCTTCTTCTTGAACGTTTACCATCGTATAGCTCCCTATAAAACAATCTCTTTTGAAGGCCCTTGTCTGGTATACAAGCAATTTGGCCAGTCCAGCGGAGCTAGGACCCAACCAACATGGCACGGATGCTTAACATATGGGACATTTGACAAATTTCCATGTCTGGTATTTGATCCTGCCAATGTACTCCCATGAGATTTCTTAGTCACCGAAGGTGGAAAATATTTCCCCATCAATAATAATATCAGAGAAACATCATTGGATCTGAAAATATAACCCACCTGGCATATGGAGCAAGAGGGACAAATTCATAAATCCCTAGAGGGACCTATCATCATCCTCCAACATTGCTTTTTCACCTTATATAGGGTGTCTATAAAGTCATATGCACTGAATTCAAAGTGAAATATATGTGCACTATATGACACTATTGATAGTTATATATTTCATTGTCCAGTGTACAGGTGACTCAGCAGATTGCAGTTAGATGCAAAATTAACTTTTATTTGCTGACCAAGAATAATGCTAACCACTGAACAAATAGTATTTTTGGCAGAACAAATGTTAAATAATAGAGGTAAATATATTGTAGTGTTAAGGAACTTTGTGCAGAAGCTTGTTGATTCACAAGTTCCTCGCCATAATGCAGTTACAAATGTGATAAACAAGTTCTATGTTAGGGGTGATGTGCAAGCTTGACACCATTCTGGATGTCCTTTGATTTCAGACAAAATATAGATCAATATCCAAAACAGAATTTTTCAAATGCATATAAGTATTTATCATGTGTGTTGAAGACAATGGTAAACACTTCCAACTTCTGCCATAGAAATAACTATTGTGCTATGAGCCACTTTGTCCAATATGCAGTTGACATGAGCATTAGTGAGAGGTCAAAGAGAAAATCAATACAAATACACACTTCATACACAATGAACCTCTAGAGAATGGTTATTAATGCAAGCACTCAATTACAGGTATGTGATTTGATGCTTGAACATAGATCAGTTTGTGCCCTGAGGATATCACTGGACTGTGACTTTATAGACACCCTGCATATCTACTTAAATTCTCTGTGATTTTGTTTTAATTTTTTGTAATATAATTATATTTTGTCTATTAATTTATTTCTTAAATGTCACACATTTTTCAATAGTTTTTTTTCCTTTTTTAACAAACAATCTGCAAAGGTTATCATCAGAGCACATCAGACTTCAAATCTATCACTGTTTTCTTGCTGCATAAAGCCTTGAAAATTATAAGTTTCATATTCTGTCCAAAATAAATATATCCTTGTCATACAGTTTTGTTTATATTTAACAGAGCATTGAGTCCCATGCTGATGAGTTAAAGAGATCAGAAACTACTGCCAGCACATTAGCGCATAACTGGATGTTGACTGTCAGTGTAAGTGTGTACTATAATATGCCGGATTTTCACTTTTATGACCCATATATGAATATAATTATTAGACATCAGAATAGAATAGTCATGACTATTCATCTATGATAGAAATTATAAATAGGATCTAGGATAATATAATAGTAACAATTAAGATTTGGTGATCATTTGTTTGTTTGATATGAGGTCAATAATATAGGCCTAAGCTAGACTACATGACTATCAAGTTGGGCATATGCTTCATGTACGCTGATTCAATCAGTTGTGTCAGTTTGTCCATTTCACAATTTTTTTAAGTTATGGTAAGCTGATTAGCGTTTGAATGCAAAAACAAAAATTAAACAAATGCTTTAATAGGTCAAAAAAAAAGGTTTTGAAGTGAAACAGTTAATATTGACATCCAAATTTTAATACTTAAGTGGACAGTTCTCAGTCAGTTCTCAAAATTTGTATGGTTATATTAGACAGATCTCAATGTGTCTAAATAGCTTTGTGACTATTTGAGACAGATCTCTGCCAATACTCAAAAGTTGTATGACTATATTAGAGTACTTTCAGTCAGTACTCAAAAGTCTTTTGACTCTTTATAAACCTTTACTTTTTTACAGTGTAAAGCTGTTCTTGTTTTAATGTTAATATAGGCCTACATGTATTAGTGATTAGAATGAGCAACAACATAATTCACTAATAAACATGATTTATTTGTTTCAAGAAAAAAATGTGTTGCTAAATATGTTTTATACATTTATTTCAGCATCTAATTAAATTTATGAACAACAATGGCAATGGTATCAGAAAAGATTTGCTGCTTGCTCAAGCTGTAAGTATGTTCTATTGATTAAAGATCAACTATTATCTATTTGCTCAGCAGAACTTACTTGAGATTCGTATTATTTTAGCGGTAAAAATTTTGAAATCCACGCAATTAGTGTGGCAGCTAAAAAACTGCTGAACTCCAACTCTGACCTACAGCCTGTGGTAGTCCTGACAGATGCAAGGTCAGTGCTTCAAGCTCTCCAGTCTGGAAAACTAACAGGATTGAAAAAACTACTTAGCGAATTGTCTTACCAGTATAGGGTAACCATGCAGTGGATACCCTCTCACTGTGGAATACCAGGAAATGAAAAAGCAGACCAACTGGCTAAGGAAGGTGCTGCTGAAGACCAACCAGATATACCAATCACCTACCATCAGAAAAAAACAGATGATCAAGTCAATAAGAAAGCCACAAACGCCAACACAAGATGACCATCACATTATGAACACATGCCGAAATCGGATGTGCTAGGCCTACAAGGCGTATAACGGTGGCACAACGTAATCACGCTCCCGGCAGAAATCGCACGGATATCCGTGATGGTTACAATGAAGCGAACGAAAAACAAACAAAATGAACAGATCAGAGCAAGTTATAATTCTACGTCTCAGAACAGGACACAACCGACTCCGCAGTCACATGTATACAAAGTTCAAGATTGGCAACATGGCCATGTGTACATGTGGACAGGCAGCACAGAGTGCCAAACATATACTTCAAGAGTGTTCTGAGCATGAAACGTTGAGGCATACATATTGGCCAGAGGAAACAACACTGGAATCAAAGCTCTATGGGACACTGTATGAACTACAAAAGACAGTGAGTTTTATTAAGGAGACAGAATTACAGATATAGACATGTTTCAAGTGAATGAAAGAAGAAGAAGCGGTAAAAAGAAGGACTTGTAAAAGTATGGTAAAATAGGCACATAAATATAAGAAAGAACTATTAGATGAGTTCAGTATCATTTTTACGTGGAAAAAACATACAGAATTGACAGTTCAACCACATAGGTTTTATCAAGATAGAGACAAGCAAACACAGAATGGAACAACATATTAAACTGAAGACTTAGACATGGAAATACAACAAATAACAGATAAATGAAACAAAATAGTATGCAGTTGAATATTACTTCTTCTTGAGCGTTCATTCTCAAACTCCCACTAGATCTCTTGTAGCAGGACAATGGTCCTACTAGGATTTCCATCAGGATGTAGGTCAGAGAATGGAATTTAATTGTGTCGCCGTCGTTTTGTGTTGCCATGTCGCTAATGGCCCGATACATCCATCTTCGACTGGAGTTGAATAACACAAAATTTAATGAATGGAGACTGTAATAAAACTGTGCACCATATGCTAAATAAATAAAGATAAAACTGCATTAATTTAATGAAACAATAAGAGAATAGTAAAAACATGGGATAATCAAGTTTTACTAGAAGCACACAGAAAACACACAGGCTCAACATTTCAATCTAAAATTTTTATCAATTCTAAAACATAGCACAAAATAAATAGCACTTTCGATGAACATATCACAGCACTATAATATAAACAGCCTAAAGACGAGAATAAATAAATGATAGATGGTAATTAGACTGGAGGAATGGAGGTGAAACACAATGTATGAAAAATAGACAGTAACGATAACATGATATTTATATGTAAGAATGAAGAGTGTTAAGAACATGAGGCATTGAGATTAAACTTTTCAAGTGCATACCGAGTTCTGTCATCTGAGAAGCATAATTTTGAGGGCAGTCATTTTAATATTATGGACATCCAAAGGGCCATACTTTAGTAACACAGACCTGTGTACCCTAGATAATCAGATAACTACCATCAAACCATGCTCCTCAAATAATATAACTGTAGAAACAATTTGTTTAAAAATAAACCTTATATAGAGTCTTATCACAATGTATTTCCTCTGATACATTTAGTGCAGAAAAGATACTTTAGACTCAGAATTTGTATTCCTCATAGTTTTACTATTTATTACCTTTATGTGCATATAAATGAAGCTCTTATGTCCTTTTTACTGCGTTGTTTTTCTCCCCAGTAACTGAAAGAGCTTAGTTCTTTTGGTACTTTATAGGCAGCAGTTGCCACTTTTTAACGAAACAAATGCGTACATTATTTAACTAAACAAAATATAAATAACACTACATTTTACAGTACATAAGACTACTGGTGGATCCAGTGAACTGCCCGCGACACTATGAGAGCCCTCTCTTAGATGGCCTGTGGGACGGGGAGGGGGGGGGGTGCTCTCATGCAGATGAATACAGAACTATCGACTTTTTACAAAACCTAAGTGAAACTATGCATAATATTAAAATGTGGACATCAGGCCACCTCTCCCCATGATGAACTGCTCTTTCTTCCTATGTGCAATTTTGTGGTTTCTCCAAAGCTTTATTTCATACTCAATTATGTCTGTATTTACATCAATGCCATTAATTAATACTAACTGGAAAAGAAGTATTGTCTTATAGAACAGTGGTTTCCATACTGGCTCACTCTAGGGGCTTGAGATGATTTCATGACGGTGCAAAGCAATTTAGAAATTTAGTGCATTAAAGGCATGATTGCCTTTTAAACATATAAGTATGTTTGAAAAAATATATTTAAGAAAAAGCAAAAGAAATAATGATGATTTTTCCAAATACAAATAATTTTTATAAACCAAAATTAATTTTATCATGTTCTAATGAAAATCTCATACTGACAAAAAGAGCGAAACGTGTTTACCTATGTTACGCCAGATTCACTGTTCGACCTGTAGTTTCCTGGAATTATGATTAAGTAGAAAAAGTGAAGGTGGGGTTATCTTAGGATTTAAATGTTGGCGGGGGGGGGGCATAATGCCTTTGCAAAATGTTCAAGGTGAAAAGTTTGTGAATCACTGTCCTAGAGCATATATTCATATGCTGCTTCTTTTAATTCTTGCGTGTTATTGAGACACCAAGTCCTACATTTTTTATTCTTATAGGAAAAATGTCTCTTGATCTTCCTCTCTTTTTGGTACCCATTGTAAGGATAATGGTGTCAGGACATTTTATAGATTGCCTTTAGTTGTCTGAAATGTCCATTTCTGTATGTGATATTATTTTAGTTGAAAGATGCAGGAAATCTGTTAATCATTTATTATTATTATTATTATTTTGCTACTTTCAATAGCTTAAATTTACTGAAAATTTCTTCCAATCTGACCAACAACAATTTTCAAAAATTAACAATGGTTCATAAATAGTATTTTTCTATGAGATTAGAATATGTGAATTTGTTGTGAAATATGAAACATTATGTTGACAAGTTTTTGTTTAGATCAATATTATTTCTCCATATGAATATACATTTTTATTTACAGAATGATGTCATATTTCGACTTCAGTTGTATACATTGTCAACATCTCATCTCATTGCCCTCTTTGAAAGTCTCAGAGACTATGTAAGTAAATGTGACATTTATTCAGTAAATTTCTTAGCAAGAAACAAGCTCAATATACAAAAATTACAAATCAAAAATGCACTCTCAAATGCAAGCAAGTTGCTTGTAGAAGGTTAAAAGGTCTGACTAATGTCCCATCAGATAAACCAGCATGCAACAGTAAACCCCTAGTAGATGACATGCATGTAGTGAGATATTCCTCTTATTGAAACCCCCCACATCAGTTCATCTGTACAATTTTACCCTTCTGAGTAGAAGGCTACTTTTCAAAGCTATGCATACCACTGATTTCATACCTCTGGGTATGAGATAAAGCTCTTTAAAAACCTCCACAAGAATTCAAGAGTTGTATTGCTCATAATTATTGAGGATTAAAGCAAACAAACAAAGCAACTGACATGACTTGTATACTAAAACAGGTGAGTTTATATAAAATATATTATCCTCTCTCCAATGATCATTCACTGTGCATCCATTCTGATATTGGCCATTTAGAGAGCAGTTTGTTTGGGTTTTTATAGACTCTCCACAACTTAATTTTCAGAGATGCTTCCATGGCAAGATTTTCTTTCTATGCACAGCAAAGTTGGAAGAGTTCTATAGTAATGTGCTGAGGTGACTTTCCAACACATATGCCGTAAAGTCGCTGGTGCAGGTTTAGTATAGGCCTAAGTGTACCTTTAGATGGAAGTGTCCTGTTCTCAGTCAAAATATCTCCACTTGTCTGTTTCTGTTAAATTTATTATTAATGGGAACAATACCCCTTTACCCCAAGGGTTCATCTATCAACTGTCAATTAGCGGGATGTGACATGAACTTACATATATTTCACACAATCAATATTTGTGTTCTTTGTTTCATGCACATCTCACGTGCTTAATGAAATGGCGTCATTTCCAGATCTTGTCGCCGGAATTCAAAATGGCTAACAGTTGCTATGTATGAAGATTAAAGCTTGCAATGATTTAATGGTGTTTGTATTTAAAAAATATGAGCTACTGCTAGAATTGAACAGTTGGGGGGGGGAATGGTCTAGACTCAATGTTATGACTAATTCTAATGCAAACCTCTTCAGATTTAATAAATTCAAGTTGGTAACTATATTGAAAGGGAGACAAATGATTTCTGCTTACTATTTGTTTATGTATTACTTCCCATGAGAAAAATATTTAACAATTATTTAGCATTTTTACATATATAAATATGTCAGGACAATAAATGGGGGGGGGGGTATTTAATTGGAGGGTCCTATGACTGAAAACATGCTGGGGTTTTGAATGCAGGATATTTTTTTGTTGGATAGCGAATTCAATCATCACAATAGTAGTTCATTCAATGTCATAGTATAACACTGTGTGCATACTTTCCCATTTGCAAGTACTCCTCATGACTGCAGAAATTGTACTGTGTCTTTGTCAGTCAAAGGCAAATTCAACATACATACAGCAGAAATTTTACTAAAGATATGTAGTGGAAGAGTGACGTAACATAAGTATGACATCAAAATAATTGTGCGTCCCATGATGACATTAGCAAGTTCTAAAAATACAATGGGAGCAAATTTTTTAAAAGTGTAAACAGGAAATTCTACATGGACCTTTTATCCCATATTGTTCCTATTAGTGTTTTCTTGTTGAGGCATAGTGTCTGTGACTGCCAAGGTACCAGGTATGATTCCCATCTCAGGCAATTGTGCATCCAGACCATTCAGAAAGCAATGGCAAACTACTAAATGTATTTAGGATCCAAGAAAATCAATACAGCCAAAACATGTGTGGTTGTTGGCTACATTCTAAATAGGGTACACTACCAATTATTCCTCTAGCAAGAGATTTTTCATGTATGGTGTCGTCTGGTTATATGAAGTATGTTCCACTGCAACCATTTATTGTTTCCGTTATTATCAATCTGTCTGTGTCCATGTATGCATGTTTGTTCAGATATTTTTAACACATTGCATTTTGTATTAGGTGAAGTGATAAGCCTTTTTTGGTCTGTCTCTCTCTAAATATAGTATATTCTTTTCAGTACATTGATGGAGATGACTTGACTTTGGAGGAAAATGCTGGACGAAATCCGCCAGCTATTATTCATCGAATTCACCATGAACTACAGAATCTGAGAAAATCATTTAGTGGAGCTGAATTGGTGCATTGGATTATCAAAAACAAGGATGTGTTACCAGCAGGCAAGAGTTTATTATGTCCTAAGAGAAATCACCACAGAACAGGATAATACATTTAATCCTTCTTTGATTCAATTTTTTTTAAATAACCTAAAATGCATTATAAGTTAAATTATTTCTCCTAGTAGCAATTTATATCTAAATAAGTACAACAAATGCTGTAATAATCAGTTCACAAACTCTGGAATTACATCCGTTTATGTAAAAAAAAAGTATATACTGGAAACATGAATGTAATTCTATACAATAGTTGTTTTTTTTCATCATTTCAATATAAGTAGAATAAGTAATAATATTCAAACCATTTAGTGGCCACACTGACTTAATTACCTTCTGCTGAATAAGCTAAAGATAGTAGCTAGATTTTATAAAGTTCTATCATATGAGAATCAGTGAAAGCTTAATGTTCAGTAGTAGTAGTAGGTGATGGTGGTGGTGGTGGTGGTGGTGGTGGTGGTGGTGGTGGTGGTGGACATCGTTGTCGTCATCCAGACGATAGCAGTATTGCTGTTCTTTATGAAACATTATCTATGATCCATGGTGATGATGGATGTGGCTGACAAAACCAATCTGAACCACAAAGAGTCTACCATATTATTACAATGAATCACAGGCCTCCAAGTACCATTTTGTGCTGTTGTGTGTCTTTTATGACAGTAGACAGTTCATGGATTGCATGTCATAAAAGACACACAACAGCACACATCACTTTCTCCTTTATCTTTATATCATTTCTGATCTCTCTCCTCCATGCTTCACTATCCATGACATCCTGTTCCCATGACTATATATCAATACCTGTATCATGCATTTCATGTTTGCTTGCTCTTTTGTTATGAAGTAGAGGTTGATCCTAAGATCTTTTTCCAGACTGAAATTATAAATAAAATAGATCCTTTGGTATTCTGCCATCTTTCATCCTCCTAGTGTGCTCCAGCCATCTGAGTCTGCACAGATGGAGACTTAATGTTCAATACCGTTACTATTTGGGATGTATGTTCTCTATGAAGTATTTATTTTGTCATGTCCAAACCATACTAGTTTTTGTTGTTTCATTATTGAAAGCAATGGTTCTTGTACACCTGCATACATCTCTATTTTACTTCTTACATACACATTTGTATTACAAATTTCTTATAGGGAACATAAGACAAATTTTATGTAAGAAATAAAATAGAGATTATGCAGGTGTACAAGAACCATTGCTTTCAAAATTTAAATGATGAAAACTAGTATGGTTTGGGCATGTATGAAGACATGATTCCTTGTCAAAAACAATACTGCAGGGAACCGTCAAAGGGGGAAGAAGCAGAGGAGGGCAAATAAAGATATGGACAGACAACATCAAAGGAATGGACAGGACTAGATATTTCCTCACTCATCTGCATCATTGAAGATAGAAATCACTGGAGAATTCTGTGTGCTGAAACATCCAATGTGGTACCCCAACGACCCAGACAGGTTACGGGATCATTCATTCATTTATTTTGTGCATGGATCATATGACAATTTGGGCAACTACAAAAGTGTATATGTAAATTAGTCAAGGTGGTACTTAAGATTCTCCCTTTTTTGTTAAGTTTTAAGTTTTAGATAATGTGTGAGGAGTTTTAGATTCTTAATTAAGTTGCATGACTTTCTCAGCATAGATGAAATATTGTACAAAATGTATAATTTTTTTCAGATATCTAAATCTTTGCTAGTTTAAGTTTACTAGAAAGAATACAAAGCTAGTATTCTTGTGATGTTGAGAAATAATGAGATTGTACTTTCTTTTTCAGACTTGTCTTTGCCTTCAGAACATGTAACCAAAGAGGCAGCAGTTATCATTTCTCAGATCTTACTTGATCAGCAATTTATTGTCGAAGTGGATTCTGAATACCCAAGTAAGCTTTTTTAAGTACAGCTTGCATCCACCACACACATGCACAAAAAATACATTCTGAATTATTTACCATCACAAGCACATGTTTAGGAGTGTTAAAGACATCGCTGTACTTGGTTACTACTGTTAATGACATAATTCATTGTACATTTTTATTACTGTTAACAATATCACTGCACTTAACTGCTGAAGACTGATATATTGGGCCATTGGTGCAAATAAAATGGCAACACAATGCATTTTCATTCTCTAGACTAATCCTGCTGGAAATCTAGTATGACCATTGCCCTGCATGCTACAAGTAAGTTCCAGAGGTAGTTTGAGAATAAACACTAAAGACGAAGAAGACTGCACTTATTTAGCATTATTAGCAAAACCACTACACTTGTTTAGCACTGTTAACAATATCACTACACTTATGTAACACTGTTAATAATATCACTGCACTTGTTTAACACTATTTACAATACATGTAATAGTTTATCAAGCAACTATTTAGTCTATTTGTCTTGGTGACAATTAATAGTTTTTAAAGAAACTGAAAATAGTGATTAAATCAATTAGGATGTCACCAACACAAAAGAAATACCAAATTATAAACAGACTGCAACAAATTGTCATTCATAACAGTACACAACAGAATCCATAGACACATGTATGCAAAATTCAAGATTAGCGACACAGTCATGTGAAATGACATTTCAGACTACAGGGTACAAGCTTCAATAATGCCCCAAATAAAAAATACTAAGATGCCTATATGATGCCAAAGCTCGAAAGGAAAGCAAAGAATATCAGCACTATGACCTACCATGCATGACATAAGAATATCAGCACTATGACCTACCATGCATGACATAAGAATATCAGCACTATGACCTACCATGCATGACATAAGAATATCAGCACTATGACCTACCATGCATGACATAAGAATATCAGCACTATGACCTACCATGCATGACATAAGAATATCAGCACTATGACCTACCATGCATGACATAAGAATATCAGCACTATGACCTACCATGCATGACATAAGAGACAACTATAGAGTTTTGTGGGTGGAGTCCATAGGTCAAAGTGATCCAGATGTCTTATTGAGATTTACCCAGACAGGTTTACCCAATTAATAAGTTTACATTTCACAGACGAACTGTAAATCATGACAGACCATACTTCATTCTCTGAAATACATCCTGCTAACCTGCAGGAGTTTGAGTACTAATGAAAAGAAGAAGATATTTGCACTAAGAAATGTCATTTAACAACATGCTTAATACAAGACTAAATCTATACAAACATTAAAAAAGACATTTGATAGTAGCATGCAAAAGTGTTTGGTGCATTTTGATGAAATATAATTCTATTATATATAATAAGCATAGAAAGTTAATTAAAGCTTCCAACTTAAAGTTAAGATATGAGTATTTCAGGGGATGTGTAATTTCAGATGTTCTCTTCACGTTTTTCATGAACTAAGGGATTTCTAAAACAATTGAAGATAAGTAAAGAAAATGTATTAAATGAACTATGTTAAGATCTAGATTTCACTTGGTTAAATTACCCTATTGTTGCATACATATATGGATATCCAGAAAAGATGTGTAGCTTTGGTGAATGAAAGCGGAGATGTTCTGATAAAGGATATATAATACGAAAATTAAAATAATGGCTCTGAAGATGGATACCTCAGCATTAGTCAAAATAGATTAAAAAAGATTCTTACAAATACAACAGTTTTCACATATATATTAGTAGTGTTATCAATCACAAAGGAGGAACTATATCTTATATTCAAAGCAAATTGACAGAAACACAATATGTGTTCATAATCCTTCAGCTGTTCAGAAATCAACCCAAAAAGAAGCACCTGATATTTATATTGCAGATGTGTATTATTACACTCACTATTCATTGTAATAAAAGAGGAGTTTGATAAGGATGTATTTTATCTTCTAGCCTATTTAACATCTACACAGAAAAAAAAACATTCAATGGGTACAAGTAATGCCAGAGCTCAAGATTAATGGTGAAATAATAAAACAATCTACAATGTGCAGATGACACTATTTTGTCCTTTTTTGCAGAAAGTGAACAGGGGCTACTAAGTCAAATAGGTCAAGTAGACAAATCAAGCAGAGATTATGAACTAGATATTAACATCTAGAAAACAAAAATCATGATAAGCAGCAAAACAAAAAAGGAACAAACATTAAACATACCGTTAAATTCTGAATATAAACCCATCCGATTGTAGGCCGATAACCTAACTATCCCTTCCCAAAAGTGGAGAAAGTCGAAAGTCCAACTATAGACCGACATCCCCAACTTAACAAAGCCGGCAATAATGAACTTCATCATCATAAGAAAGAACCAACATGCTAAATGGAAATTAACACAAACTTTTGCAACTCTAAGAAAATAGCATTCCTTTCATTTGCTTCACTCACGTAACTTGAATGAATCAAGGAATGAAACCCCGGTGGCTACTGTATTCTGGATCAATATATCCGAAAATAATGAATACCTGGTAGGCTGACTTCCCTATCCATGACTATAGATGGTTTATGAGGTGGCGAGACTGGGGAACAAAGTTTTTCCTAAATGAATTGTCTGTGTTGGGTGTCTGGGCGTTATGTGACGTTTAAGTGGGAAATAATGAAAGGCAAGACAGCAAGATCACCGTTGTTTTTATAAGATACAGAAGAGTTTGAACGTTGTTCCTGGTTATGTTTACTGTGTGGGGAGAATAGGGTAATAAAATAAACATAACAGAGGATTGTGAAATTGATCTCTTCTTCCACTACATGTACAGTGGTTGGGGGAGGGAATCAATTACGGCGGCGCAATTTTACTACAAAATGCCTATGATGTGTTGTGATTTGGAACCCGTTTCAAATCTTCTATAAATTAAGATTGCATTTTAGTCACTTATCTGAATGGCATACATAATGTGAGGGAAACTTGGATTGGTTGAGCGATTGAAATTGGTAGGGCCAGTAGTCCATCTGCGGCCTCAGTGGGCTGGACTAATTAACAGAATATACAGAGTACCAGTATATAACTATTTGCCACCAGTTCTCACAAAAATATTGCAGACAGTCAATCCCCGGCTTTGTTTTTAAAAGATACAGAAGAGTTTGAACTTTGTGTGACCTGTATGTTTACCTTAACAGTAATATAAACATGAGGCACAGCTCAGACGAGTTTCACTACCTGTATTTATTTCTCTCCCCCATCCCCCCAACACTGCCTAAGTAGCAAAGTTTTGGATGTCAGTTACATGTTTGTGCAAGACTGTAGAGGTAGAAAAAGACCTCTGTACAGAATTAATTAGGACTTCATTCTTTATGTTTCTGATTATTGTCTTGGTAACTATTTATATACTTGGAGTCGCATGTTAAAAATTGGCAAGGCCGACCAGCACATGCACGGAAATACTCAAAATCTGCCTTTGATGTATTTTTACATTTTCTGTACACAGGTCTTAAAGCCTAGTAGACGGTCAGTAACTGTTGTAACATTTGCTTTACTCAAAATGAAAGTGTGTGACAGTGTTTAGACTACTGGTAGTCGGTGTTTCCCTACACAAACAAGACTGGGCCTTGATGATAAACATGTGTTACTGGTAGATCAGCTTAGGCTACGGTATTTCGTTTTTTCACAGACCATTACCGTATTTTGGTCAATATATAACATCAGATACTGGTATACTTTTCTGACAAATTTCGACTTATGATGTAAATATATTTACCGGGTAAAAAAAACGGTAATACCCATTGCTAAAAATAGCATTTCCGGGGAAATTAAGCTCAGTAAAAATGGCGGGCATGTCCGAAATAACGATATAGACCTAGTAAGTGAGTTTTATCAAGAAATATCAGAGATTTCGAAGGAAATATTGTATGATATATAGAAATTAATGTAATTAGAGGCCTAGCATTATGGTAGTACGCTCTAGATTGCTGGAGAGCCCTAGTCATTTTATCCTGGCTTAATATATCGGGACATGTGAGTTGTCACTGGCATTTTTTTAAAACAGTGTTTTTCTCCTTTTTTACTGTGATTTGGACGTAATTTTTTTTTTAAATTTGATGTTACTCGAATATAAGACGAAGAGTATGAAGTCATCTCTGTTTTTTGTCCAAATAATTCTCGGGTTATACACGGAATTTAACGGTAAAAATAAATAGAGAATTACTACAACAAATAGACCATTACCTGCATCTTGGACAGAATCATGAATTATGGTTGATGGGAAACAGATCTTCAAAAGAGAATAGCAATGACTAAAGTATTCTCATTGACATAAGGAAACTACTAACTTCCAAATAAATCACAAACAAACTAAACATGATAATTATAAAATTCATTAATGTATGGCTCAGAAACAGGGGTAATGATGAATAAGACAAATAAGACAAAATTGACACCTTTGACATAAGGATATATAGAAGAAAAGGGAGAACTTCATGGAAACATAAGAAAAAAAAGAGGTTCTGACAATACTGTATGAAACAAAAGCTATTAAAGGAAATAAAAATCAAACAAATAAAATATTTTGGACATATCAAAAGACGTGACACCATACCGAAGACCTTTACTGAAGATAGGGTTGCGAGGAGTAACACAGCTGGAATGCAAAACAGAAAGGAATGTTATGCTTTTGATGCTGCTCTAATTGCCATGGTTACAATACTCTAAATCAATGGTTATGAACATAGATCATATTGCAGCTCAGGAGACCACAGTACTTCCCAGGTACGCTAATAAGAAAACAATTTGGGACAGCTGACCCGTTTGGAGGATGGGGGCATAGGAGATTAATGTTTTGAACAATATGACTGATAAAAGGCTGACAGCATTTTCTTTTAGGTCCAGTGATGATCACAGAGGAAAATTGGCTCTGAATGGGTACCATGGACCATAACAGGTTGATCAACACTTGGCTAAATGATATTGATGAAAGCGATACCAATAATGTCTGACGGATTTAAGTAATGCATTTTTGTCTATAATTATGTCTGCTTGGTTGTTAGATATATAAATTTGTTTTTAACATTCACTGTTTTTTTCATTATTTGATTTGTTTCTTTTCAGTCAATAGAACCACACCTGCCTATTTTACACCTATAGATGATCAAAGTCCATACCCGAATGTTATTATTCATTGTCAGGGAAATCTAGAATCTAGTACTAATCAAAAGAGCAATGACAGCTACAGCAGTGAAAGTACCTTAGAAAATATTCAAATTGGGCATGATGAGGTTAACCAGAGTGTTGATGATAGCACTTTCTCTTCAGCAAGAAGTACCCCACATTTAGATCAGTCATCTGGCATATCTACTTCACAACAGAATGGTAAGAGAGACTATTTCCTTTACCAACAACAAAACTGTGTGTGTGTGTGAATTATAATGATATCATATTTATGTTATAAGATTGCTATTTTATTTATGATTTTTATTCACATCTGCATTTTAATCAATCAAACACAAATAATAACATAGTGTCTGTAGAGCTGTTATGCACTGAATTTAAAATGAAATATATGTGCTCAATATGAGGTTTTTGAAAGTTGTGTGTTTCTATGGTCTAGTGTATTACATGACTCAGCAGATAGCTGCTCAAAACTGTAGAATTAACTATTAATCGCTAACTAAGAAATAACTATTTTGTGGTACAAGCCACTTTATTGAACCCAGTGATTGTCATGAGTAGTAGTGGTTTTTTTGTAACTGTTGTAACATCAATGATCTCACATAAATCTGCACGTTAAATACCCACAATTCATGTGATGTGTCACCAGGAGTACACAGTGACTTTATAGATATGATATATATATATATATATATATATATATATATATAACATATGTAAATGGAAATTACAAATAAACCAATTGACCAAAATGTTGATATCATTGTTATAACAATGTTGTTGATAATCTGACATCATTGTGCAGCATGCAGACCCATAAGTTCAGTCTCCCCAAGCATATATTGCAGGATATACACAAGACCTTGTGACTTCTCTGTCTTTTGTGTCAAGTTTGTATGAAGTCATTGCAGGACACTGTGGTATTCAGCCTTGCCAGTTGTGCCTTGACTGGACTATTTTGCACCTTTCATTCCAGTGTCTCCATCTTTCATCTTACTTTTGAATCATGATGTATTTCCCTAGCCCTCACCAATCCATGGATTGTCTTCAGGTCAATGGAGATTGAATTTTGAAGTTTTCCTTCTCCAAGACAGCTTGCCTACCGGGGTTAACATGAGTCACATGTTCAGAAAGTTAAAAATTGGTAAGACAGAGCTGTGGACTGAGCCCAGAAACAGCAGAACATATTCTTCATGTACGTCTACTCTATCAACAAGAGGGAAAAAATATGGTCTACTGAAATGACACTACTTCCAAATCTGAGGGCTTCCTTTGATGACCTGAAGCAAATTACACAGTTCATTGAAGTTATTGGTGCTGTAACCTGATACCTGACTGAATAAAAAGAAGACACACAAGTCCAAGGTGACTGTTTTACTCAATATGACTAGGGAAATGAGCTGAACAGTCTTTTACTCTAGAGAAAATGTTGACATTCTTGGTAGTGTCAAAGAATGCAGTAGATTTGATTCCCTCTCAGCAGTTCAGGTATTACAGGCTTCCACACAGCGTAGATCACAAAGTGGTGTAGAAAACTTCATGTTCAATCACCTTAGTTTCCTCTTATGATATGCTTGACAGGAGGTAGAGTTATTATTATTTACTACTTCTTTTAGGCTACAATAATATCACAGGCAGCCACATTTAATTATAATTATTTCCTTTTTTTTTCTATAACCACATATTATAACGTATTTATTGCTAAAATGATTTATTTATATAGAAGAATATCCTTTCATTATTTCTATATATTTTTCTGTTCCTCATTTAATAACCTATTGGTCATGTTGAGAACATGCAGTTATATGGGATGTGTAGTCAAAAGTAGACCAACATTTAGGTACCACCAAATGGTTGCAGGCTTTCATGTGATTGAATGTCTGCTTACAAAATTGTGGAAAATTCTATGTACATCATAGATATCAACTTGCTAAAATATAAATCTGTTTTTTTAAAAAAAGAACAACTTAAAAACATTACAGATCAACAAGGCTCGATCAATTTTTGGTTGTCCTGTAATTTATTTTTTAAAAACACCACAGATAAGGGCTTTGCTTTAGCTAATGGGATGCAGTGATATCCCTGATATAATGGTTAAGTCATTCAATTTGTATTTAGAAGATTGATGGTTCAAATCCTGCTCTCAACATCTTGTTAGGTAGATATTTTCAATGTAATCCATGCCATTTTATGGGGCAAAGACCCAATACAAACCATTATAAAATCGAGGGAGATCATCACTACTGCAACAGATCTAGAAAATCAGCAATATGTATATGTGTGCTATGAATAGATATGTATAGTTGTGCAACTTTCATCTGAAAAGAAAAAAATTTGAAAAATATAGTTGGTAAGTTTCATTTTAAATCAAATTATGTCTTTGTAAGGTTAGATTATTGTTATAATCATATATATTGATCTCTCTTAGTTTTCAATCAACATTCAGTACCTTCCTCATAACAACTACATTTTCTTAATATATTTTGAATACTGACCTTTGCCCTAATAGCATGCAGTGCTTCACCCCAAATCACATTGTTAGAAACTATCATAAATTCTGATGAAAATGCAAAGTAGCCTAACAAGATGTACTTGCTAACTTAATAACACAACATATATTTCAGTATAAATATTTTTTAAATCATAATAGTAATGATAGCAGCAGGCAAAGTGTGATAAATGTAAAATAAAAATGGATCAAATAGAGTGAAAAGATATTTTTTTTCATTGTTGAAAGTTTACTCATCCTTGACATTTCAAACTCTGTGCTGTCAAATACTGGAATTTTAGCATCTGACATAGTCAAGTGTGGTATTGGAAAAACAAATAGACCTAGATTAGAAATAAACCCTCTGTTGATCTTTGCCCCTACCTACCCTATGAGCAAATGAAAACTTATAAAATAAACAATACAGACATACATGTACTTAAGCTGTCTATGCATGTGAACAAAAATAAACCCAAAGTCCAGATGATATATCAAAGGCAAGTTAATAATCAAAGGAAATAATAAAAGTAATGTATTTAAACAGCAATGTTGCCATTAAAATTAAAAACTGCAAAATTCTTTGTTGTCAAAATATTAAAATAAAAACACACAAAATCAGCATTGCCACTAAAAATAAATAAAAATTGCATAAATCAGTGTTGTCACTAAACTAAAGAAAAATCTCAAAAAAAGAACAGAACTGCAGAACTCCACTTAACAATATGTATAATACATTGTATGTGCATACAGTGTCAACCTTTGTAAAAAAAATGTAACTAAGAATACGGATAGTTGACACCTATGGACATAGACACTCCTATGACTAGCAGTCATCTTCTCAAACTATTGCATACCACTGAAAGTTAAAGTCTTCTAGGTATGAGAAAGAGCTTTGGAGAAACCACCCATTGCACATAAGAAACAAGAGCTTCATTGCATGTAAATCCTATGGATAAAAAGAAACAATGACTTTGTAATAACAGAAAAATAATCAGATTTTCATTCTACTTTACTAAAAATTTCTAAGAAATTAAAAAGTGGAATAAAATAACCTACTAGTAATGCAAATATGGAGAATCAGTATTTTGCAGTGACTAGAAAAGTACAATTTTATAATTAAAACACTAAAGATATACAAAGTCTTGAAATATGTTAAATGAATGAAGCATCAATGTCAGGAGAGCTGAAGTTCTATAAAGTTCAATAGAGATAATGATTTATACTTAGTTCATAATTGTAATACAAGAAATTAAAATTATTTACACCATAGGTGTGAACTAGTACAGATTTTCCGTATTGATACAGATTTCAGGCCCACAAAAAAAATCTGTAATTATTATTAATGCAGGCAATTTTATCTCAAATGCATGTATTGAACATATTGATGGGCATTGAAAGGGAGGAGGTTTTTGGTGATAAATACAGCCATTTTTATTTAAAAATACAGATGTCTTCTTCTAATACAGATGTTGATCCAGCGTACTCTAGGTCTACTCTTGGTTCTTCTTTCTGTTTCTCCTATCTTCGTATATGTTTTATAAACTAATGAATCACACGGCATTCTTTCCAGATGACCAAACATTTGTATCTGTTGGTTTTGTATGTATTGTAGAATTGATATGACACCCACTCTTTCTCTTATGACATCATTTCTAATTATGTGTCTTCTGGTCACTCCTGTGGCTTTTCTCAGACATCTCATCTCTGTTGTAACCAGTTGTCTCTTATGTTTTGTTGTTAAGGACCATATATATTAATACAGATGTACATTGTAAAAAAATATGGAATTATGAAAAATTAGTTTACAGCTATGATTTATACAAAAAAATGTATATTTCTTAGTGTGTATTTTTATTGTATTTTCTTTGAACATTCTCAGGACATAGTCAAGCTGGTCATACGAAAGGTAGCAGAGAAACTAATGGAAATTATATTCAAGCTAAGGATGATAGTAATAGTTTTAAAACTCTGGATGCTTCTACATCAGGTACTAGAATCCCTTTCACAGATAATGAAGTTACCAAGGCAAGAGATATGTACGTTGAACATGAACACAGTGTATATAACAGCAGAAGAAGATGCAACACTAATAGTTACAGTGAAGACAGCTACTTCTCAGCCACAGACAAATGTGTTACTCCATTTTCTTTACTCACTGAAGAAAATTTCAATGAAAGTAACAAGAAGTTTGTAGTCAGCTCTAAGAAGTTTTACTGTATACATCAAAGTATGCTTTACCAAGCAGCGAATACTGCCAGTAGCAACACACTCCATACAGAGTCAGAGCTTAACTTCCACAAACTGAAATCATCACAGGAGAACTTGGCACTGATAGAACAGTGCTTTACCAAAAAACTTAGCCCTATCGATATTGCTGCAATCATTGCTGGGAGGAAGAAGAATGACTCTTTGGCCAAGAACTTTGTGAGGCAACTTCCAAGAACTTTTTCAGAAAAGGTTAGTACCTTTCGAGATGAACCAACCTGGAACTGCACATGCAGTTAGTTACACATGCAGTTAGTTACAGGTTTGTGTGATTCATTGAATCTGCTGAATACTTATCAGATTCTAGCTGCTACATTTTACTGTATTAGTTTATCGTCAACAACAAAAATTCTTCTTAAATACTTTGTTTTTCAG
Organism: Meghimatium bilineatum; assembly: GCA_034231615.1. Classification (NCBI taxonomy): domain Eukaryota; kingdom Metazoa; phylum Mollusca; class Gastropoda; order Stylommatophora; family Philomycidae; genus Meghimatium; species Meghimatium bilineatum. Next base: position 43,664,192 of record CM067298.1, read on the forward strand.
TGGGTTTTTTCTTGATTTTATTGTTATAAATTAAATATGAAATTCAAAACTGCGATATAGTCTCACTTAATTAAAATATTTCTTTTAGACCTATATATTTAAGTGTTTTACTTTCTACAAGTACTGGGACCTATTTAGACTATTTTGTTATTTGGCAGCTGTATAAATCTCTAATTAATGCCTTGTATTTAGCTTTTGGACAAAATTCAACCACTTTATTATGAATACTGGTTGTGAACTCTATTCTATTTATAAGTATATTAATGAATCTCATACCTTACATTATTTGATATTGTCTGCATAGAAACCAAGATTCTAATTGCTAACTCCTGTGTCAAGAATCAAATTCAGATAAAACTTTCATTAACTATTTCCTGCCACTCAACCACACAATTTTCACATGTACACTTTGTTTCTAGCTTTTAACTTCAGTCTTGGTTGGATACAGTCATGTCAATATTTCAATATTCTATTCCAAACCAGCTTTCAAAACTATACTGATTCAAGGTGTTGCTGAATGATGAGTTTTAACAAGTTACATTCTATTGGAGCCAGCTTTTCTTGCAAGACATAATATTGGACATATATCTCACAGAGGAAGATGTAATAAATGAACAACTAGTAACAGTTTTGTAATTGCTATTCCATAAAATCTATTCACAAACACATTATCCACATTTCTGACCTTCCCACCCACATTCCTTCCTGATATGTTTTCTATCCCGTTATCAAGCCTTGCTCAGATCGATTTATGCTGCATAGCTTACAATATTTCACAAATACAATTTGTGTGTTTTGCAAAAGTGAAAATATAAATTTTGATTTTACTAATGACTCTAGTAGATATTCTATTGTTACTAGCAATTTGTCTGTGGTATCTCAGTTGTTCATAAACTGGCTTCCTGTTTTGTAAAATAAATCCAAGGTTTAATTTTCAGTTCAAGTGGAAATATGTTTTAATTACCCACAGCTCCTAGGTCAACCAAGCCTAATAAAAACAAAATTACCAGACTGTCTTGAAAAGTAAAAGCAAAGGACTTGATGAAGATGATATCATACTGACTTAACTGCTGTATTCCCAATTATGTCTCAATGGCATGGAAAAGGGAAAATGTTACTTTACTAGTGACTAAAGAAACACAAAATTGACTTCTGTTTGCTTTTAGGCACAATCTACATTACTCCTTGTTTTCACATTTGACCACTATTATCAGTAAATGTCACAGTCAGGCTTACTGGAGATGGTACTCTACAAGGATCAGTGACCAGGTTCCTAAGGAACAAAAAGCTAACATAATTTAGCGGAACAAACTTTCAATAAAGGTGCATAAATCAACACAGTCAACGTTCTACGTGTTTGGTGATGAAAGCCCCCGATCACTTGATATGCGCGCTACACACTGAGTGGGGGGGTGGATTGCCAGTGCTTTGCATGCACATCACTAGATCGGTACCCTTAGTTACAGCTTTTTAAATCTCAGTCATGGAAGCTCAGTGCAGTAGCAGGTGAAATTTAAAGTTGAACTGTTGTCATGTGATTTGGTTACTGAATCTGTATTGAACCCTGAAAATCTCAAGGGTATACTGGTTAAACCATTTGCCTTGTGTTCATACGGTCATGGGTTTGATACCAGGCCATGATCATTCAATTTCATTGATGAAATTATTACTTGGGGTCTTTGTTACCTCTAATATTTTATGGTAGTGTGTCCTGATATAGCCTAATTAGACTTTGTCCACTGGTTGAAAGGGGCACGCCTCTCCAAAAGAGAGGCAAACTCATTAACCTACCTACTAGGCCATGATGTTTTACTGGAAGTGTATTTTTCAGGAGATCCCTGAGAATTATCACCTGCATGAAATGGTGTTTTATGATATGAGTGATACTCTCATCAGTAGGCATGAAGCTCAGTTTAGAGGTACAAAGTAAATAATGAAATCTTAATGCAATTAAATCAATCCTTTATGCCTTTTTAACCTTTTTATCAGTTTTACTGGAGTTCCACCTATTTTTGTATTTCAAATAATAATTTTCACTCATTTAAAATGTTATTTTAATTCTTTGCTCTTTGTCTGATTTAAATCACTGCAGGTTAATACATCAGCTTTATTTCAGAAAAATTGACAAATTTGGTTTTGGTTGTGAATACATTTTGAGATAGTTTCATATTTTACATATCTGCAAGGAATCTGGCATAGACAGGAGTTATATGAATAAACTTTATTAGAAATTTCTTTCCTTTTATAATGATACAATTATGTAAGTTTAAGAGGATACAATTTGCCAGAACTGTCCATTCTGATAACATTTTGTTAATCAAGGATAATTTTGGAAACCATAAACATTGTAATGAAATAGTACTTACTTGTAGGGTTTGTTTCACTGCATTATTTGCTTATAACAAAAATGTGAGTAATACTCCTGAATATTTACATTCCTCTTTTATTAGAATCCTATTGCCCATGTGTTGCTGGGCCGAAAAGGAAAGCAAATTATAGCGACATTGTAATAATTCACATATATGCTGAGAGTTGACTAAGGAGATTATGGGGTTGGAGGTGACTTCCATCCTACGTAGAGTCAAAATGACCCAGTGGTCATGCTGTAGTTAGATGTGTCAGGCCAAAGCTGGAAACCATGATAGAAAACATTGTGTTCTCTGGATTGCATTCTACCAATCTGCAAGAGTTTGAGATTGAATGCAGAAAAAAAGAAGGAAGAATCCTGGGAAATTATTTATTGCTGCTAAGCAAATAATTAACTATGATATACTTTACACTACATTTTGAGTAATTTGTACTATTGTAGATATTTACACTTCAGACTTATATGTTAGCAAAATGCCTTCTTCATTCCCAATCAGGATTGCTATCAAACTATTGGCATTTGAGCCTTGGAATAGTAATCTGGTTTGAGCACAGCATTTGTTAGCACTTTTAAAATTGATAAAACTCATATTCATTTCGCAACTAGTATATCGCCAACCCATGACCTTTAGTAACTTGGTAAATTTACTGATAGTGCACTGGTTTAATTCTGGTGGTTTATAGTTCAATGTCCAGTTGAAGAGAATTAATTTTGACTACAAAAAGCTTCAGGTCAACACACACATGTATATATATATATTTATTTAAAACTAGGGTGCTACATATGGATTTTAATAAACCATTACTTAGTTTGTGGGCCTATCTTACAAATACAACTCACAAACTTGCACATTATTCAAAAAAGAAACAACATTGTACTGGCAATATGATTAGATGCATAAGTGGCAACTAATAATTCAAAATTAGTTGGTAAGCATGTCCTATATTCTTGAATTATTATTTCTTTAATTATTTAGAATAATTTATTAACTAATAGTTAGTTATTTAGTAAGTTAGTCATCAGATCATCTTCATTGCACTCTACTTGAGTGTATCCACCATTACACAATGACAGTTCCAGATTTTTGTTGTTTGACAAACATAGACCTAAGCACACAGTAGTGTTCATTTCTGGCAACATTACATTTGACTCATATTTTTAGGAAATTTTATAAAAGGGCACACAAAGACAGTTTAATTTGTTTTTGTCATTCATGTATACATTTTGTGATTCATCCCCTTCAGCAATGAATATCTGCAGCAATCACTGTATCATGTTATTTGTTATGAGAGTTTTTATGTTATTTTACAGTAAAAATGTGCAAGTAGTAGTCATATAATTGTCAGAATGAGGTCATTATTATCAAGATTATTTATGAGTGATCAATTAATTGTTGAACTGTTGTAATTTAAAAAATAATAATAATACACTTTTGATATAACAAGCTTTTTTCAAAACCTGGTCTATCATACAAGTTCTGGTTTATCTCATATGTTGAACATTATCCATTTACCCATGTTATGCACTGATGATAGCATTTATCACGCATCAAGTACAGTATTTTTTTGATATTTTGCCTATTTCAAATAAATTATTTTTTGGACATCCATTCACAAGTAGAAACTAGAACATTTGATAGCAGAGAAGATAACATTTCAAGTTCAAGAATCTCAATATTTTATGTTAACTGAAAGCAGTCTTCATTAGTAATTCATATTTTAAAAATAAGATCACATTTATTAACCTTTTATCTCCATAATGATGTTCCTGTCATATCATAATAGATTTAGAAGTCACTATAAATATTAAGATTTCATTGGCTCATCAGGAAGAGCGAGTGGGTTAAGTGACAGTTTTATTTGCTTACCGGAAGGACGAGTCGGTTTAAGTGACAGTTTTATTTGCTTACCAGGAAGGGAGATTGGGTTTAAATGATAGTTTTATCTGCTTACCAGAGATAATAAGTTAAGTAAGAAAGGAGCCTACATTATAATTTGTCATAATATTTGGTTAGTTACATTTCTAAGTTGTTATCCAATGCCACAGATCCTTAGGACATCAAAATTCTGCATTGCTTACTTAAGTTGTATGTGCTGAATGTGATTTGTTGTTTTAATAGCAAAGTGTGTCAGGTATATAGATGCTGAATTTATTTTGTCCACCAGTGATATAGCACTAAATTAAGCTTAATATAGTGAGCATAATCACTGTTGTTCTTATTTTATATGAATGAAAATATATGGCAAAGAACAAACAGACAAATAAAGTTACAAACTATTAAGAAGTTATATTTTTTCTAGTGCAAAATATGGTTGAGACTTGGACAATGATATCTGCAATGGAAAATAAAATATCAGCATTTGAAATATCAAAATATCAGATGTCTGTAAAATAAAAACATAAAAATAGAAGACTGGCTTCTGAAAGTGAAAATAATGCAAGCTAACACATTTTGGACATATTAAAAGACACAGTGGTCTAGAAAGATTAATTATGGAGGGATAGTTTTCAGGAAAGAGAATAAGTGGCAGACCAAGACTACTGTGGACAGAGAGCATCAACGACCTTCTGAGTATGATGCAGGAACAGGCCGTATAGCTTTCACAGAGTCAGGAGCAGAGTGGCAGTGAAGACATTGTTCTGTAAAAGACATGTTATATAGATAGATCTTAAATATGGTAACTTGAAGTTTTCTCTAAGACATAATATTAAGTAATTTATATAATAATAGTAGTCTACTTGGACCTGGGTAAAAAATGTGGCATAAATAGGGGCTTAGTATCTGCGGGACAGAATATAAATTGAAACAAGTGAGCAACAAGAACTGTAATGCGTACTAGTCTACCATCTGCTGCAAGAGATTAAGAATTAGTGATTCTGACTAGAGTACACTGTGAAGTAAATTCAATCAGTAGTAACAATGGTATTATAAAAATTGGATTTGTATAATAGTGATAGCAAAAGTTACTTTTTCTTCCAATTTTTTCAGGGAACAATTATATTTACAGAACAGCTGATTTTAAAAAACTGAGAATTGAGCTCAAATTAAGTTAATTGTCAATTCCTCATCTATTGGTACTCCTATATCCCCTTGAGTATATCTGTAATTATAATACAGCTGACGATTCTAGGTTTTTGTTGGTTGGCAAGCATTCTATTGAGCCGATTTATGATGATTCCACATTTCAGCCCAGCTTCTCTATTCTTCATTTAAATGAATAAATTATAAAATTATGAAATGTTTATTTATATCTAAAGTTATAAACAAAGGGGGAAAAGATATTAATAGATTAAAATTAATGATGTAATTCATTAGATATACAGGATAGTAATAGATAATAGCTAAACAGATCTTCTGTAATCTTGAAAATACACATCTTTTAACCAGTTTAGAGATATTATTGTACACTAAATAACATTGTTTGAAGTTTTGTCTAGTTTTTTTTTGTCAGGTTATTACTATGTCTCATGTATTTGTTTGCAACAAGATTGCATTATTGAATATTACAAATACTTCAAAATATTTCAAGATTATGCATTATTTATATAATGTTTCCAAAGTTTTCTCTTAACTTAGAGGTAATTGTCTCAGTCCTTCTCATCTTGTTTTCCATCCAATTTATTCAATTAGTTGCTTTATGTTTCATCTTGCTCTCCTTCATATGGAAAAAATGTTTGTTTTTATCAGTGCTTATTAACATTTTTCAGTCTTTCGCATTCAGTTGTCATGTATTATGTTCCCCATCAAAAATATATCTGGCAAACATCTAGGTCTTTTATTTATTTTTTTGTTTTATGATATGAATCCTTTTTTCCAATTAATATTTGTATGTCTCATATGACTACTAAACATAATTTATCTTCTTTTATATTAGTCATAGTGCTACTAAAATGATATATCATTTCTTTAGCTTCATAAAATTGACTACATGATATCTATCCAATTTTAGGAAGCATACTTTAAGCTGGATAACAGTAACAATAGATAATAATTGATAGGCATACTTCATTTTTACTAACACTAGTTTGCAATATACAAAAACTGCCATAGAACTGAAAAGTATAATCACTGTACAGTAGAATCCTTTTATAGTACACATGCCTGTGTGTATAGTAAAATTCTCTATTTAAAACACTTTAAAATTCCCAAATAGTTTATTCCTTATTCTATATAATTATTTGGAGTGAAATTTGGTTGCATAAATATTTTGTTGGTCCTGACAAATTTGTTTATATAGAATTCCACTGTAACTTGAAATTGCAAGTGAAGGTGTGTTTTTAAAAATATCCCATGACTAATAGCATTTGTAATGTGTAGTGTATATTAATTTCAGTGTTAAGCACTAAACTCTATTTATTATTGCATACTGTTATGTTATATAGGACTTAATATTTATTTTCTTTCTTTAATATTGGACATGACAAATATTGTAATTTGTATTTTTATTTAGGTTTATATGGAGTTTGTATGTGACTATTGATACCTCTTATACTGTAGCTTCTAGAGTTTAACACAAATAGTGACAAGTACTGTTATATACATGGCTTTTTTTTATTATTTATTATTGTTAAATTTACCTACATCCAACCACATCAAATAGGAGCTGACCTTTTAAATGCTCAGATTTATTTCAAACTTGACATACCATCATCATATGTGCAACTTTTCTGGGAGGGTGGGTGGGGAAGGGGGTTGTTTACCTAAAGGATAAAGTTCTTCACTTCTTTGTGAAATCAATAGTTTTTCCTATTCATGTCATGCTGTCAATGGTGAGATTCAAATAGATGGAGGGGGGGGGGACATGTTGTACTGTCTTTTGATTTATGTACACTTCATTGTGTTAATCGTTAGGTTCTATTTACCTGTATTCGACTCCGTGGATGAGAGGCACAATGTGCATCTCATGCATCCAAGGTACCTTGCTAAATTTCAACCATAAGCAGATGTGTATACACACCATTTAGAAAGCAATGGTAAGCGGTAAGCTAATAAACAGAAATATTGTTTATATAGTCACTACAGCCAAGACATGCTGGATAAATGAATATATCCTGAATATGATTTACCTAAGGGTGGAGTTTAAACCCTTTCCACATCTAAGGGCCTGTGCATCAGTTCCTGAACAAATAATTTATATTGCTTTTTTGTACTGTGATTTTATTTGTTTCTAACAAAGTAATTGAAAAAAATGAGCTGCAGGAATCATCAGCATGCATACTCTTTTTGTTGTACTGAGAGAAGCCTATGGGATTGTCCAGAGGGTGCAAACGTCAATTTATAAAACTAATTCAGAAACATTTGACAGAAAGGCAATATGTTATAATGAAACACAATATAATTGCCCATGGTGTAGTAATCACAAAGTTACCTCACACCTGTAAGGTATAGAGTGAGAGTGCAATGTTAGACTCATATTTGTATTCTATCAATGAGAGTTGGTATGGTCAGAATCACACCCACTGCCTTTACTTTTATAAATTTGTTCAGGCTCCCATTTCCTAAAAGGTGTGACCAAACACCTATTTCTGGCCTAAATATTTCCTACCTCAAGTGGCAACTGAACCATAACCATCTTCAACAGTATTCTATCTGAAATATTTTCATCTTCTTCTTTCCTTCTTCTTTTACCCTTTATGGGTGTTGAGGGAGATACAGTGTTCTTGTTCTTGCTTTTCTGGCAGCTTCAGATAATCTTATTTGGGTGTTCATGTATCTCTTTAATGTTGTCGATCCAGCGTACTCTAGGTCTACCCCTGGCTCTTCTTTCTGCTTCTCTTCACATAAAATTAGGATGGTATGAATATTTTCATACCATCCTAATTACTTCTTTGTTTACTCACAAAACCACATTGATCTCTCTCTTATAAAAGTGCTAGTCTGTCCCAGGTTTGTCATATCATTTACAGTGTTTGCCTTCAGATAAATTGAAAAGGGGTCACATCTCTGCTCTACTCTTTCATGAGTGTTAGTGCACATATGCTGCTGCCTGCTTATTTTCTCCACATGGATATGTCTGTCTGACCTAGTTTCAACATTTTGTACATGTGGTAGTTAAGTCTACCTTTCCCAGTTCTAAGTAAGAAGATTATAACCTGGTCTTTTCTTGGCAGTGAGTAGTATACATCTCTCTGAGAATTTTCTGGATGTTCTCTTTGCCATTTTGTGATGTGTATTTTTTAGCATCTATATCATCATATGAGGCACTGTCTTCAATTTGGCATTTGTTTCCACCTTCTTTGGCCAGTTTATCTGCTTCCTCATTTCTATGTATGTTGCATTTGGCTGGAATCCACTGTACTTTGACTTTGCCAAAACTATAACTGACTTTCATCAATATCTCTGACAGTATGCTAATTACAGACTTTGCTAATTAAATTATATCACACCATATTTGATGTCTTTGTTATCACATTTTAGCCAATAAAGAGTAAAGTACAAAACATATTCAATTAAGTTTATATTTTTAAAAATGCATATCTAGTAACAATATCCAGTTTTACATTAATTCCATGTTATGGAATTTATATTTATATTGGTGTTTTTGTGTGTTATATTTATATTGTTTACTTCTGGTAATGCTGTAAAATTGTGTATACATTTACATTAATGACTGGCAAAAGTAATGCAAAGTTGCAGTAATAAAGAAATTTGCCGTATGAAATTGTGCGATCAAAATCAGGCTCGTGGCATCTTGCTTTTACAAATGTTTTTTTTTCTGAGGTCCCTGAGATGATCACTTGGGCTACGGGATTATGTACTCTAGTGAAACTCTTGTCTGGCGACATGCTGCTCTGTATATGAATAATACTGTTCATACATTCCATAATGTTGACTGTGCATATATTATAAATTGTTGATTGTGTCCTCATTTTACAATAAAATTTAATGGTAAAGGTCAAGTTACGAATCAGAATGATGGCCAGTTTTCCCATTATTATTCAGTTTCATAGCCAGTAGTGGATTAGAAATTGACTATTATTACTGTCACCTTCTGCTCTTACTCAATAGCCATGACAACATTCCTCAATCTTCCCAGTGCATGAGCCTTTGTATATATTTCCTGGTGACTGGGTAAACCATGAAGATATTTTATTTTTCAAGTAAATGGTGAATTAGGGTAATCCAGATCACCTGGATGGCAGGTGGGTGACCTGGACACTATGCTACCTCAGTTCCCAGTATCTTTATCTACACTATGAAATAGTTGAATAACACATGCTATATGTAAATAACTGAAAAAAACAGATGACAGAAATACAGAATTTTGAACTAGTGAATCTACATCTAAAAGAACATGACACATTAAAATATGGTTGTAGGTAGATACTCTACAATATAATGAACTTGTAGATGATTTGTGATTCAGTCAAAATATAAATCAAGCAAGTATGTGTTTTGTTGGAATACTTTCTTGATGATATCCCCCTCCCCCCCCCCCCCCCCCCATTGAGATTGCATATGTTTTGTATCAAAATGTAGTTTTTGATGTTTTGTAACAATGAAATTGTGGATGTTTTGTAACACAATAAAATCATAGATGTTTGGTAATATACTGAAATTGTATGTTTTGTAACAATTAAATTGTGGATTTTTTGTAATACAATGAAATTGTTGATACTTTGTAGCAATGAAATTGTAGATGTTTTGTAGCACAATTAAATTGTAGATGTTTTGTAACACAATTAAATTGTGGATGTTTTGTAACACAATTAAATTATGGATGTTCTGTAACAAGATGAAATTGTAGATGTTTTGTTAACACATTTAAATTGTTAATATTTTGTAACACAATGAAATGTTAGAGACTTTATAATGAAATTGTAAAACATTTACAACAAAATAACAGCACATATGTTTTAAACTGATGAAATTCATAGATGATTCAGACTAATATTTTTTAGATTTATGAATAGCTATATTTTGAAATGGTGTCTGGACAGGTGTTTTGAGCTGTTGAAAGTGTGCATGATATGGACTGATGATAGTGTAGATGCCTTAGTCAGTGGTCCTCTACCTTTATTTTACACCATTTGCCCTATATTTCAGGACAAGATATGCACACACACACACAACCCTCCCCCTTCATTCCATGAATGAAACAGAAAAGCTTTTTTCATGGCTTATTATTATTATCTCTTATTACCTTAAATCCAAATTGTAACTTTTCTGTCTTGTTGTGTCTTGTCTTGTTCTTTCTATGTTAGCTGTTAGACGTAATGGAGAAACAAAGTCTTCTTTCTTTTGCTAAATGTGATGCCGCTGTCATAGTGCAGCATTTGTGTTCTAGTATTTCTCTAGTGTCATCTTTCCATCTTCATCTGGGTCTTCCTCTGTTTCTCTTTTCAGATGATCTTTTATTGAAGGCTATTGACGAAATGCGATTTGTTTCTATTCTGACTAGGGTGGACAAATCATTTGACCTTTTGTGTGTCTATGTATTCTTTGCACTGTATTGTTTTCATCAGTTTCTTATAGTGTCATTGTTTATTCTTTCTCTTTTGTTACCTCTAGTGCTGATCTGAGTCCACGTCTGGTATTGGTAACACAGTGTCGGCATGAACACTGTGTTTATTAACATTCTTTTAGAAATCATGTGGATCTTCTGGTGTTTCAGCAGTGGTGCTAATTGATATAAAACTGTGTTTGCTTTTTGACATCTTGTCTCTATTTCTCTATCTAGTCTCCCGTCTTCAGAGAGTCTGTGAGTTCCCTTAAATAGGTATATTGAAACACCCCCATCCTCCATATCCCTTCATATTGATACCTTCCACACCCAACGTCTGGTCATCAGGAGAAGGATGATATTGATTACAGCAAGACTGACTTTGTAAATGTTTAAGGCTGATGACAGCTGATGTTTTGAACAGCATAGATGTTTGAAAATGGTGAAAGTGTAGATGTTTTAAATGAATGAAAGTGTAGATGTTTTAGACTAATGAAAGCAAGCATGTTTTACACTTTTGAAAATTTAAATTGTTTTTTCTGATGACACAATACAGATCATTTATTGATTATGGTGTAGATGATTTGCAAACCTGGAACTGAAGATGGTATTCATTACTGCATTTGATGATGTTCTGCACATCCATTTTGACAATAATGATGATAACATAATCCATTTAGGTGTGAGCAGCTCTTGACAGCCCATAGCCTTTCTGACAAAAGCACAGGTTCTCCTCAGTTGAGTAACCAAGATGACACCCATGTTCATATGAGATTTGTTGTCTCACAAGCATGGTTATGGATGCATGTTTAGTCTCAATGGATGACGTTTCAGTGTGGAAGTATCCCAGAATCATCATGTCCTGTTTGGAACATAGCATATACTTGTGGGTCAACTAGTTCATCATTCTTCTGTCAGTTCTGTTGGCTAATCTGCTGTTATCGCACATTTAGCATTCCACACAGCCTACGAGTCAGCCAGAAAAGGGACAAAGGTGCAATGTCTGCTGTCCTACATCTCTTCGTCGAAGAGAACTACTTTGCAGAAGACAAAAGTAAGAGACCAAAACATGACATACAGGGACAGTGATAATATTTTTACAGGTGGCATGTTATCAGTCTATCCTCCTTTGACATGCTTAGAAAGAAGACAATGACTCTTCTGTGCACCATGAACTAAAAGTACAGGCACTGGTTATCACACAGATGATCCATTTTGATTAACACATAGAATTGGTTTTTCACCCCATCAACAAGACACTACCTTTTGAACTTGTTCTCTACTTTGTGTACACATTGATGTGTTGTTTTTGCACCAATTTGTTACCTGTGTCTTTCACATTTATTCTGTCCTGTGTTCATTATTGAACAGTTTTGGTGTTTTATAATAAAGTTTTTGTTGGTTTAAAATTTGTAATTTACAGTTGTATTTTCCTCTTAAGTAGGAAAACAAATTTAATGAAACAAATTTGCAATGTGAAATAAAATAATAGCTCAATAATGGGGAACAATGAAGAATACCAAATAGACCTTGAAACAGTAATAATTTCTGTAGACAAGAATATTTATTACAACTGAGAATACAGAATAGAATAAGTAGCAGCAATTAATTATGCAGACTAGTAGATTTATTGTACTGAGAATACAAAATAAAATAAGTAACAGTAATCAATTCTGCAGACAAGTAGATTTATCACAACTGAGAACACAAAATAGAACAAGAGACTATATTCTATTCTGGGGATCTGCACCAAGATACAGCCTCATTCTCTGTGTGCAGAAGGCTCACAACATTCATTATTTCCATTGTTATTTGAATGAACAGTGATTTCATATTGACATGTGATGTCAGAAAAAGAGCTACCAGATATTTAAAAATATGATTTTGTCATAACATAAAAACACATATTTGATGCACCTTTAATAGGAAAGTACCCTTACAGTAATACATTTATGGCAATATGTGTCAATTTGTAGTTTATTTTGTTAATTAGTTCAGTGGTTCTCAATGTGTGCCATGTGGCCCCCTGGGAACCATAGATACTTGCAGGGGCCACAGACAAAAAAGTTGAAATTTGAGGCCACAGATCTGTCCAGGAGCATTGGGTGGAAAGAAAGATAATTATTTGAATGATAAACAACAAGATTTATTGCAATAGAGCTTAAAAACCCTTGGTGACTGACAAAGAAAGACAATGACATATTTTGAGATGGGGGAAAGCCAGAAAATGTTGAGAAGTATTTTACTGATAGATCACACTATTAATGAAGACTCCTTTGAGAACTGAAATACATGACATCAGCACTATCATGAACAAACTGACAGATATTTCAGGGCTTAAAAATGTTTATCAGTTAACGACTTGTTATTTCTACAGACATTATACATTAATTGTTTTATCTAAGTACATTCCTTCTGTAAAATTGAAATGTAGTATTTATTAAACAGTTATTTATTGAATAATTATGATAATTTACTATTTGTTGTTGGTAATTATTGCTATTTGTAATACAGTGGAATCCCATTATAACAACTTGGTCCAGACCGACAAAATATGTATGTAATAACAGAAATATGCTATATACAGTACACACAATAAATAATAAATATAAGTGGAGGTTTTGAAACATGTTGTTTATATGGGGAAATAATTTTTTATAACAGAATGCACTATAGAGGGATTCCACTGTATAGTCTTTGAAAATATTGTTCCCTCCTCATGTACTTAAAAATAATTGTTTCCACTCAGACTCACATTGCATGGTAAATGTTCATGTCAGTGATGGTAGGCTTATATATTATAATTTAAAAAATGGTTTCATTTTATTTTTTCAAATAAATAAAACAAAATGTATAGTCTTTTCTTCTCACCTTCATAAAATTTATATTTTTATTCTTGTGTTGTGTCAACCAGGTTTAACTTTTCAATCATATTTTGCTGATTTAGTTCTGTGGTATCTTTTCAATCAAGTTTTGTTACATTAGTTCAGTGTTATCTTTCCAATCAGGTTTTTTTTACATTAGTTCAGTGTTATCTTTCCAATCAGGTTTTGTTACTTTAGTTCTGTATTATCTTTTTAATCAAGCTTTGTTACATTATTTCTGTTTTATCTTTTCAATCTTGTTTTGCTACTTTAGTTCTGTTATCTTTTCAATCAAGTTTTGCTATGTTCTGTGTTATCTTTTCAATCACATTTTGTTATATTTTTTCTGTGTTATCTTTTCATTCAAGTTTATTACTTTAGTTCTCTGTTATCTTTTTAATAAAGTCTCTAACTATGGAATTTGAGTAAGTTATACACTGTTTGCATTGTTAAATTGATGTGTAATAGAAAAAAAGATAAGAAAAAATATTTTTGTGTTGTTAATGTTATGATTGTCATGAGTGTAATATAACTATGTGCTATGATTAAAACTACACCATACTAAATCACTTTGATCAGTTATGAAAATAATGTCTTTCATGAAAGTATGCCAGCCCATAGATGTGGGGGGTTTTAAGGTTTGGAACCCCTTAGAAAAATATAAAACTATATTTAATACATTGGTAAGTGGACCTCTGTAGTTATGTCAATAGTGACACAGACAGCAGCAAAAAGTTCAAGCATATTTGACCATTGTTAGCTGTGAGGTTGTGATCAGGATATACTTTGTGAAGTCACGTCCAAAAAACCAAAGATTACTATTCCCAACATTTGTAGACCTCACAAAGGCATTTGACACAGTAAACAGAGACGGGCTGTGGAAAGTGCTTGCCAAATTTGGCTGCCCACCCCAAAAGACAAACATTTATCAACATCATGCGACAGTGGTATGATGGCCATTGTTATCAGTGATGCAGTCTCATCATCTGCATTTCTTATCACAAATGAGGTTAAACAAGGGTGTGTTCTTACTCCAAGGCTGTACAGGCTGATGTTTTCTGCTATGCTGACAGACACATTTCAATCAAAAGCTATAATAGGCATACAAATAAAATGCAGAAGAGATAGCAAGCTCTTCAATCTTTGCCGTTTGCAGGGATGACAATACAATTCATGTTAACATCTGGGTGAATAGAAACTAGAAGTTGAGGCCTTTAAATAATTACCGGGGTAGGATCTTATATAAGCAGCTGATGGAAGCACTACGACAGAAATAATTATAGAGTAATAATTATAAGTAAAATTATAATGTTTCAATAGTTTGATAGATCTTCATCAGCCCTTATCCTTTTCATTTTAAATATAATCTTCTTTCCCCTCCCTCCCAGGCATCCATGCCCTACTTCGTAAGACATATTTCTGTTAAACATTTAATATAATAGGCGTATATATATATATATATATATATATATATATATATATATATATATATGACTGATAAAATTAAACATAGCTAAATTATACACATACTAGAGAATGTGAACATTGCCAGCAAGGATTTAAGAATAATCAATAACATGTACTGGCAACAAACAGCAGCAATAAGAGTAGGAAATCAATTTGGCCCTTTTCAACAAATAAAACAAGGAGTCAGACAGGGATGCGTGCTTTCACCAGACCTGTTCTCTTTATACAGTGAAAACATATTGCGTGCAATATTAGATATCCCAGGAATATCAGTGGGAGGACATAACATAAATAATTTGAGATATGCGGATGACACTGTTCTGATTGCAAAAAGTGAGGAAGACCTTCAAAATTTAATTAAAGTAGTAGTCACAGAAAGTAAAGAGAAAGGCCTCTTCCTAAATATCAAGAAAACAGAAGTAATGGTTATTTCAAAGAAACAAAATAACACACCTTGCAAGATCATAGTGAATGATATAGTATTAAAACAGGTCCACCAATTCAAATATCTAGGTACAATGATTACAGCAGATGGAAGAAGTTCAACAGAAATAATATGCAGAATAGGACAGGCAAAAACAACATTCATAAAAATGAAAAATATACTGTGTAATATGACCTTGTCATTAGATTTGAGAAAAAGAGTTCTGCAGTTCTATATAACCCCTATACTAACATATGGATGCGAGTATTGGACAATAAACAAACTGGAAAGTGGGAAATTAAAGGCAACAGAGATGTGGTTCTACAGAAGAATGCTGAGAATACCATGGACTGCCAGAATAACTAATGTAGAGGTGTTGAAATAGTCACATGCGAAACGGACCTTAATCAACAATATAAGAAAAAGGCAATCTTCTTTTTTTGGCCACTTCATGAGACAGGCAGGTTTAGAGAACATAGTCGCAACAGGCAAAATTGAAGGCAACAGAGACAGAGGGCGACAACGTGAGAAAATATTAGACAGTTTGACAGCCTGACACGGCAAGGAAAAAAAAACGACCTTGATACATAATACTGTGGACAGAGAGCTGTGGAGAGCCATGACGGCCTACGCCTTCCGGCATGGCACCTGATGATGATGATGATATATATGACGTCATTGGTAGTACTCGTATATGTAACTCACACCAGCGCATGTATGTATGGACATATGTTACTCTTGCCAGCGCATGTATGTATGGACATATGTTACTCTTGCCAGCGCATGTATGGATGGACATATGTTACTCTTGCCAGCGCATGTATGGATGGGACATATATTTTACTCGCGCCAGTGCATGAATGGATGGGACATATAATTTACTTATACAATTCATATATGAAGAGCCATATATTTTACTTTGTTCCAGTGCATGTAGGCATATTGATGGGACATATATTTTACTTGTACCAGTGCATGCATGGATGGGACATATGATTATGATGTTCCTCCTTTGCAAGCGAAGATGGGAATGGCATGAAAAACAATAAATGTGATGAAGAAGTAGGAAAAAAACATTTATGATTGTATAATTTGTTTTGTGAGTTCGTATGTGCCCGATGAATCCGACTCGTGCCACGAAAGGTCTATGCAGAGCATGCAAGAGTGCAGAGGGTTCGTAGGAGTTTTCGGATTTGTCCTTCTGCTTCCGTCACTTGTAAATTGCCCGCAGTGATCTTTCTTTTTTTTAAAATTTAGTGATGCCAGCAGTGATCTGGGTGTGCCGAACTTAGCGATCAACGGCTATAGTCTCCCAGGAGCTTGGATCGAGGCTGTAGTGCTTGAGAGAGTTTTTTTTAGGTGATCCTTGAAGCACTTGTTCTGTCCTCCGCTTAAACGTATACCATCGCACAACTCCCCATAGAATAATCTCTTTGGACGTCCCTTGTCTGGCATACGGATGATGTGGCCAGTCCAGCTGAGTTGGGACCTAGTTAGCAGGGCACGGATGCTTTTATACGTTATTTTTAAAGGATTTCCGTGTCTGATAATCGATCTAGTCAACTTACTGCCACGAGGTTTCTTGGGCACCGAAGATAGAAAGAGTTAAATTGTCGAGAGTGTCTCGCATAGACAGTCCAGAATGACGAAGCATAAAGCAGTGTTGGCAGAACCACTGCGCGGTACACGTCCAACTTAGTTGTCAAATTGAGTCCACGTCTGATCCAGATGTTGGCACGAAGGCTGCCGAGGGTCGCACTAGCGCGAGCAATACGCCGGGCAATACACTTGTAAATTGTCGCAGTTTGCGATAGAGTGCTGCCCGATATACAAACTTATTGGCAGTATTGAGTTTTTGTCCCTTTACTGTGAATACTGGTTCTGTGTAGGGGACACCTGGCGCTGATAGATACATTACTAATGTCTTCGCGGTGTTGATGGTAAGGCCGAAAGCATGGCAGGCCAAAGAAAAGAGGTCCATGCTGTCCTGCATGCCTTTCAGACTGGTAGCGTTTAGTGCACAATCTTAGACGAACAAGAGGCAGGGAATAATGGCCGTCTTAGTTTTGGTCTTGGCTTTCAATCTACTAAGATTGAATAGCCCTCAATCAGCTCGATAGCGAAAGCAAATTCCTGCACTGTTATTCCGGAAGGCATCATTTAACATGAAGAGAACACCATGCCGAACGCAACTCTGTTTGACACCGTTAGTTACTGGAAACGGTTTTAAGTATGGTTTTTCATTTTGCAAACAGGCTGGCATACCATCATGTAACTGGCGAAGCATGTTTGGGAAGTTTTCAGGACATTCAAATTTGACCATAATCTTCCATAGTCCTTCGCGATTTACAGTGTCGAATGTCTTAGTTATGTCGACAAAATGTGGTGTAGAGACCAATGGTCTGTTCGTGATACTTTTCCTTCAGTTGTCTGTCAGTGAATATCATGTCAACTGTACCTATGCCCTGTCAAAAGCCATATTAGCTCTCTGGGGGGAGACATGTCTCAAGATGGGTTTGTAATCTGTTTAACAGGACTCTAGCCAGAATTATGCCTGCTACAGAGAGAAGGGATATGCCTCAGTGGTTGTCGCAAGATAGGTGATTTCCTTTTCTCTTGTATAGATGTATGATGAAAGAATCCTTAAATTCGTGTGGTATCGCTTCCAGGTTCCACATTGTCTGGAAGAGCTATGTGAGTTTAGCAGTCATAACAGGGCCACTGACTGTTATTCTAGAATGGAGTCTAGATCTAGCACTTTTCCTACAGACAAACTTGAGATTCTTGATAAAAACTGGCTTCACAGCACACGGGACACTCCCATAAAAAATATAGTATAAAAAGAGTGTGCACGGGAGTGCTCCGCCCTCCGCTCCAGCAGCCATCCCAGTGTATGTAGACTCAGAGTTCCGGTCAGGTGTTGATTGTATGATCTTCGGGACTTTCAAAAAAATTTACTTTTCCCTCCCTCACCTCTAGATATTTCCATTTCTAACATTCTCTGTATGTGTACGTTCTCAACCTCATTGACATCATCTTCATCTTCAAATGAATTTATTACTGCCTTCATTAAGTCTGTTCTATCTCTTCTCAGCAATGTGCCGTCTATCGCCGCATTGCCTGCCAATAAGTCGGCTCTCTTGTTTCCTCTGACCTCAGAATGACTAGGGCAGTATATCCATGTAATGCTCTGAACAACTGATGTGTTCAATAAGTCCCACCATTCTTTTCTTAGCATCAGTAGGAAGTACTATCTCTGTACGGTCTAGGCTTAGTACAATTGAGTTAATCAATAGCGTAACACATTCCTTTTCATCATGTTCTTTTCTATCTTGCGCAGCATGCTTTGAGTGTATGGTGAGTATTACCGAGTGTGTTGATGTATCAGTTATCAACCAATTAAGTGCTGCTGTAACTCCCTCTATCTCCATCCTCACGCTCGATATGACAGTAGAATATGCTGAAGAATTATCAACCAAATTCACGTCGTTTCACGTGTGCTTGTATTCCGTCACTTTAAGTTACGACCTAACTTGTGCTACCTGATGTCGCACTCTAATGATGGGGAGATCCAGCAGAAATATCATAGCAGAGATGGGTGTATCTCTAGTACACCCCACAGTGCCGCTCTCATTGCCTCATTTTGGACTTTTTCCAATCTATCGACTTGTGTCTTTGAAAGTGTTGTTAGGCCGAGGCCATAATCTATGACAGACATCACCATCACTTGCAGAAGCAGAAAAAGTTCCCATTGCTGCATGTCGAAGGTCGCCATAACCTTGATAACACAGATTCTTCTTTTATTCTTCTGAAACATATTTGTGACGTGTTTGTTGAATGAGAGACTTCTATCAAAGATTATCCCAAGATATTTAAAACCTGTTCTCTTTCAATACAAATTTAAGATTTCTTTCTCCACCTTCTAAAGGCAAGGGGGCGCCGATAATGAATGATCGAATGGTATTTGCGTGATGCACGCAATCGATCAGTAATTGATGTTGGAGGGGCAGTTTTGTACATTTAACTGATTTTAAGGAATTAGCTTCTACGTTTTCATAAGAACAATGCATAGTTTGTACGCATCCATTTGTTCTCATTCCACAAGCCTTGTAATGTAGCCTCCATTATAATGCGTCAGTGAGTGTTGTTTTGTATGATATTAAATAAACATGATCAGACTATTTCCAATAGGCTATTATTTGTATTGTTTTTTTTATTTATTCTACGATTATACTGTATTTTTAAATTGATCTGTACCTGTTGGTTTAAGTATCGATTCATTCTGTTTTGTAAATTGTTTACTATATTTTTTGTGTAGGCCTAAATATGTTTTGTGAACTATAAAACGTATTGGTCTAACGTATACATTTAAGGGAGGATGTACACTTAGGAGACGGTAGGGCTACAAAAAAATCAATATTTAAACTACGGTTAAAGTTACATGACTGCAAATTTCACAGTAGATACCTGAATGAATACACTATAATTATGAGATAAAATGTTTCTTTCTGTATAAAAGTAAAAAGAAATTATTTGGTATTGAACAAAATTGTTAACATTTTCATGTTCAAAATGGAAAAGTCAGTTCTGTAAAAGTTTGAGAAGATATTAAGTACAAAAAAGTTATAATTAAAAATAGATGCAAACAAATACTATGGCACATACTATAGATATTATAACATATTTTCAAAAATTTTCATACATGTGGTTTCATATTTCAGCCATTTGTGGGTGAAAATTTTCCAAATTTGTAATTCTGTAAAAATTGTAAATATACATAGATAACAAAGTTATTAGTATGTTCTACATGGAACAATGAAATAATATGCTTGCAACATTTCATCAATATTGGTTAATATTTGAAAAAGTTATAAGTGCAAAAGTGACAATTACATCAAAATTTCGCGAACAATCGATAAGAAAATTGACACATTAAAAATATAATTCCTTAACTTAATAACCTCCTGCAGGGTATAGGCCTAGATACCCTTCAGTTTCAACTTGTGCTTCATCTAGTCAATATCCTCCTACTCCTGGCTCTTCTGACTTTTAGGGTTGCCTCGGTAACCTTATTTTATGCATTTACCAGTCTTTTAGAATCAGTTCTTGCGAAGTAATCTAACGTGAATTTTCCATATACCCCTCCCACCAGCTTAAGTGGAGCTTGCAGAGCTTGTGATCCATCATTAAAACTAAGGTTGCAATGCCAACAGCAATATCAATAGCAGTCAACCCATTATATAGGATAGCCGGGCGCAATGATGCGCGTTTTTCACTTTTTTCTGTATTCTGACAAATAGACTTAACTATGAGAGACCAAACTAGCAGCAGTGTGTAGCTTATCCATCCATCTAACAATCGTCAGGGTATTTACAACATACAATCACGTTTAGTCCGTAGAATGAGATTTTATGAACATGAGTATAATCCCACCTTTGCCGCAATTTCTGGGGCAAACACGCGCAGACAAAAACAATTACAAAATCATGGGAAAATTGACAAAACCAGCAAAATAACAACGTCACTTCCTATCTAAACATAGTCAGTCACATTGTGGGAAGATTATAGAGCACAAAGACTAGGCATATGTATCTTTATGTAACTTTAATACGAAAAAAAAATGAAAAAACGTAAATATGAAAAACAAAATTTAATACAGAGAATTGGTGCTTAGATCCGTTTAAAACTATAACAACGTGTTGGATTGCTATATAACCCGTTTGACTATAATTTCAACTATCTATGAATAGCGGAGGTCGTGCATCTATGATCAGCGGAGATCGTACAACTATGACAGGCAGAGATCGTGCAACTATGACCGGCGGCAATTATGCATCTATGACTGGCGGAGATTGTGCATCTATGACTGGCGGAGATTGTGCATCTATGACTGGCGGAGATTGTGCATCTACGACAGGCGGAGATTGTGCATCTATGAATAAAGGAAATCGTGCATCTATGAAAAGCGGAGAACGTGTAACTATGACTGGCAGAGATAGTGCAGTTATGACCGGCGGAGATAGCGCAATTATGACCGGCGGAGATATTGCAATTATGTCCGGCGGAAATCGTGCATCTATGACCGGCGGAGAACGTGCATCTATGAATAGCGGAGAACGTGCATCTATGAATAGCGGAGATCGTGCATCTATGAATAGCGGAGAACGTGTAACTATGATTGGCAGAGATAGTGCAGTTATGACCGGCGGAGATAGCGCAATTATGACCGGCGGAGATATTGCAATTATGTCCGGCGGAAATCGTGCATCTATGACCGGCGGAGAACGTTCATATATGAATAGCGGAGAACGTGCATCTATGAATAGCGGAGAACGTGCATCTATGAATAGCAGAGAACGTGCATCTATGAATAGCCGGGAACGTGCATTTATGAATAGCTGAGATCGTGCATTTATGTATAGCGGGGATCGTGCATCGGCGGAGGTCGTGCATCTATTATCTGCGGAGGTCGTACAACTATGACCCGTGAAGATTGTGCAGCTATAACCGACAAGGGATCGTGCAACTATGAATAGCGGAGAACGTGCATCTATTATCGGAGGAGACCGTACAACTATGACCCTTGGAGATTGTGCATCTGTGATCGGAAGGGATAATGCATCTATAGCAGCGACTGCTTCATTTTCAGTCAGTGGCATCATTTTCTCCATTTTCCGTTTGTAATTCCTAAAAAGAAACATAACGTGACAATAAAATATTGATTTAAATATTTGGCAACATGAGGGGGAAGTGACTGGGGCAAACATGCGCAGTCAGTCAGCAGCGCATGTTTGCCCCGTCAGTGTGCGCGGCGTTACCCCAAAATCACACTGTTCACAATTTTTATAAAATATCATGAAAACAAAAATTATCTTGACAATGTAACATGCTTAATAACTTAACAATACAATATAGTTTTCAGTTCAGACATGTAAAATAACATGACAGTAATGATAACAGAGGACAAAGCGTGAGAAGTGGAAAAAAGTTAGATCGAGAACGTTAAAAAATGAATTTACCTCGTAGCTCAAAAATGACCTGCCCGTGACCGATGAAAATTCGTTGTGCAACAGAAACGGATGTTAGCGTCCGGCGTGGCCACGTGGTTTGCCGGAAAAACCCATAGTTCCGGAAAAAAACGACTGCGAATCTTTGCCCCCAGCGCATCTTTACCCCCGGCTACCCTAAGTGCTTTGGGTAAATCTGTCATATCATACTATTGAAGGACTCATCAATATTACTGCAGTACTGAGAAATATTTTGTTTCTGACATTTTGAATTAATAACTTGATTACAAATGTATACCTAAATTGACACGTATGCAAGAAATATTTACAAATTCAAAACGACGCTATTTACCACAATTACACAGGGAAGTGTTCATTGTTTTAATATTAATATAAACTGTTCACTGTTTTTCTCAAACATACTGAACATTTTTGCAATATTTATTTAAAATTCCTGAACCACTCCAACATATTTCAAAAGTCTATATCTCAAAATCTATAAATGATACAACCAAATTTCCTTAAACAAAATTTGCATAAATTGATACTTTTTAATTTTACAATAATATCTTCGTATAATTAAAAAAGGATCAATTTCCTCGGTGTATCTTCAGTTTATACGTTAGGTCTATACGTTTTATAGTTCACACAACAGATTTAGGCCTACTCAAAAGAAATAGTAAACAATTTACAAAACAGACTGAATCGATGTTTAAACCAACAGATAAAGATCGATTTTAAAAATACAGTACAATCGGAGAACAAAAACAAAATAAAAATACAAATAATAGCCTATTGGAAATAGTCTGATCATATTTATTATTATTCAAAACAAGACATCAATGACTCATTGTAATGGAGAAGTACAGTACAAAGCTGTGAAATGAGAACACAATAAAACAACTAGTAATGAAACATAATAACTAAATTCCACGCAGAGATAGGGCATATAGTGCCTTTTAATAGCTAATCTCAATACATAAAATCTTGGCTTTATATAAAAACTAAACATGTAGAGTCGGACGCGTACAAACTATGTAGTGTCCTTGTGAAAACGTAGAAGCTAATTCCTTAAAATCAGTTTGTTGTAAATATTGCCTCTGATTCTTTGACGTGATCGCGATATTGATTTTGCAATATCGGCTTTCAATATAATACAAAAGGCGTTAATGAATATTTTCAAATTCATAGAATTAATTGAATAACAAATTTTTATGTCTAGAACGCTTTCAAGTCCAAGTGGCAAGGTATATACTGAGTTATTTTTAGTTACTGAGACAACCTCGTAGAAAATTTAGTAATGAAGAGCATTGTTTATGATAAGGGGAGAAAGAACCGCCATAGACGATGATGTGCAAGAAATATTACAAAGTCCTTGAAAATGCGATTGACTGCAGCAAGTCAGGTTGGACCAAGCTCAATTGTAACTCTTTGACAACACATAATAATTCGATTTCTATGTCATTTCACCACACAAAGTGTCTAAAGTTCTATATATCTGAGTTCTACGTGTATTACAATGCAAGCTTGTTAATATAGAGAATCGACACAAGTGCATTACACATAAACTTTGGAAGAGAAATTCACGGCATGATTTTCCGTTCCAAAAACGTGAAATGGGAATTATCGTCACAATTGATTTTGGTTCATATAAAAGGCAAAACATTTTAAAGTGGATCTAAGTTTTATTTCTTTTTAAATCAAGTAGAATGTAACGTTATGCATGTCACGTTGACCATGGAGATTGGCGTGTGGACATTTTAATCAATTGTTTGCTGACACATTAAACAAAAGTAAACACTGACGATCTGTGTCATGTGACTTTAAAATTGCTTTCATTTAGTAGTAAACAAGATATACATTTGAAACAAGATATGATCTGTACGTTTCACACATGGTTTAATCATTACTTGATATAGAGATTAATGATAATGAGACGTTATCAAGTGAATATGCATATAGTGGATATCTTTCGGGCAATATAAATTTAAATAAATAAGCAGGATGGGGCGTCACCGTTTAGTCATTATATAATTGTATAAGAACACACACGGTTGATCCCTGAATAATCATAAATATTTTATGCATGCACCAATCGTGATACAATTTTATGTTAATATTCAAGTGTGGATATACTGTGATTTGAATGGAATTCTGTACATCACTGATGTTTCGGGTATATTTCATAATATTGTAAGTAGATATATTTTTCTTATGTTTTGTTTGTTTTTAATATTCTGTCATAATTGCATAATCTTTTGCTTGTGATCTCTATTCTACAAGCATCTTATTCTAGTATCATTAGAAAAAGTATCATTCTAGTATCATTCCCAAGTAGATGCAGTTGTCGCATGCAATTGTACACTTAAAAGTAACAGATATATGAGATATATGCTAAAGTATGTATAATGTATTTATTGTGTGTAGAAATTTCCAATAAGCAACAACTGCGCCAAAGTTGGTGTTACGTCTCCACGAGCTAAGTATTAATCCATCAAAATGGAAATGGTTAAAATACGGCCAACAGATCAACTCGGCACACCGGGCCCTTTTTTCTGGTACCTAAGGCTGATCTTTAGATTAGTACTATACTTTAGTACTTTACACAAGGAGTCATCCAGCTTAGAAAACTTTACATGGAGCTCTACAAACAGAGACTAAAAAGAACTTTCTGGCCCATAATCACATGAGAAAAGATTAATGCGGTCAGCAGACCTAAAAAGGTTTCCCACCTCTAAAGCATTCATAATTTAGTTATCCAGAAATAACATTTTGGCTGTAGTGATTTTCCTAAAGAAATCACTACAGTCAGAAAATGCTGGGCTGATGGCTACGTCCTGAATAAGAAACGTCACCAATTTTTTTAAAAATATAACACAAATACATATTATTAAAACATTGTACAACGAACAACAAGAGCAGTAAGAGTGAAAGGAGAAATATAAGAGTGGTTCGCTGTACAACATAAAGTGACATAGGGTTGCACTCTATCAATAAACCTTTTTAACATTAATGCAGAAAATATCATAAGAAATGTAAGAGAAGAACTAGAGAAAATTAGTTTCATCTATTACACATTGATGAGTGCAAGATTCCATAAATAAGATATGACGACGGGACAATCCTCTTTACTTCTCATTCTGATGGACTGAAACAACTAATCACAATAACAAAGAATTACAGCGATATCCAAAATGTATATCTAAACGCGCAGAAAACAATTGTTATAAAACAGACAAAACAAAAATCAAACCAATAATAAACATAGACAATATAGAACTGGAATATGTAAACAAATTCGAACATCTGGAAGAAAATATAAACAGTTATGGAGATTGTTCAGCCGAAATTAGGAGAAGATTCGAAATTGCAACACTGAAACTAACACAAATTAGAAAGCAGTGGCAAAGTAGAAATAATGGCACTAAAATAATAAATTTTAGTGATCAAATTTTAGTGATAAAATTAAGATCATGTATTTTCCCAGTGGCAACATACGGTTGTGATACCTGGAAAAATCATGACTGGATAAGCATGACAAATCAAGAAGGATAAATTCATTTAAAATGAAACACTACAGAAAGATTCTGTGAATATCATAGACAGAGAAAAGGGAGAAACTAGAAGTTTTAAAATTACTGAAATTAAACGAATGGTGGCTTCTAAATACAATCATAATAAAGGAAGATACAGTATATTGGACACTTAAAGAGACATGAAGAGATGGAAATGCTGATTATTGGGGGCAGAGAACCAGGCAAGAGAAGAAAAGGAAAACCAAGAAGGCAGGGACCAGCGATATCGAAGAATGTATGAACATGTCTCTACCCAATGCATGCATGTTAGACAGGGACAGATAGACGTACTACGATGAATACAACATTCTGGAAATAATAAGTCACCTTTTTATATATATATATATATATTAAGAAATATTTTCTTTTTCTTTTGACACAAGTTAAGGAATTTCACCTTGTCTTTTCTCATTTATACAGTTTTTCTGGCTAAATGGGATTCAACCTCCTAAACTTACGCATCTGACTTTTCCTATGATTTTCATTGGTTACTTTTATCTACTTTGTGTTGACAGCCCAAAAAAATACACAACAAATGTCTAATTCGACACTTTAGATGGATCAATCCCAATTTAGCCCACAAGTCTTACATTGTTCATGGTGATGTACAAATGAACACCCCTCCGCCAGTAGAAATCAGTCATAACTATCTGGCTGACTGCTAGATTTTCACAGTTTTTTCAAACAAAACCAGTTTCTAGTTTTAGCGTAGCCATTTGCAGAAGCCTTTTTCCAAATAATTCCTCGCGTGATTTCAAAACGTCATTTATCTTTGCTTATTTAACATTTCCTGTGTCATAGGGCATGAGTCCATGGGCCAAGGGATAAAAAAAAAAAAACCAACCATCTAGCTTTTCCCGTGCTTTTCATTGTCTGGTGAATTAAAGTATACGCGTAATGTCGAGTTAGTTTTGTTGAGACGGATTCAATCTTATATGATATCTAGATTCATCATAATAAAATTCAGAACTTTGTCTCCACACAGATGAGTTAAGGGAAAAAATAATGTTTTCTAGCCATATATATGGGTGGACGGAACATGTAGGGTCAGGACTGAACTTCCCTCTTACAGAACAAGGAATTTTTAGACGCTCACCACACTCCCTCTCAAAATTCAAGTGTAGCTGATTGCCGCGGAAGCTACTGTCCGGCTTATCTGTCAAGCTACTGTCCCTAAGTAATAAATACATTAAATGAATACAACGTGTACGTTGTCCTCCTCCAGGAAATAATACCACAACGGAATGAAATCAATATCACGGGTTACACACCGCACAAACGTAAATGTGTGAAGTGTCAATGCATTATGATACTAATTTGAAATGATGTCAAGACCACCGTAACCAACAATTCTCAAGGAGATATAGACCATCAGAGAATAAAAGTATGGACTAAAACAACATCTGGTATACACTGCACAATATCTACTGTCCCCCAACATCATCCAAATGTCTGTCAGAATTTGAGCCCACATTAATGAGAAACATCACAGCTGGCGACTTTAGTACACACATTCCAACCTTTGGCTACAAGCGTCATAACAACAGAGGGCTAGAGACAGAAGACATGTGCAATAGTTTCAACCTAGTCCTATTACAGATCTTGAAGACTGCACCAGCACTCTTATACAGTGTGTACATCGACCAGCCGACCCGATCTGACATTTGTTTCATCTGACACAACAGACAACAGCACCCTCAAAGTCCTAGAAATTGTAGCCAGTGACCACCGAACACTGTTAAAATTGTTTTCACACCAAAGATCATGACAAAGTCATCTTGGAACTTTAAGAAAGCCAACTGGGCCAGGTACAGTCAACTAACTGATGATGGGTTCAGTGAAATCTGCAGAACAGTCAACATGAACGTAACATACAGCAAAATCTGCATGATATTGCTGTATGTTACGTTCAGGATCTCCCTGGCGTATGGGTTAAGCCTTTCGATTTGTGCATAAGAGGTCACGGGTTCCATCCGCTTACGACATCTTGTTTATAAAATGTAGCTTGTTGACTAGATTCCTCAGGTTCTTGAAGCTACTGAGTTACGTGCTATTAGTGGCAATCTTGTAATGATGCGTATCGCTCCTTTGACAGGGATGAATTACATATGAGGTAACTGGAGTACAGTGAAGTTTATCCTCTAATTATTTTAAAACTTTTGAGACAATTTTAAACCGTTAATCGCCATGTAATTGAGGTTGCATCAGTGGGAGATCGATATACATATGGACTTATTACGTCTCAGAACAGGACACAGCCGACTCCGCAGTCACATGTATACAAAGTTCAAGATTGGCAACACAGCCATGTGTACATGTGGACAGGCAGCACAGAGTGCCAAACATATACTTCAAGAGTGTTCTGAGCATGAAACGCTGAGGCAGATATATTGGCCAGAGGAAACAACACTGGAATCAAAACTCTATGGGACACTGTATGAACTACAAAAGACAGTGAGTTTTATTAAGGAGACAGAATTACAGATATAGACATGTTTCAAGTGAACGAAAGAAGAAGAAGAATATGGACTTATCATGTGTATAATGATAATGTTCTAACAACTAATTCAATATGATCAAAGTAGTGAGGAGTTTGAAGATACACACAAAAATCTGCTTTCTTAATTTGAATATGTAACTTTAAAGTAATGCAGAAAGTTTTAATCTATGAGTTTACGCTCTTTCAGTACTATGCATTATACATGAAGAGACTGCAAATTCCAGACACAACCATAATGGTCACCTTTGATGCAATGTTTATGTGTACGGAATTAATGCGATGATACATACAGATAAACATTAGATCGTATCAAATATTGGCATGTTCAACGGTGCCAATCGATGTGCGTGATAAATATTTGATACTGTTAGGAAGACAAAGAAATGAAAATATAAACATATAAACGGCATAAAAAACATGTTTATAAAGAAATAGAAAGATGTAAAGGATGATGGAGCACGTGATAACAATATCCATCAAATCTTATCGAATCCCCGTTTTCCTTTCTGAATGCAGCAATTATATCTAATGTAAAACGACACAGACAAAAGATTATTTAATAAGCTTGGATTGGACTGTGAAATATATTAATTATTCAAGGAAACAGAATACGTCGTAACAGCTGCCCGGGTTTACAGTAGACTGGGTTTGTACTGAAGCGATATATAAATATCGATTCGTACTAGGACTAATATATATTTTGTCCTTCTTATCATCAAAAATTGAACTCTTGCATCATTTTGTACAATGGGAGGCTTCTCCGGATGGTTATTTCATAACCAGAACGCATTCGTGATACCGGGACTGATAGGTGAGAAAACAATGATTAAACTTGTATCTGCCAGACACGTCGTAAGAGACGAGTAAGGAGGTTATAGGAATATACAGTAAAAGTTAAACCAGAAGCCACGCTCAAGTCGGATGTGTCAGGGCGAAAGGCGCAGATATTGCAGCAAACCTATAAAATATAACAACACATTCTGTTCTTCAGACTAAATCTTGGGAATCTACAGGAGTTTGAGAAAGAATGCAGAAGAAAAACATACATGGAAGACTAATTCTCAGCGATATTCAATGCTTTAAGAAAACGTCTCCTACTCAGAGGAAATGATGTTGGGCTTCCACAAGAGGAAAGCCCTACTATTATATAATCATGTCATCTGTCATACATTCTGTGTTGCGTGACTGTTGGACTGATAGGTCACTATTGAGACCTTCAGGTCTTGGACACGCAGAAAATATATATATATGTATACAAACACACATACACACTAGAGGTAATACCCGGCGTTGCCAGGATGAAAATATTAGTATTATGACGCAAGTAAATTTGTAAGCAGCAAAATGATGATAAAGATATCTTAACAACATAAGATGATGTTAAGAGTTGCTACGAACCATAAATTTGATAGAAAAGAACAGACTCAAATAATTCTTCTAATACGCTGACGACTTTGATCTGTTTATGTTTGTACAAATAAAAATAATACCACAGCTTCTGGGATCAAACACAGAAAATCCGTAGTAACAATTAGTTCAAATGCCGTACGCGTAACGAACTGAGCTAATGCGGATAGACAACAAGTAGCGGGAAGTATATCTTTTATATAAATGATGTCATGCACTCCTCATTTTACAGTAAAAGTAAATGGGCTGTCACAAAATGGCAGACATTTAGCAACAGACAACCAAGGAAACGGTGAGGTACGTATACACAAGTGTTGTCGTAGAGACGCGCATAAATACTATTGGGAATGAGTACAAAATAAAACAACTATACATGAAAGCAACATGAACAACAAAATCCCACCACCCAAACCTAAATAAGTAAATGATCTGTATTGAAAGCAAATGGCGTAAGGGTACCAAACTGCAATATATACTGAATTTCAAGGGCGTACCTAGCTATATCGTCAGTGTTGCAAGATTTTATTGCAGTAGTCTGAAAGTCGCGGGCACCACGATGATAAGCGGTATTATATCATATAGTAACAGGAGTACGCGATCTGTAGTTAATAGCATGAAGATGTCGTCCGAAACTTCACTTAGTTTTTGCCAATTTCATCTATATATTTCATATCACGGTGTATACAAATAACTTAAAGGACGTTACCAAATTTATATGTAAAGACATCTTCGATAGTAGAAATGTCCTTATAAAAATTACATAGAGTCGATCTGCACCTTTTCAACGCTTTAACTCTGCTACTCAATTTATATATAACATATCTACTATTTTTGTGAATTATCTTAACATAATTGTCACAATTCACTCCTTTTACCTTGGCGCTTTTGTACACCACAAACCTACTGATGCACATAGTTTTCTTATACCTCTTCTAATCCACCAGTTTGCCATTCTCCTAATTTATTCTCCTCTGTCGCTTATGTAGTGATGATGACAACTTTCTTAAAAAATTCTATGTGATGATTGATTTCTTTCAGGGACACTCATACACTGACAATGTTCTTTCATCGACTTGGTTTCGTGCCCATAAATGATCTCACCATGATTCCTGACTAATACTCGTGGTATTTCCACTTGTGATAGAGTTAAACTTGTCCATACCTTTCATCCGGATAACTATAATGTTCGTAGAATCTTATTCAAACAGTATTCCCTTCTCCAGTCTGATAACCAAAGTCGTGCCGTTTTCCAGAACTTTCCTCTGGTTGCCTCTAGTAGTGACAAAAAATCTCAACATATTGATCCACAGTTACCTAATGTATAAAGTTTCAAATAATTTTGGCACGATTCATTGCGCACGCCGGCATTGCAACACATGTGCCTATGTAGTGCAGATTCGTCCAAGGTCACTGTAGTTATCGACGATTTCTTTACATATAAATCTCACAACGCCATTTACATTATCATTTGTAAACCTTGTGGCATAAATATATAAGTAAAACTGACAATATCTTAAGGCTGTTAAACATAGATTGCTTATTCCCGTTGCTGTACATTTAAATGTTACTGATCATCGTGGATCTCGTGACATTCAGGTATTTGCAATAAAATCTTTCACCACTGACAATATAACTAGGTACGCCGTTGAAAATTGCTACATATTGCAGTTTGGTACCCTTACGACTTTTGGTCTTAATACAGATCATTCATTTATTTAGATTTGGTTGCAGTGTTTTTTGTAGTTGTAGTGTCGTTCATGTTGTTTACAGGTATATTTTTATTTGTGTTCTCATACCCTATAATTTGTATGCGCGATTCTACTACAATACGCGTGTATACGTAGGTCATTGTTACATTGGATGCCTCAGCTGTTCAATGTCTGCTGTCTAAATCATTAGTGATATTGCATTTATTGTATATATTTTACCTTTTTAACTGTTTGTCTTGTATTTTCTGGAAAAAAAAACCCACATGGAAGATGAAATTGTCTTGCATACTGGTATCTACATTTTATCATAACCAATAGATGTATAGTCTGTGCGTACATTGTAAATATCAAATTAAGAGATACGCGAAAATGCACTTTAATATATCTGTTTTGGAAAGTGAGGGACGTAACATGAGTGACAAAAATATATTCATTGAAATAGTTATGTTGCATGCTGCTGATAGTGTGTAAAGATGTAATGAATCAGAGCAGGGATATGTAAAAATAATCGGGATCGGAAAACCATTCTACTGACCCACCGTGATGATTTAAAAATTATTATTTTTCTGCGATCAATTAATTTTTACTCAGTCTGGTTATAGTCATGTATAGAGCGGCCAGTTTCATGTCACTGTGGATTCCACACAATTTGGATTGCAGACATGCTCCTGTAAGTCAGATTTTTGTTATGTAGGCAGCGTAGCTGGGACTTGTACGGTGGTAGGGTGCCTATATATTATAGTGTCTGTGGCGTAGAAAGGGAAGGGTTTGTAAGAATTCAGTGAGTAACGTATATAACCTCACGGTAACAGTCTATGCCTGTCACCTCTGACTTGATGGATGCCTCCAGCTTTGATCTTTCTCTTCCCCTTGACATGTTTCATACAACGCTTTAATTTCTTTCTCATACCATCGTCACACCATATTTGCTTGTTATATTTAGTATATTGCTTGTTTGTCTGTTTTCTTTCGCCCTGAATAAATCATTTTAGTCGAAACGTCGTCTGTCGCTGGGTCTCGTTGTTAGTATGTTTTGTTTATGAGTATTGGTAACGTGTACATATTTTCGTTAATTTTTACATTTGCCTTGAGTTACCACAGCTCTCGCATTTCCAATATCTGGTTGTTTCCCGACACCGAGAGTTGTATCTCTTTCAATGATCAATAATTTAAACACCAAAAGGTCAAAACCCCCCAAAGTATACCACGCATTATTTGCGGCAAAAAGTGTAGTCAAGATCCTTTGACATTAGCTTGAGGAATGATTACGAAAGGAAACAAGTT
Organism: Meghimatium bilineatum; assembly: GCA_034231615.1. Taxonomy (NCBI): domain Eukaryota; kingdom Metazoa; phylum Mollusca; class Gastropoda; order Stylommatophora; family Philomycidae; genus Meghimatium; species Meghimatium bilineatum. The sequence continues at coordinate 43,697,241 of CM067298.1, forward strand.
ATGGTTACCTGACTACTTCATGGATATTCAATCTCCAAAAGATATTTACTGTTATTATATTGTTGCTTCTGTGTTTGTTTCAATCTCCAGAAATTGCGAGTGATGAAAAATATATTGTTTCCTATGCGCACTTTATTGGGGGATTGGACATCCAGTGCGTTTTCATACCCAGAAAACTACAACTGTCAACGGTATGCAATTTTATGAGCAGAAACCTACTCATAGGTAATCCATGAATATGCGTAGATGGCATGTTTCATCAATTTATATACAGAAATACATTCACATAAAAGCCTGCACAATTTATCGGTCTCATTAATGACCACTTTGTTCACCATATTTGAGTTACTAAATGGCTCTCAGCATAATGAAGGTCTCACCAATAGTACATCAACATGCAAGGGCAAAAACCATAGTAGATAACATAAATATACAGTGAGACTTTCCTCTTGTGAAAGCTACACAGCATTTCAAATATAGAAATGTTTGTTTGCGGCACCATCTGAGCAGGATGCTATTTCTCAAAGAATTGTTCACGGCTGAGTGTCCGAGTCGTCTGCGTGTATATATATATATATATATATATATATATATATATATATATATATATATATATATATATATATATATATATATATATATATATATATATATATATATATGTGTGTGTGTGTGTGTGTGTGTGTGTGTGTGCATGCCTGCGTGTGCGTGTGTGTGGTGAAACTATCAGGTTGTATAAAATTATATACGACATATATTGCTCTTATTGGTGGAAATATTATCAACTTTATGAAAACACATCGATACTCAATACGATGACTAAAAAGCTGACTAAAAGTTACCATATACACTGATCTATGAACTAAAATATCAGGTAACAATCTACCTGAGCCAAACTATCACACTTGGTGCTAATGGGGAAATTATTAGGTCTAAACACTACCACTAATGTTTATAGCAGAAACCATAGATGTCCGACACCAGCTTTCATTTTCATGTCCGGATACTAGAGACTTCAAATTCTGCATGCGTTACGGTTCAGTTTTCAGCGCTTAGCTGCAGTTACTTTGCCATACTTTAGAACTTCATATGTTTAACCTTATATTACATGGAGTAGTTGCTTTTGAGAATAAACCAATTCGACTATTTTGTCCTTTGTGTGTTCACAATTTTAAAGATTGTTTCCCTTTAATACCCATGTTTTTCAATTGATCCTTGAAACTTTCTATATGATACATGACTTGTATGATATTATACATGTATAGAAATTTGTAGAAGCGATTTTTGCCAAAAAATGGCGCACATAAACAATATGTGTACATTTTACAAGATATTTTTCTTATTTATTTTCACTTTAGTAAGTTTTGAACTCCTTAAGAGATATAGCAAGCGAGCATGAGACTAGCGTGGATAATGATTCATTTTCAATGGCCAGGATTAAAGATCAGGGTTTGAAATGCGTTGTTGCTAGAAGTGAACATTTTGGAGAGCGTAGAAGAATGATGGTCAACAAGCATAGGATCGGTACTGTCAGCAGAAGTGCAATGGCGGATAAACTCAGGGAGAGATCGGAGTAACTACGGACGTGTCCAGTTTGTAGTGATGATGATCCGATGACTAACTAACTAATCTTCCATATCGATCATCCTTTCCACCCTTCCCTCCTCGTCCTATCTCTCCTATCTATAATTCTCTCTTTCTCTCTCGCTGCCTCTCTTTTGTTTCTATTTTACTTTTTACTTTCCTTAACATTTAGTTGCTAAGACTAGCGACCGTGACTGTTAAGGCCATTGACTAATTTTCTATGCCTTTGATGGCGGTTCTAAATCGTTGATCGATCTCTTTACATTTGCGCATCAGCTGATTGGCGAGCTCGCTTTCTCCCGTTTTATCCAACGGTTTTACATAAATACACGTAACATGGTAAAATACATATCTCCTTGGATACTTGTGTACGATATATAAAGCATATATGTAGAGTGTGAAGTGTTAGCTCTTTAAATTAACGTAGATATCACACAAATGTTATCCAATAAACGTTTTACTCAAATGTTAACAACGGAAATTGGAGAATACATGTGGTTTATTACGAATTCAGAGTTCATCACAAAGCAACAATCTGTCCTTTTTTATAACAGCTAGGTGCAATGTAGATAACATGACAGATGCCGTGCTAAAGGTGTGAAAAGTAAATTATAAATAATACAAACAAACAAACAAAATGCGGCTAAAGACTCAACAAATGCAGTAATAATGGGTATGTATATAGTATATACTAGCATAGTATATGATTTCAGATTTGGTTGTAATTATTTAGATCATCATCATCAAGTGCCATCTCCACAACGAAGGTTGCTGGACTGTAGTCTGTCCATCTTGTGATATTACTCTCCCACTTGTATATCTGCCTATCTCTTGCTCGCTTCCCTTTGACATTACCCTCAAGTAATGTCTTCAACAAGATAATTTTTTAGGTGCGTTACATCACTTGATTGCTCAATCTGGCACACCCAGATCACTTCTGGCATCACGAAATTTGAAAAATAAATGAACACAACGGACAATCTGCAAGCGCTGGAAGCGAAGGACAAATCCAAAGATTTTCTTATCCCGAACCTTCAGAACTATTTCATGCACTGCAATAAAACTTTCCGTGCACGAATCGGACTCATCGGACATCTGCGAACTCACACACCAAATTAGACAATTACAAATGTATTATTATTATTTATTTTTTCATCACATTTGTTATTTTTCATGCCATGCTCATCTTCGCTTGCGAAGAAGACATAAATTTTTATGTAGGTGTGAAAATAGTTGAGATATCTCTGTAAACCAAAGTTGAATAAACTCATTTAATCACTTCTGTCTCTGTCGTGACATCATATAATGTATATTTTGAATAGATATTCCTCATGTTCGAAGACACTGCATTGGTTATATGAAATCGGTAGTGTTATCATTAACTTGTTGAATTTCTATGAAGCAACGATTAAAATAGATAGATTACAAGTGTCTGGAATAACCAGTGTCGCATACACAACTTCGGTTAGGGGGGAGGGGGGTGATATCTAGAAAAGGTCATTTCCTTTTTTTAGTGAGAATTTAGCTTTGTGTGTGTGTGTGTATGTGTGTGTGTGTGTGTTTGTTTGTTTGTGTGTGTGTGTGATTTGGTAACCTTTTTTCTGGAAAATCATTAAAAGTGTTGGGGGGGGGGGAATAACACCGGCTGTTTTTACTTGCTCCATATAGTACTAACTGTTCTGGTAGGATTTCATAAGTGGGACAGGGGTGAGGGGGTTAAATTTATGGGCTTGAGGTTAACCCAAAACGCTGGAGATATAAGGGCTATTCTTTTAATTTACTTATGTCTGTTCCTACTCACATAGTGGTTAAAGATTTGGCTTGTGTTTATGAGAAGACCTATCATATTGTGTTTTCAACGGTCTAATTTGGGTTTTTTTTAAAAAGCTTTGTTGTTTTCAGAGAATTGGTTTTGTGTATTTTGACATTGTGTTGGCTTTTGAAGAATTAGTTGCATAGAAATATCTTTACATTTATCATTTCAATAGAGTAAAAACGATATCCTGGTCGACGAACCTATTTTTGTCAGCAGAAAGTATACCGCTAAGTTAACTTTTCAGTCAATATATTATCTAGTGTAATGTTAAAGTTCGTGAAAACGAGTTAGTATTATCAAACACTAGCATAATTATGATGGCCGGAAAGAGTCAGATAAGACAGAAGTAAACATATATTTTATCAGGGAAACATTTGTTGTTGATTATATCTTTATGACACTGTTTTTTATGAACACTCCAATGGAAAAGATTAAAGATGGGAAAGATAATACCCAATCATTTTATATGAGTCTATTAATGTTTCCACACAAAAACACGTGTGCCTTTTATTTCGTTCTCCCAGTGATAGAAAAACATAAATTGTTATTATTTTTCGCATCTTAAGTCCCATGCAAGATGCAACGTGAGAAAATATATTCAATTTTATTGATGAGGAAATTAAAATGTGTGGCCAAAGTATTACAAATTGCACTGGATTGTTTTCAGACTGTGCATCAAATAGTAGGGAGTACTATCTCTGTACGGTCTAGGCTCAGTAGAGTTAATCAATAGTGTAACACATTCCTTTTCATAATGTTCTTTTCTGTCTTGCGCAGCATGCTTTGAGTGTATCTGAGTAATACCGAGTGGGATGTATCAGTTATCAAACAACTTAGTGATGTTGTAACTCCCTCTATCTCAATCCTCATGATTTGTGTGATCATGAGTATGCAGATGATCTCTCAATCAACGTCAAGCCGTTTCTGTAGGCAACAAAACCCCAACCGCATTTATTTGTACTTCTGTTGACTGAGTATTCTTTTTATATAACTATGTCTTGTAGTTTCGAGTGTTGCTGTGCGAACTTTCGTACTGCAACCTCTGCCACGATACCAGTTCCTTTCGACGCTTTATCTATTTTAATTATTACGTTAGTCAGTGATTTTTGTCTAGCATTCACTGCCATTTACTACTACTTCTATTTCACATACTCAATTGTACAGAACATTACATTGATATACTGCCCAGGTCACACTGGTGTCAGAGGAAACGACAGAGCTGACTCATTGGCAAATAATGCTGCGATTGATGGCACAGTACTGAGAAGAGATAAAGCTGACTTAACTAAAGCAGCCATACATTCATTGCAAAATGAAGATGTTGACAATGAGACTGAAAACGTACACATGCAAAGAATGACAGAATTGGAAGTGATTAGAGGTGAGCGTAGAAAATGTAATTTTTTGGAAAGGATCGAAGATCACGTTATCAACTCCTGACTGGAATTTTGAGACTACATACATTCGAAAGGCTGCTGGAAAGGAGAGCGGAGCACTTACGAGAATGCTTCGTATGCCTTGATGCTAGTTTCTAAGCAATAATCAAGGTCTAGGTTCAAAGATGTTCCTGTCTTTGTACAGCAAAAATGCATATGCAGATCGTTGCATATAACGTTGCATATAACGTTGCATATAACGTTGCATATATTATGTCGTAGCTAAACTGCCATAAAATATTGTTTATCTGCCATCATAAATCCCTCTAAGGTTTATTTTTCCATTGTGATTTAATACGACAAGCCTTGAAAGAATTGTTGATAAACGTATCTTCGGATTTTAAAAACAACCTGAACTTAACTTTGAAAAAACGTCAGCAACGCGGCAAAACTTGAAATATACTAAGGAGGATTTCTAATCACTGTCTACACATATAATAACACGCACGCACAACGGCGTTCATACTAATTGACAACATAATACGACGAGTAAGAACCACACTATTGACGTTCACGTTCACTCGTCATATTTGTGAATGTGTTCTTGATAAAGTTTTTTTTGGTCGAATTGTCGATTTGTGTGTGTTATTATGTATGTTATCAGTGATAAACAAAAATTCATTACCCTAATCCAAGTTTCGTCTGTTGTAGCACAGATTTGTTTCGGTTAGTGCATAAAATCTATCAACACGGTTGCTTGCTTGTGGAAAAACGTATGTGTAATATTTTGATGAACTTGGAAGAGATGACCATTTATTTTACTCAATTTCCATGTTCAATTTACTAAATAGAATTACGATACATAATATTCAAAGCAAGACATTTGAAAGAACTGATAATAGATTACAGGAATGAACAAATCAGTATCTTCATACTACGAACTAGCCACAGCAGACTGAGAAGTTACATGTTCCGAAAGCTCAAGATTGGGGAGACATACCTGTGCAACTGTGGACTGAGCCCAGATACTGCAGAACACATTCTGCATGCACGTCAACTATACTACAAAGAGAGGGAGAAAATATGGCCTACTGAGAAGGCAATACTTATAAATCTGAGGAGTTTCATGGATGACCTGATGCGAATTGCACAGTTCAGTGAAACTGTTGCGCTGTAATATGATACCTGATTATAGAACGATGAAGAAGAAGAAGATGACAGTAACTATGCGTTTTGTGTATTTACGACACCCATTGTCCATGAGTTAAATTTTGAACACTCTTTTTAACAAAAACAAGGCTGACCCCATGAACTGAAGCAAGAATTATGTGTACATCACACAAATCTCCACAGCATGCAATGGGCGTAAACATATAAATCAAGTTGATTTTGGTTTCAAATTATTCATAGAATGCAACATTTTTCTATAAAATAACTACAGTGCTGGTGCTCATATAGAAATAGCAAGTATCAAAGAAAGATGTATGTCAATATTATATCCGGACTTTAATCAAACTCTAAGATTTACTTCTTCAAGTAATGAAATAGATGTGGAGCTTTTAATTTGATGTGAGTAGGAAAAGTAGTATAAGTTAGTTTGGCTTTTTAGCTCTCTTTTTTAGAATGACAAATCTACCACAATGAAAAACTATTCAGAAACTTCTCTATTTTGTCTTCTTCCGTCTCTTCTCTCCTTGATCATTCCGGTGTTTTTTAAATGGTAATTTACACAAATTCACATATGCATTGATAGCACTCCATTGCATATAATGTTTTCAGGTGTTTGAAATGCTGATTTAGCTTGTGTTATCCTACTATTTATTTCAATAGAGCACCGGCCATCTCATGTTAAAATTGTTCCAAGATGAGTTATGACTGCATGATATCTATATATGTGACAAGTTCATAGGTGCCCCGATTCCTCTCTCAATAAAGCCATCATAGTGTAGCACCTGACAGTTGCAGATCGATACTGGTTTATCAGTTCCTTTGTAGGAATATATGTTTTATTTCACTTTTCGGGCTCTTCTATTCTTTACACCAATCTCACGCAGTCTTGAGAGCAACCATGAGTCACACTTTTGAAAATCTTCTGAGCGAATGAGGTCTTTCAATACATTAAATATGTCAGACCGATCCATTGATGTACCTATTGCTATTGACACTCTGATCGTGTTCGCAAGTGTATCGGCCCGCTAATTACCCTCAATACCCGCATTTCCTGGCATGAATATAAAAGTAATTTTTCTGCTCATAAATTGTGGCATTTACTCCGCTCATTGGCGTAGACGACTTTTGCTTCAACTTTGCTGATCATGTTCAGTGAGTACCAAGATACTTGACTTTATCCACTTGATTTAATTTTACATAACTGATCGTAATACTGCTTCTTGATGGTACATATTTCTTTGAGATTATCATCACTTGTGTTTATTCTTGTTTAGATTGAGGTCTTTTTCCACACTTTCTCGTACTACTACAGGCTTCATAGTTCATGTTCGGTCCGTTCAATCAGTAGGTCCCTACTGTATGATCAGCATATTTTAGACTATTCAGAGTGTAACCTCCATCTGCTAATTCTAACATGTTTTCGATACTTCACATACTATCTTATGTTTACATGGAGATTACATTGTGTGATGTTACACATCTTTATCTGCCTCCCACTTTTTATTTTACCCTATCTACACATTTTAGACTAGAATCATATCACGTGGCAACAATGAGATGTTCAATGTTCATATCATGTATAGTGTCTAAAGAACTGACAAAATTGTTTCATTCCAACAACCCAGTGCGCTGATATCATATACCAGACAATACAATCTTCTTGCTCATATAATATATTGTTTTGTTATTAATTTTTTGTCCTTTGGAATTACAAGCAATGAACTATAGTTTCCAATGTGCAATGGGGTGGTTTCTCCAAATCTCTATTTCATACCAAGAAAACTCCAACTCTCAGCACTGTACAAAGCTTTGAGAAGAAATCTGAAACTCAGAAGAGGCAAACCATAGATTATATAAAAAGTTATTTCTCTCAAGAATCAATGTTATCTCCTGTATTAAGAAGTCTGCTGAAGAATCACGATAAACTGTTGGAGTGACTCCAACCATTCACCGGTAATATACCTCGAGATTACAACGGCATCGCGGAAATTTCTACCCATAACCCATGAAGTAAAGGACTGATTGCTGATGCTCTTGTCATTGCGCCCTGCAGCACTGAGATGTCAAAAATATATCTGGGACTTGCAGAAGCTATAGGAAAGTCCTCTTAATCATAAATAAGGACATAAAAACTACCATTATTAACAGAAAGCATATCTCCACTGCCTGGAATAAGGTTCGAGAATTGCAAACTCTGGTCAATTAATACATTAACCATTTTTTAAAATTTCTTTCTAGTACTCACTACTAAAAAGCATTCAAATAATTTCAGCGTCAAATGCAATGAAGGCAAGCAATTCATCGAAGGACAGCAACAATGTAGTATTTTGGGCACTGAATGGCTACGGTGTGACGGTACTTGACCTTCTAGCAAACGGAGTGATCATCATTTCTGGTACAGCCATCGTTATTCTTAACGCTTTGGTAGTGGACACGATGATTAGATTCAAGGAAACGATTGAACCAGCGGATGTTATGATACGCAGGTAAACGCTAGGACACATTATTTTATATTTCATGTAGTTATTATTTTTTCTAAATATATGGCGGCTCAGTCTCCATAAGCATATTGAAATAAATAATTCCACGCAAATCGCATATATATTGTGTGGTGACAAGTATAGGTGCAATGATAGCAGACCAACCCCCGTTGCGTACCAACGACTTATGTGGTGTTTTTGGGGGTTTTTTTTTGGGGGGGGGGTTGTAATGTGTGCAATTTTGAAACATTTCTAAGATGTTTTCATCCCTTCTTTTCAACATATACATGGACAGAATAATAAAAAGAAGCTGACATCAACAAAGAGAAAAACATTACAAATAAACCTGATGAGGAACTTAATGAAATCAATGAGCTATTATTTGCCGATGATCAAAGTCTAATATACAAAGATGAAAAAAATTTGCAAAATCACATCAATGCATTGCTATTACAATGTCAGAAGTACAACATGAAAATTAACGTACAAAAACAAAGAAGTTATGAAAATTAGCAAGTCAGCAACACCAATGGAAATAACAATAGAAAACGCCAATATGAAGCAAACCACATAATTTAAATATCTAGGCAGCATTTGTTTTCCGAAAATGGAACACTAGACAGAGAAATAGAAACAGGGTGCCAGAAAGCAAACACAGTAACTTTAACCATTACTTCTTCACTAAAAGATCAAAATAGAAATAACAAAACCAGATAATATCTACAATTTTTATACCAACATATGAGGAAAATCGTTACATATGAAATGAAGTGTCTAAGAAAAGCTGCAATGGTTACCAAACTAGATAAAATAAGAAATGAAGAAATTAGGAAAAGAGTTGGTATAATATCATGTATTGAGCATATTGAAAGATAGCAAGTAAAATGGTTTGGTACCTTATAAGAATGAACCAAAACCAAATACCAGTAAGAGCATATAACAAAAGAATATCCGGACGTAAAGCCAAAAGTAGACCAAGAAAACCACGGATAGAAAACGTCAAGATAGCCTTGAACAAACATGGACTAAATACAACCACATGACACATCTGAACTTGAAACGACAGCTTAAACTCCCACCCATACGCTTTAAAGCAAGTTGAATGCGATCAACTATCATTCACCCATAAAAATTAATTACACCAACCTCGGGGTCTGTGTTACATCTAATATGTTATGGTAGTGTGTCCCAATATAGCCTAATTGGACTTCATCCGCTGGTTGAAATAGGCACGCCTCTCCAAAAGAGAGGTAAACTCATTAACTTCCTACTACCATCATACCTGGGGACATATAATAGACAATAGAAGCATAGTTCCACACACTAAATGATAACGTCATCGTGGGATAAAATAGTTAGTCGCATGCGTTCCGTCTTGTGTTAGTATTAGATCTAGGGTTAGGAGTTAGGAATTGGGTTAGGTGTTAGGGTTAAGTATTAAGGTTAGGGTTAGAGTTGTTTCTTACTAAAAGTTTTCTGAAGGTCAATATTTTGCAATGTCGTGGAGAATGACTTCCAAAGCACTTGTATGGGCCGGCAATCTATAGTCAAACCCTAACCGTAATACCTAACCCAAACCCTAACACTAACTCCTAATCCTAGCCACCCTAACCCTAAGATCTAATATTAACGCAAGACGGAGCACATGCGGCTGACAATTCTATCCCACGATGATGTCATCATTTAATGCGTAAAATTCAGCTTGGGCAATCTTCTCGGCAATTTTTTAATTTATTTACGTTTTGTCATAGCGTTCATGAATATTGTGTTACTGCTACCAAATACTGTGACGATTTCCGCTCAAATATTTTTATTGTAAAACAGTGGGGGTTGGTCTGCGATCATTGTACCAAAGTATATATATAGTGACTGATTTTGAAATAATTTAATTTAAAACTCGATGGAATAAGCGTGGTCTTAAAATTAATTTTAATCACTTATCCTTTCGGTCATCATGTGATATCACTCATATTATCTTCAATAAACGGATTCTCTTAATTTTTTACGCAGACCCTTGGTTTCTTAAGTAATTGTTAAGTATACTGTCATCTTAGTAGGTCGTAAAATCTAACTTAAAAGCTGCATATACAATTTAACAAAGGATTGAGGCTTCGTATATAAAGAAATGCTTCACTTGGGTTTGGGGAACTTTTATGTAAAAACTACAGTATTAGTAGTGCTATGGTAGCAACAATGTGGGCGGTGGAGTTTGAAAAGCTTATATCTACCTTTTCTATGTTGTATAATTGGTAGCATATCCCATTCAGGATGTAGCCATCAACCAAGCATGTTCTGACCGTAGTGATTTTATATAAATACGTTCAGTAGTTTGACATTGCTTTCTGAACAGTCTGAATACACAGTTGCCTGTGTCGGGTTTCGACCCAGGTACGTTGGCCGTCACAGACGCGCCCTGTACGACGCCGCTACAAAACCGGACATATTGTACTTTCTATGTTGTACTTAGATTTAATTTCATCCCCTTCTCAACATCTATCTATTTATATATATATATATATATATATATATATATATATATATATATATATATATATATATATATATATATATATATATATATATATATATATATATATATATTTTATGGAGCAGCATTTATACAAAATTCGTTCTTCCCTTTCTAAACACATTTCAGAAGTTTATTTAACAACTTTTAAGATTCGAAGTCTAACGGTTTGTTCTGCATGGCATTTAGTGCTAGAGATCCGTAGTTTCTGCAGACTGTTCCTTTCATGATTCAATTCCACTGTTTCTTATTGTCTGCTCATATTATAAGCTGAATAGTGAGGACTCACTTTCTCTTTGTTTGAGTGATACAACCACACTAACCATTTGCACTGTTATCATATCTATTATCTGTTATCATAGTCTATTGTCTATCCCAGGTGGATGATGGTCAGAATAACCACATTTGCCTTTAAACGTAGGAGTGGTGACTGGGAGCTTTAGTTGTCTATGCAAGGCCAGATGTGTCACTTACATAGTTATATCATAGTGACCTGTATTTAATAGTACATTTAGTTTTCTTAAATGTTGTGTTGTAAGTACGAATGATAAGAGAGAATTTGTGACAATAGGCATGTTGAAAAGAAAGAAGTATGTGGAAAATCGAGAAGATGTTGGATGGTTTACCATTGTGACATGAAGAAACATTGATAGCAGAAACGATTGATAGCACAAAAAAGCAGTAGGTTTTGGACAGACATGAAAATCAACACCACACGGCATAGACTATACGAAGAAAAAAATAAATAGGATTAACAAATGACAAAGTCGATGCCGTAAGTTATCGATTAAAAAGATAAATAAATGTTCTCGTTTATTTTTTTTTTTATTTTTTTTTGGGGGGGGGGGGGTGGTATTATTTTTTTTATTGACGGAAACCAGTTAAAGGGGGAAGAGGACGGAGGCGTTAACCCTCTTTTTGGCTTTCTTTCTAGTCTTGCTTCCTATTACTCAATATCATGGTGTGAGTTCCAAACCAAGTTTTTGAATGATTCTAAGAATGATCCTCACTCCAAAAAAGAACGCCCTTCCTTATATCGGACTTGATAACCATTTCTATGAACTAACGTTACGATTAATAAAGGAAAGTGTAATTCAAAATACTGAAATGGAAAGACAATTGTTTATTGAAGCCAAGTACGAAGTAAAGTCGTTTTGTAAAATATGAAAACAAACTAAACAGAAATTTCAAACAAACGATATCTACCACATAATATTGCACACAAAACATTAAAGAAGGTACAATAGTGCCAGAGTCATAGGTATTTCATTTTCAATTGAGAAGTGGAGGGGGGTACCTAAAAATAAAGGTTCATACGTGCGTTACGAATGTCATACCTTCCTTTTGAGTAAAATTTGATTATCTTTTTATGAAAAATCAATAAGGGATGGGGGATGCTGGCCGACTTTTGGCCAAGTTCCTAGTACGAAAAGTCATTTTCCGTGTTGCTAAAGAGGGGGATTTGAACCACCAGAAAGGTACTGTTTGAAAATATGCTATAGAAAAATCATGAACAACTGAGTTTGTAAAATAGTGTGAGAGTTTAGAGAGTTAACGCGTGAATGCTCTATGTAGATTGTATTTCAGTTAGTTTCTGTGTTAATGAGTTAAGTTGCGAATGAGCTATATGGCATGCCTTGATATGGAACATTAAATCTTGATAGAAAGAGACGAACAAAAATTACAATAATGAGACAGTTAATGACTGCACCAAATTTATCCAACATAAAATGTGTAGTGTTTCCGTTGTAAATGTATCGCAAAGTAATATTGATCATCATTATCTTGTGTAGTGCTAGATAGAATAAGAGGTAATTGATCGTCACTACACTGTACTGTGTATTAGCTGCTGAATCACTACTATGCAATGAAGTCAAGCTATCCAATATTTTCTCCCTTGACGCAATTTGTCTCATTTTCCATCAAGTTAGACTGACTGTTACGTGTTCTTATCAAGATGTAGCAAAAATATGGACAGTTTTTTTGTCTGAGTACCCCCTCGTAAACACATTGAAGGTAGCAGTACGCTGGTTACTAAACACAATAGAAAAAGGACAAGTACGCCTTTTTGGATATAGAGACATGACTATTTCGAAAGGCAAATTATGGAGGGCAGTGAGTCTGGGTTGAAGAGAAAGGGCAGACCAAGAAGAAGATGGACTGACGACATTAAAGATAACATGAATACCTCGTTCGAAAATGCAAACAGCATGACCTAAAACAGAGAGAGCTCCAGAGTTTGTTGAGAAGACAACGTTCTAAAAAGAGAATACATGCATGACACCCCCTCATTTTTCTAGCTAGTTGTTCAAGCGATTGTTAGAGTTCTTCTGAAGAACGATATCTCCGTAGTCTTTTATATCCTACCTGTTTGATTATTTACTGTTCATAATTCTCTTCCATATGACAGCAGTGACTCTGTGTAGCATTTAATGACTGTTTCTCTAGTTTCTATTCATACATGTTGCACTGGCTGTTTTTCATTTCGTGAAAAGCTGTTTTTGCCTATTCTATTTAGTGTTTCTGGTGCTCCTTTTCCACCTGATGCTATCATGGTCCTCATGTATTTAAATTTCTGAACCTATTTTGTTTGTTGAGTCGTTTACTTTTGATGTTGTGTTATGTGGTGTATTTTGCTTCTTAGAAATAATGATTGTGATTTAGGTTGTCCTTTATTTAAAAAAAAAAATTACAATTACAAATGTAGTCCCTACATGATTTTGGAAGCTATATTTTTTTAAATGGTGGAAATGAAGTGGGCATTTTTCAGTAAATCTAAATGTATTCGAACTTATTTAAGAACAAATGTGTGAGCCCCTCTAACATTGATTATTCATCATTTATTTTCGTCTTTGTCATCATTAAGTTGGCACCACAGCAGTGGTGATCATGTGTGTAGATTCTCCTCATCCGATGGCTATACTCAGAGCTGATAAAAATATTGTCTTCTTCTATTTAGTCATCCTCTTCTGCACTATTTCCTACATTTCAACAGGTTAGCTGGATTTAGTTCAGTGAATAGAATGTGTTTAATCATAGTTTACAGCTAGGTTGTAATATATACGGCTTTCGGAGCGGCACATCTGGCGAGAATTTCCTGTGAGTTACTTTGACCCTTTATGAGATAAGACAGTAAGCGCCCCTTTGTGACCCTGACAATCCAAAAACGTTTTCCTTATTCATTGAGGAAATGTCGCAAACTTATATAGGCTTATAAACTAGTTTTCAGGTTACATATAAGAAGGATGTCATAAGCTATGGAAGCTCACCTGAAATAAAAGCATGCCGAAATAGGATGTTTTGAGCCGAAAGACGCAAATAATGCAGCTCCGTTGTAAAACTAGCAGCACAACGTACTTTACTCTCTCCGATTCAAATTAAAAAAATGACAGCACAAGACAAAAGAAAATATAATGTTCGTAATATAATGATAATATTCATTAGAATATCCCCTGACAATAATGGGGGGAAAAAACGCTAACGTGTGTAGTGTGGTGACACTTCATGATTCCCTTCACAAAACTAACTTACAGGCACCAAGAATAAAGAGACATTTTTGTGCTGCTGATTTCGAATTGCGCCCTTCCCCTCTCCCCTCCCAGGATCCAGAAGAGTTATGTGTTTGATAATGATTATAATGCTCATGATGATGATATGTTATTACTTTTCAAAAGGATCTTTGCTTTCGCACTCAAATAATTAATCATCACACGAGTATTCGAGTATTTGTTTTATTTGAATCTATCTATCTATCTATCTATCTATCTATCTATCTATCTATCTATCTATCTATCTATCTATCTATCTATCTATCTATCTATCTATCTATCTATCTATCTATCTATCTATCTATCTATCTATCTATCTATCTATCTATACGTTATGTCCCTTGTTTGCCTTGCGGCGTCAGGAGTGGAGTTCTCTGGAGATGGCCTTCTTGTGCGCTGTTTGTAAACTTGTTCCTGTGGCTTCTTTGATTTCTGCGATCCATCTTTTACATGGTCTGCCTCTGGCTTTATAACCGTTATGTCTATGGGTAATGGCCATCTGTGGCATGGTATCTGTCGGTAGTCTGGAAGCGTGTGAAAACCACTTGATTTGTTGTCTTTTGATGTGTATCAATACTGGTATTGTTTTAGTTATCTGTCTGATGTTACCGTTTCGAAATCTATCTCTTAATGACACTCCGAGTATTCTTCGTAGACATGTCATTTCTGTTGTCCCTATTTTTCTTTTGTCTTGTGCTGTCATTTTTTTAATTTGAATCGGAGAGAGTAAAGTACGTTGTGCTGTTAGTTTTACAACGGAGCTGCATTATTTGCGTCTTTCGGCTCAAAACATCCTATTTCGGCATGCTTTTATTTCAGGTGAGCTTCCATAGCTTATGTCATCCTTCTTATATGTAACCTGAAAACGAGTGTATATCTGCTCTATGCCTTTACGGTTTATCACCAACTGCACCATTGGACTTTACAGCCCAAAACATGTCCCAGTGTGGCAGTGAAGGAGGTGACTATATGCAGGGATTTAGACTTGGGTCGACCACAACTATCTCGTATGATGTGTTTTGCTGTGAGAGAACTTGTTCGTGCAATTAGAAGACGCATTGCCGTCAGTGTTCTCGAGTACGGAACTTATCTCGACTGTAAGCACTGTTCCAATATAGGAAATTGCTCAAACAGTAAGTCGGACTAGGTTCTCCCTCTTAGCCAAAACATTTAAGTTACCTACGGTAAATGTGTTGCCTGGAACTGCTTCTTTGTGATGTGTATGTACATTATTATAATTTATTTAATGCACATGTATACTGTTCTGGAAAAGGTCATAGATTTATTGGATGTTATGTACGGCATCGTGTGACTGGTGGGAAAACCAAATGGTCTGCTCATTTGTGGCCTGCGGTCTAGTGCGGTTCATCACCCTGCACTAGAGCAAAGTACCCCAAGCAAAAGTTAAGTTAGTGCTCTGGATAATCACTAGGTTCAATAGTATAACATAGTCCAACCATTTACTGTCATCTAGAAATATGACGTGTTCATCTTTCACTAACATTTCTATAGATTGCTCTTTAGGTATATTTGTAAACTGCCATCAATGCTATTAATACATCCAAAGTATTGATCTGCGACACAAATGATTTATTGACATGACATGATCTATTCCTCTCATTTTAGTCCTTTTTTCTCCGTGATAAACCACATTCTTTTAAGAGCCACATTTTTGGGCTGTAATAGTGTAGTGTCAACCCCTGAGCATGCAGTTAACACCTTACCAGAAAAACATTTGTTATGACGCTGGTTCACAACTCTCCTTACATTTACCTTACGTTTGCATTTTTTTAAAGCTGTAATATAACTCAACGTCGCTGCAGGGTGCAGTGTTTAAGTGATCTACAGTTGAAAATGTACCTGAAATGTACCAGTTGTAACTGAATGGTATTGAACAGAGGCATGCTAGTTTCAATGATGTTTATGTCTATAAATATAATGATGATAAAGTGATAGATGATGACACCGGAAACGACAATGCCATTGTGTTCACATATTGTTTGTTCAAATTCACATCAATTACAAATCAGTTATTGTATACTTTTGTGTAATTTCTGCAGCTTTTTCATACCCAGAAGATTCCAACTCTCACTGTATGCAATGATTTAAGAAATTTCCTAATCAATGTTACAAAAACATAATTATAAAGAAGTGATGTGAGGATCTCACATGAAAATCTCAGGTCCTTTCCCTGAATACGTGCCTACCGTATATTTCGTGTTCATTCCCAATGTTATTGCGTGCACAGTTGACGTGCCGTAATTGAAATTATTAGATTAGCAGACCATGTCGTAGGAAAAAAAAAAATCGCTATTGTTAGCGGAAATTAAATTATGCCACAATTTAATGACATTAATGCGCATCGGAGTAGAAGGGAGGATCCTAGAGTTAAGGAGGGATATATTAGAGTTTAGAATAGGGAATGTTAGAGGTAGGCGTAAAGCTAATTCTAACCCTAGCACCCATCTTCCTCCTAAACTCTATACATCTGTACCTAAAAGAAAGAAAGAAACTGTGATTATGCCACTATTTAAAGCTACGAATGCGCATCGGAGGAGAAGGGATGACCCTAGAATTTAGCGGGGGGGGGGGGGGGGTAAGTATAGGATTGTATCTAATTCGAAACGAACACTACCACCCCCACCCCTACACTTAATACATCTGTTCCTCAAGGAAGACAGAAGCTGTGTTGCTTCTTTATCATTCGAAGGTATTGATACGGCAACCATTACATAATGTGCACACAAACACACATAAAGAAAATACATATGGCAGACAAGCATAACCTATTAACATATATATATATATATATTGTAGTTTAGCAATTGCAGACATGGTGACCGGACTAGTAATGGTATACCAAGTTACCTACAACCTGGCGAATTATCAGATCTACCTGGAATGTTTAATCAGACAAGGTGTCACATTTGGTTTGGTGATCGCTGCAGTTCTACATCTGACGTTCCTTACCTGTGATAGATACATCAAGATTATGTTTCCGTACAGATACAAGTAAGAGCTGTTGTCGGATGTGTGTGTATGTGTATATATATATATATATATATATATATATAAAATGCGAGATTATCTTTCTTTAGCATGTAAGAGAAAACTATCTCACTCTCTCTCTCTCTCTCTCTCTCTGTGTGCGTGCGTGTGCGTGTGTGTGTGTGAGTGAATGAGTGAGTGCGTGCATGCGTCTCTATATATTCTCGATGATAGGTCATATAACAAAAATACTACTCAAGATGATATATGAAAGAATTAAAAACAAGATAGATACAGAGGTCGGTGAAGAACAATTCGGTTGTAGGAAAAACAAAGGAACCAGAGAAGCTATAATTAGTATCGACTAATGATAGATTTCTTCTTCTTCTTTCGTTCACTTGAAACATGTCGTATCTGTAATTCTGTCTCCTTAATAAAACTCACTGTCTTTTGTAGCTCATACAGTGTCCCATAGAGCTTTGATTCTAGTGTTGTTTCCTCTGGCCAATATGTCTGCCTCAGCGTTTCATGCTCAGAACACTCTTGAAGTATATGTTTGGCACTCTGTGCTGCCTGTCCACATGCACACATGGCCGTGTTGCCAATCTTGAACTTTGTATACATGTGACTGCGGAGTCGGTTGTGTCCTGTTCTGAGACGTTATAACTTGTTCTGATCTGTTCATAATGTAATAGTCATCTTGTGTTGGTGTTTGTGGCTTTCTTATTGACTTGATCATCTGTTTTTTCTGATGGTAGGTGATTGGTATATCTGGTTGGTCTTTGGCAGCACCTTCCTTAGCCAGTTGGTCTGCTTTTTTATTTCCTGGAATTCCACAGTGAGAGGGTATCCACTGAATGGTTACCCTATTCTGGTAAGACAATTCGCTAAGTAGTTTTTTCAAGTCTGTTAGTTTTCCAGACTGAAGAGCTTGAAGCACTGACCTTGCATCTGTCAGGAATACCACAGGCTGTAGGCCAGAGTTGGAGTTCAGCAGTGTTTTAGCTGCCACACTAATTGCCTGGATTTCTGCATCATAATTATTGCAGAATTTTCCTGTCGGTGTTCTGATTGTATCTCTAGGCTTGTGTGGATATTCTATATATACACCTGCACCTCCATTCCTCACAGCATTCTGTGCTGACCCATCTGTGTACACTCTGACCCATATATCTTGTGGATATTCCTCCTCCAGGAAACTGAGGGTGACTGCCATTCGCTGCACACTGTTCTGTTCGTCCTCGCTTAGTATTCCTTTCACATGGGTCTGAATGTATATTGGCATTCTATGGCTTTTACTCCACGGGGTTTGTTCTGGTACAGACCTTAAGGGGCTGTCAACTTCAGGTAGGTCTGTAAGTTGTCTACGGAGTCGTTCAGTTTAATGGATAAAGCTGCTCCTTTTCAGTCGCCCCATTGCTAGATTTTGGAATCTTTCCTTCATTGGATGACTTGGCATACACTGAAACTTTTCTGCTTGAATTAGTACTTTTGTGTCTCTGCGTTCGCCAAGTGTTTGAATTCTTCCCATTTTCTGCATCTCTGCTATGGGTGTTGATTTCATTGCTCCCAACATTATTCTAAGTGCCTGGTTTTGCACTTTATCTAGGTCTTGTAATGTGGTGTTTGATGCAGGACACCACGCAGCTGAACCATATTCCAGGTGTGGTCTTATGCCTTGCTTGTAAACTTTACTGAGTATGTTCCCACTGGCTCCCCATGTGGTTCCACTTAGTTTTCTCAGGATAGCTAACTTCCTCCTGGCTTTTGTTGTTGCTTTGTTTATGTGCTGCTTCCATGTCAGCTTATCATCAAAAGTAACTCCGAGGTATGTGGGTTGTTTGTCTTCTTTCAAGAGTTCTCCATCTATCTTGATATGACCAGCTTTTTGTTTTGGTGAGAGGGTAAAGAGTGTAGTGCTGCACTTATCTGTGTTAATACTGACGCACCATCTATTTGCCCATAAGGTTAGAGCATCGATAGCTCTTTGTATTTGTTTAGTGGCCACTGTTGCATGTTCTTCCGTGCACCAGATCACCAGGTCGTCAGCATACATTGCCACTTTGATCCCGTGTGGTAGTTCAGCAACTAGGTCATTGATGTAAACCAAGAAAAGTGTGGGTGACAGGACTCCTCCCTGGGGGGACTCCATGACGCAGTAGAACTTTCTTGCTCTTGCGACCATCTAATTGTACCCTGGCTCTTCTATTATGTAGGTATGCTTTTACCCATTTGTACATTCTTGAGCTAACCCTGCAATTTCGCAATTTCTTTAGGAGCCCTTCTTTCCAGACCTTATCAAATGTTTTCCTGAGGTCTATCCATGCTGCTAGTACCAGTTTCTTTTCTTGGAAGGCATCCTCAATCTCTTGGGAGAGGTAGGTTGCCTGATCTTCAGTAGAATAGCACTGTCTGAAAACCTGCTTGCTGTGATACCAGAAGGTTTTCACTTTCAAGGTACCACTGCATCCTAAGATTGATAATGCGTTCCATTGTTTTACATAGACAGCTTGTGAGGCTGATGGGCCTGTAGTTGGAGACTGTGTTTCCATCTTTTCCTGATTTGAGGAGTGGTATCAATATTGCTTCTCTCCACGCCTGTGGTACATTACCTGTGGAACAGCTTGGTAAATTCATTGTGGATTTCCAGAAATACTGGTCTGTGGTCACTACCTCCAAGCTGCTTTCCAACGACACGTGTGATGTTCCATTCCAAGCCTGGTGGGTGGAATGCCAGGTCTAGTGTAGAGGTGGTGTGCCATGCTCTCGAGTAGAAGGTTGGTGAGTCTGCTGGCTGGTTAATAAGGATGAGATTATTTTCATCCTGCCAGCTCTCAAGTTCCTCACCTCTCTTGTCGATATGATCGTAGCCCCAGCTCTGAGAGTGGCTGTTGAAGTCACCACACACAATAAGTCTCTCTTTGTCTGGAATTGTGTCTAGTGTAATGATAGATAAATATGTAGATGTCCAAAAAAAGTATCTATATTTGCTTCATAGACTACAGAAATGCATTTGATAGTTCAACATGAAAAAATTAATAGAACACTTCAAGAAATATGCATAGATGAAAAAGACATTAGACTGATAAGAAATATATATTGGGAACAGACAGCATCAATAAGGTGTGAAACCAGCTACTTACCATACATAGAAATAAGAAGAGGGGTAAGACAAGGATGCATTTTATTACCCAACATATTTAATATCTACAAAGAGAATATCTTTAAAAATATAGATGGAATGCCAGGACTTAAAATCAGTGGGAAAATAATAAACAACATGAGATATTCAGATGACACTTCTTTTAGCAGAAAGTGAACATGAACTACAAAGACTAACAGATCAGGTCAATAAATCAAGTAAAGAATATGGACTGAATATAAACATTTTTAAAAAAAAAACCATGATAAAACCACCAGAAAAATTACAAAATAATAGGTGCTAAACATAAAATACATGGAGAGAAATTACAACAGGTAGAAAATTATCAATATCTTTTACACATAATCACAAATAATGGCAGATGTGAAACAGAAGTTGAAAGGAGGATAGGAGTTGCTAAAAGTACCTTCAATGATAGAAGGAAAATATGAACATCTAAACAAATTATAAACATGAAAATTATAAAATAATACATCTATTCTATATTAATGAATGGCTCAGAAACATGGACAATAAACAAACAATTAGAAGACAGAATTAATGTATTTGAGATGTGACTATATAGGAGAATAGGGAGAACATCATGGAAAGAGAAGAAAACAAAGAGATTCTAATAACACTAAATGGATAATAACACGAACAGAAAGGATTATTAAAGGGAAAAAAATATCAAGTAAACAAAACATTTTGGACATATTATAAGACAGGGTATGTTCAGTGCAGGATTTACGTATAAGCTACACAAGCTATAGCTTAGGGCCCCCAATGTCTTGTGGGCCCACAAAAAATTATATCCGAAAATCATATTTGGCACTGACATATAGTATCTGGACGTATAAAGGGCCCCATATCTCAAATAGCTTAGTGCCTTATCAAGTATAAATCCGGTTCTTGGTTATGTTGAAGACCTTACTTGACTGTAACGTCGAAGGGAGGCAAGCAAGAGGTAGGCAGAGATACATGTGGGAGAGTAACGTTACAAGATGGACAGGTTACAATTTAGCAGAGTGCACCACCAAAACAAGAGACAGAGGATTTTGGAGGTCTTTTCGGCCAATCTTCACAGCGGATGCTGCTCTTGATGATATATATATATATACTTAATGGAATACATTAACAATGCACCACTAGTATATATACATATATATATATATATATATATATATATATATATATATATATATATATATATATATATATATATATATATATACTGATGCCGAGGAGTACCTGGTGCAAAAAAAAACGGGCGGTAATGGATTTTGCTTGTAATTGTGAGGTAGCTAGAGAATAGTTGCAGGAATGGAAACTGCTTGATTGTAATCACGGCGTTTATTTTTCCGACTATACGAAAGCAAAGAAAGTTGCACGTGCAGCACCGTTCTCAGCAGCTTTAATATTGAAAATGTGTAGGCGTTGTGGTAGTATATTTGGTATAAAAAAAGACAATTGGGATAAAACGTTTAGTACAAGTGATTGAAATGCAACAACTATATGAAAACTTCTGTCATAGAGCCATTGGTAAATGGAGACCGGAATGAGTTTTCAGCCATTGACAGAAAGATGAATTGCAACTAACGCACAAATATGTGTTTTAACGGTACAATACAAGAATCAGTGGACAGGTTTCTACATAACAAATAGCAAACATAATTAAACGGAGCGAAATTCCGATAAAGTCGCATATACATACGCATCCAATATTCGACACATTGCGCGATGAGAGCCCCTAACCACTCGATATGCGCGCTGCACACTAACTGGGAGGTGGATGGCCAGTTCATTGCGCGCAAATTGTTAGATTTGTATATTAAGTTACGACTTTTTAAGATTCAGAGATAGTGCAACAGCATATGAAATTAAAAAGTTGGTATATTGTCATGTGATTTGTCCACTGATTCTTGTATTGTACCGTTTTAACGTTGCAGTAAGAAAGCTCGTGCAGAAACATTTTCAATTCTGGGTTTTATTTTACGATCACAAATCAAATTTTCTAATCTCGGACCCCATATAAATATATTTCCCAGTCACATATTCCCAATATAGTTCATAAATGATTTTCTTAAATATAAATTAATTGTGTAAATGATAGTAAACAATATCATTTCTTATTAATGACACGAAACCATATTAATAGTGAAATTAATTAATAATGAAAAACATCTCTTACCCTTTAATGTGAATGAATCTCCCACTTCTACGACTCCATCCTATTTTAGCATGCTTTTAATTCATTTGAGCTTCCTAGACTGTGACAGCCTTTCTGTTTTTTTCGCCAGACGACGAATAAGGATAATTCTATGCCAAGGCAGTTTATTACCCACTGTGCATTATTACACACAACGTTTTGTATGTCAAAACATGTCCCTGGATGACAGTCTCATAGTAGGCGGTAAGCAGGGATTTGTACTTGGGCATGCTACTTTCATCTTATACGATGTGTTATGCTGGCAGTGAACCTATCTCGTGTAATTAGACGTTCAGTTGCTCTATGTATCCTCTGGTGCTGAGTCTTTATCATTTATAAGACTGCTTCTACAATAAGAAACTTTGTACAATAGATATGAACTAGAGTTGGTTCACCCTCTTAGTCGAGGTTCTCTTTCACCGAAACCCATTTCAATCATGCTGATCATCGTGGTGCTCGTGACATTAAGGTAACTAAGACAAAAATGTGGCGAAAGATCTTGAAAATCGCCAATTATTGCACTTTGGTGCCATTGGGTCTTATTACAGATAATTCATTTATTTATATTTGTTTGGTGACCGCCTTCGTTTTGTTGTCATTCATGTTGTTTTCAGGCATAGTTGTTTAATTTTGTTCTCATTCCATATAATTTTTAATTACCGCTCAATGACAATTTTGTGTACAAGTACGTCAGTGTTTCTTTGGAGGCCTATACCATTGAATGTCTGCTGTCTAATGTAGTAATGAGATAGCCTTTTGTTACTGTTTGTTCACTGTCTTGAAAAAGACATAATGCTTGAAACTGTCATCTGTATTTTTGTCATACTGGTACCTAATACAGTAGAATCCCTCTATAACAAATCCTTTTATAACAAATTTCCCTATCACTTTTCAAAATCCCTAATAATATGTATTCTTTATTGTGTATACTGCATATAGCGAATTTCTGTCATTGCATTCATATATTTTCTGTCCAGACCAAATTGTTATAATGATATTTGACTCTAGTATGATGCTCTGTGCGTTCATTGCAGAGCTGATCGACCTTACGTTTTACGTAGTATGAGCACAATTGTTGAAAATTTTAAAGTAGTCTCATTCATTATCTATTGTAATTTTAAACGTTCATAATATTTATCATATCCTTAGCAGATATTCTGGTTTGATGTCGCGGACACGCTATGAGAATATTGCGCAACCAATGTTAAGAATAACTGATCAAGATGATTATTGTTTTACCAATCAGCCTAGTATGCTATTCTTTCTAAGTAACCTGTTATTCTCATCACTCGCGTGCTGTTAAAAATGAAATCTTTCTCATCATCCAAGTGCAAAACATAAATAGTATTTTTCCATTACTTCACACCTCCCAGGTCTTGTAGGAGATCAGATCATATGTATTACTAGGAAGTAAGTCACAAAATGAAGTAAACTCCCTCCCATCAATGGCCCCCTGGCCCAATAAAGGTCACCAATAGTAGAAGACGCATTTACGGCACTATATGCCGTCAAGTTATTAATTAATGCCTGTATAATATTTATTATAAATAAAGTGCTAAAATAAACTAAGTCGTCATCATGATAAGTACTGAAAATTGATTAAATCTTGTTAAGTGATAAGTTCTTAAAATCGGTTTAATATTTCTCATTATTTTAGTGCTGAAAATGGATTAAATGTTTCTCATAAGTGCTAAAAACGAATAAATATTTATCATTGTAAGTTCTGAAATTCAACTAACTCTTTTTTAATGATAATTGCTGAAAATCGATTAAATCCTTCTCTTATGTGCAGAAAATCGGTTACATATTTATTATTGTAAGTGCAACAACACTGACTGGGAGACTGGGCTTATACACGTTTGGTTGGCTGATGGAACGGCAAGTAGAGCATATATGGAAATGTTCCCAGTGCTGTTGCGCTTGTTCCTAAAAAAAAAAACACATAAAAAACAAGAAACATTGTAAGTGCTAAAATTCGATTAAATCTGTTTTCTAGTGATAATTGCTGAAAAATCAATTAAATCTGTCTCACAAGTGCTGAAAATAAGTTAAATATTTTTCATGCTAAATGCTGAAAATGTATTAAATATTTACTGTGATTTAAATGTTGAAAATCAGTTAAATCTTTCTCATGACTGAAGTGCTTATAGTCAATTAAAGTTCGCTAGTGATAAGGGTGCTGAAAATCAATGAAATCCTTGTCCTGACACAAGTGCTGAAAATCAATGAAATCCTTGTCCTGAAACAAGTGCTGAAAATTAATGAAATCTTCCTCGTGAGTGGGTACTGAAAATCTATGAATTCTTGCACGCGACTCAAGTGCTGAAAATACGTAAACATTTTCTCGTAAATCACGCGCTAAAATCAACGTTTATATTTATAACGTTTGCCTTGACATCGCGAATACCAGACTCTATAAGTATCTTTCTATCTAGGTACCAAATGTCTGGTTCTTTGGTCATTGGTTGCTTACTTCTGTACTCTTCTTCTTCTTCAACGTTAGTTCTTCAAACTCCTGCTCGATCTCTCTTGTAGTATGATAATGATATTACTAGATATCCAGCAGGACCAGATAATGGAAAAGCGCTGTGTCGCTGGTTTTTGTGTGTGTGCTAATGACCCGACACATCCGTCTTCGGTGGATTTCCTTACTAATAATTTATATTTTTCTCATCACTCCGATTCACGAATCAATGTTTCTCATCGTCAAACTTTCCCAAGTGAAGTAAGTCATCTTATTAATGTTTACGTTACATAGACCTCAGTGCCGTAGATATGATTACCTTAAGGAGTTTTATCTCATTTTGAAGACATTATTGTGAAAAATCGCTAGGGGTTGTATCGACCTTTTGTTTAGGCTTCTAGTAAAACTCATGTTCAGATATGCTAAGGTAGGAGTTTGAACACCACAAACACCTCCCTTATCTACGGGCCTGATAGACCTATTTGATTATCATCATCGATTTTTCTATCTATCTATCTTTCCTTCCTTTTTTACCCTTCACGGGTGTCGAGGGAGATACAATGTTCTTGTTCTTGCTTTTCTCGCAGCTTCAGATAATGTCATTTGGTGTTCGTGTAACGTCTCTTTGATGATGTCGATCCAGCGTACTCTAGGTCTACCCCTGGATCTTCTTTCTGCTTCTTCTCTCTTCATATATGATTTATAAACTAATGAATCACACGGCATTCTTTCCAGATGACCAACCCATTGCATTTGTTGATTTTGTATGTATTGCCGAATTGATATACCACCCACTTTTTTTCTTATCACCTCGTTTCTAATTCTGTGTCTCCTGGTCACTCCTATGGCTTTTCTCAGACATCTCTATTTTAACCAGTTGTCTTTTATGTATTATGTTGTATCGGTGTATTAACAAACGTAATTTTTTTTTATCGTCAGTGAATTGTGCAGAATGACAACTGTATCCATTATATCTGCCGTGATGTGGATTGTGTCTATTCTCGTGGCTATCGCACCATCTATAGGATGGAACTCCGAAGACATACAAGTCGACGGTAACCTGTACAGTATGGATCAAAATGTAAGAAATGAAATTTCACCACTCAGAGGTATAAATATTAAATTCACACATAAACAATTAGCTTACATGACAGAATAGAGAATGTGATAGGTTAAATATTTAGTAATACATATCCCATTGGCATAAAGACTAGCTAATTACGACAGTAGAAATGCGTGATCATTGTCAACAAATCAATAACGCTTCAGGGTCCTATAGTAATCACTGAAAATATCAATACAAAAATCCCGCCAAGCGTCTTTGTTATCAATTTCCTTGTTTAAGCGTGGGCAATTTTAATATTATCAATATTATCAATTCTTGTTTCTTTTGGTCCTCCTCTTCTTCTTCCACACTCAACTGTCCCTTGCGGAATAGATTTAGTAAAGGAATCATGTCTCTTCACGTGTGGCAACAGGGACTGGATTTCTAGTTTAGGGTGCAAAGAATAGGACAATCGACTTCTTTCAAAGCATGTCGTAGGAAGTCACTAAGGAAGGCTGGGGAATATCCTGATAAACTGTTAGACAAAATCATTATCCTCACTGCATCTCTTGTCTCAATTTATTACTTTTGTCTTCTAGCAAGTAGGATAAAGCAACCAATACAGCAGCATATTATGAGGCGAACCAAAATAAAGTGAGGCCTATAGAGCTTATGACAGAAAACCAGAGTACATTAGTATAGGCCTATAGAAGATATATGTTTGTATTGTGTTACTCTTCATGGTACAATACAATAATCAGTGGACAGGTTCCTACGGAACAAATAGCTAGCATAATTAAACGGAATGAAATTCAGATAAAATCCCATATACCGACGCTTCCAATATTCGACACGTTGCGCGCTGCACACTGAGTGGGAGATGGATGGTCAGTTCATTGCGCGCAAATAGCTAGATCGGTATTTTAAGTTACGACTTTTTAAGTTTCCGAGATAGTGCACTAGCACATGCAATTAAAAAGTTGATATGTTGTCACGTGATTTGTCCACTGATTCTTGTATTGTACCCTATTCATAATATTATAATAATTTTTACGTGCATTAGTTGAGATTTATTTATGACTCCACAAAATGACGAGGAGCACGGTAGCCTAATTGATAGTGAGTTTGCTTACTTCACCGGGTTACAACGTACCAGGTTTGAAACCACATCTGGACAAATTAAATCCAGGTCGTGCTTTCTCGTATGACGCGATCGCTCCTCCAACCGTAAATGGGTACAAATTGCATAAGTTGGGGAAGGTAAACACAATAAGGAAGGGAACAGACCACCTTATGTGATAGTTGCTGCGGCTTAATATATGAAAAGTTAACTTCACCTCCGACGGCAGGTTGCTGTAATGAGACCTACCTTTACCTTAAAATCATGAATATTAAATGGAAAGACAAAGTACGATTACCGGGGGGCTTGGGGGAGGGGTATTACATCGGGCTCAGTTGTTGTTATCTACAATGAAAATAAAAATAGACCGCGATGATTCTGTCACGTGCGCACAATGTCAAAATGCCGTATTCCCAAGTAAGCAGGATCCTACTATTTGGGTAACTTTTTGAAAAACAAAGGGTCCATGGTAGACCAACTTCTGAGATTATATATATATATATATATATATATATATATATATATATATATATATATATATATATATATATATATATATATATATATATATATATATATATATATATACAATTTCAATGACAAATTTTTATATCGACACTAACATTAGGAAGCGCTGACCGATGATCGCATTCTTTGGATACAAACCCTAGGTTCAAGGACGGAGTTGTTTGGGGGAAAATGTGTTTTAAAAATAAGGAGGTCAAAAGAGAAAGACGCAGACTCAAAAAGTCCTGTTGCTGTAACTTGATCCCATAGAACAGGGGTGGGCAAATTGTTTGTGCAGAGGGCCATTTTGAAAACTATAAAGCTATTGGAGGGCCGCATATAATATTATGTATTTTTTTGGTTTAAAATTCGTGGTAAGTAATCAATTAAATATTTTTATTGTAAAGAAAGGTAGTTTTACATAATGTAGATAACTTCTGAAATAAATTACATTACTAACAGACTTACAGTATATTTTCTAATATGGATAAAAGGTTTTGCAAATATATTAACAATGTTCGTGTATTTAAAAATGATTTTGAGGGCCGCAAAATATCCAATGGCGGGCCGCATGCGGTCCGCTGGCCGTAGTTTGCCCACCCCTGCCATAGAAGGTTCATTCGTGAGAGATACTACTCAACTAGTTACTTTTACTGCTTAAATTCACTGCATGCATTCGAAAATACAGCTATAGTGCGTTCATAAATAGTTGTCTACCGATATTGTCTATTTTCTCCGTAGCTACTGAACGTATATGCTTCATATTTTGAATGAATGAATGATTTCTTAACCACGTTACAGTATTGTAATTAATTATTATCTACATTGAACAGATTTATCGCAGCAGTCGCTACGAATGCCGTTTTTAAGGTAGCAATATTTTTCTTTTGATAGTCTTAATAATATACGGATTTACAGTGAAAATAACTATATTTGTCATTGAAGAGAATTGCGTATTATTTGTTTATTGTTGTATTTTGCATTCTTGCTATTAATTGGCTGTTAGGCAAAGTGTGAATATACTAGCCAATTGTATGCAAGATTATATGAAAAGACGTCATCATTGATCGCATTATATTATCGTGAAATGTCTTTAGTGAGCATCTTCATGCATCAATCAATCAATAAATAAACCCATAACCCTTCAGGGTCGTAGGGGTACCACATTGGATGCTTCAGCACACAGAGTCCTCCAGCGAATTCTATCGTCAGCGATGCGGATGAGTGTGGAAATATCTAGCCCTGTCCATTCCTTGATGTTGTCTGTCCATGTCTTTATTTGTCCTCCTCTGCTTCTTCCACCCTCGACAGTTCCCTGCAGTATTGTTTTTGACAAGGAATCGTGCCTGCATACGTGTCCGAACCATGCTAGTTTTCGTCGTTTCACTATTGAAAGCAATGGCTCCTGGACACCTGCACACATCTCTACTTTATTTCTTACGTACACATTGGTCTTATGTTCCCTATAGGAAATTCGTAGAATTCTTCTGTAGCATTTATACTCGAAAGCCTGTAATCTTCTCTCCATGTCCGCAGTGAGTGTCCAACTCTCACAACCATACAACACAACAGAAAGCACCAGCGACCTATACAGTTTGATTTTCACTCCAACACTGATGTTGCTTTTCCAAATCACAGTTAGCCTTGACAATGACGCTAAAGCCATCTCCAGCCTTATTTTTAGTTCTGCTTTGCATTTACCATCGCTGCATATACTGGATCCGAGGTATTTGAAGGTATTCACCTCTTCAAGCTTGTGTCCATTCATCATGATATTAGTCTGGTTTTCTGTGTCTCTGCTGTTTACCAAAATTTTGCTCTTATCTGAATTTATTTCCATTCCGTACTTGCTGGTAACTTTTTCTAACTTTGATGTTAATTCTTGCAATGATTGTTCTGACCCAGCTATAAGATCAATATCATCAGCGAAACGCAAGTTGCAAATAGGGCGACCTCCGATCGATATAGACGTGTTGTAGTCATGCAATGTTTCTTGTATGATGTGCTCTAAGTATATGTTAAAAAGTACTGGGGACATTACGCATCCCTGTCGAACTCCCACAGTTGTTTTGAAGAACTGTGATTATCCATTGTAGTATTTCAGTGGGCAAAAGGTTTAGCTAGTGGTGCCCATCTCCTCTCCAGCTGTCCTTCTAATGTGGTTATATGGATGTGTCTTCACTCTCCATCTCCATTGCACTTTTCTGATGTTGACACTACATCACATTTGAACTTCGCGCTGAGCGCATCGCTACCATTTCACTAGGTCACAACCTTACTTCGTACGCATCCACATTAAGACTTCTAAACTTGATAATACCTTCACTATGTTGTTATCTTTTAATCCATTAACAAGTAACCTTCAAGATATTATCCCGAACTGACATATTTTCCACTGCACACTAATTCAATGAATATAATACATATCCCTGCTTCACAGAATGAAAACACAACGCCATATTGTCGTGATGACGTCACAATCAGTTCAATGCGATTGTCTTCATGCATGCAATAGCATGATCTTAGAACGTCAATTAATATTTATATGTGTGACACATTAAGTAAGCATTTTGTTTAGAGATTTCATAGCTCATTATATTAAAATAATAGCAGAGTGTCATTTTCCTCAAAGGTGTATCTAATATTAAGGCATGTTTTTATTGTGATGTCTTCAACATATCATGGTTTTGTAAATAATTACGTAAAGCAGCATTTACAACTATATTACAAACATGTCTTTGAAAATTAAATTCATTGCACTAAAACGTATAACTATGACATTGTACAAATTTTTTTCACAGAAGGCGCGACGCAGAACTCTATTTCACACGGTGGTTATGGCAAAGATAACCATAGTTTAAAAAAAAAGAAACGAGAGGACGAAAACATGTAGATAATTTTGTTGAAGAAAATAATTAAGATAACAATTCGTAGACTTTTGGATTGCAAATAAGCTTTGACATTAACGACATTGAAAATGTATACAGAAAAGAACAACATTCACATTTCTAAAACTAAATTACATACATGTAGCAGAAGCGTCTTGTGAGAAAACCACATTTAGTAACTATGAGAAGTAAATGTTTGAGTAAAATCATGGAGTTGTGTAAAGATAATTATGATACTGTAAAAAAGGTAAAGTAACACATAGCAATTATTAATGCCGTAGGGGTGTGAGATGTTAGCGATCTCACATTTCAGAGGCTCTACAAATAGGGCGATAGCCATCTCCTCTCCCTCGCAGTCTTTTCCCAGATTAATCAGGTACCCATTTAAGGCTGGGTCGACCTGGAAGCCGTTGCTATCTGAAAAACATTTCCACCTCAACTGGGAAGTGAACCCAGGACAACTCATATGCGAAGCCAGTGCGCTAACCACTGCGCTACGCGGCTCCCTATGATATTGTATATGCGGATGAAACGTGGATTAACGGTCATCACACTAATAAAAAGTAATGACCGTCTGTAGATGGAACTATTAAAAGATATGTACCAAGTAGCAAAGGTCAAAGATTAAAAATGGCAAATACAGGTACATACAAAATGTTCTTTTGAAGAATGGTGAACTCATTTTCATTTCCAAATCTTCCGATAATCGAGACCACCATGCTGAGATGAACGGTAATATATTTAGAGATTGGATAGAAAAGATTGTACTTCTATCATTAGATAGACCATCCTGTCTGGTTATGGACAAGCTTCCTACCATAATGTTATTGCATGTGAAGATACGATCCTTACAACCTCATCTACTAAGGAATATATTATCATATGACATAGAAAGGAACATACTCCTTTTACTGAAATGCACTTGAAAACGGAAATACTGTTCATGGTAAAGAATGTACACAGAGCGAAGACATTCCACAATTATACAATTATATACACGTTTAACTGTTAAATGTATATATCGCAACTTATAATCTCAATGCAACGAAAGAAAGATATTACATTCGGAATAATGTACTTCATTTTTACCCATGCAATGATATATTAACGATACGCCTATACCAGCAATTACTGTGAAATTTCTTTTCCGCAAACAATACAATCAGTACTACCTTAAAAACGGCATTCGTAGCGAATGCTGCGATAAATCCGTTCAATGTAGATAATAATTAATCATAATACTGTAACGTGGTTAAGAAATAATGCATTCATGCAAAATATGAAGCATATACGTTCAGTAATTACGGAGAAAATAGACAATATAGGTGGACAACTATTTATGAACGCACTATAGGAAGTTTTTCAGTCCCCCGTCTGAGTGCAGCGTAATTGCAGTGTCAAATGGTAATGCAAAATTAGTTAAACAGCTTACTAGAAAAACTTAAGTATGAATAAATATAAATGAATTGCAGTGTCATCTGCTAAGAGCAACTCTCTTATCAGGACCGCCGTTATCCTGGTTTTTGTTTTCAACCTTTGAGTACTGTAGAGGCCACAATCTGTATGAGAATGAATGAATATACTACCCCCGTTGTCATGAAAAGCATGTTTCAAGAAGAGAGAGAAGTATGTCAAAAAAGGTGTGGGGGCAAGGATGCAACCTTGATTTACCCCACTATTGATCATAAACTTATGTGATGATAAAATAATTCCTTTAGTTGTGAGCAAGTTTGCTCTTCATGCCCATAGTATTTCTAACAAAAGCACATGTTCTTCTAAATTGTGTAACTGAGGCGACACCCAGATTCACATAAAACTAGCTCCACCTATGAGGATAGTTAGAACATTCTGACGCTGGGGTGTTTTTGCTTCGAAGTAGTAACCAAGTAACGTGAGGTACGTTTCTCAGCGAATAGTCCACATTCTGAACTATTGAATGGTGCCTTAAACATAATAATGACGGACTTAAAGCCTATGCTCTATATTCTTAATTAAATTGTCCAATCTATCCCAGTTCTCCCCTTACAGTTGTATTGAACAATCCATGATTCGGCTTAGGTTATGCTTATCACTAAAATATTAAAGATGTACTTACAACAGGTAGAAAACGTTGGTTTCCTGTCACCGAAATTATGATCCCTATCTAAGGGCCGTAGATGCGACTTTGCTGATCACTAAGATTTGATGATCATTTGTTGAAAAAAAGAATGTCAATCGTCATTTTATTTGTTTTATAATGCTACAACATGTTATTTTATATTTTTCTAGGAGGTAAGGGAGGGTCTAAAACTCCACAAACTCGACCCCCCCCCCCTTTTTTTATTTTAAAAATACCTAACATAAAGCAGATTCATGTCTACGATTAAATGAGAATGCCTTACTAAAATGATATTACAATTTTTTTCAACTCCATTTATTAATAATTAGTTTTTTTTAAACAAGTATTTAATTATAACTACTATTCATATCATAGGAAGATCCTCCCATGTGCTCCTTCTTTGGTCATCTGAACACAGACTTCGCAAGCTTTTTGGTTTCAGTGTTCTTGATATCGTTCTTCATCACAGGTCTGCTGTATCTACATATATTTAAGGTGAGCTCTAGTTACTAGCTCGATATAGATATGTTGAATCAACGACATGGTACACAAGCGTCAAAACAGACAACTCTATAAGATGTTTTAGAGCAGAAGTAGGCAACCTATTTGGGTAAGCTGCTGACCAGGTTGAGAATTTATCATGTTGATTCAGATAAAAAAAGCTATATGTTTTGTTAGTTCAGTTTAACAGCATGGCACCGCCGAAAAAAAAACAACAATCCTGGTACACAATACTGGAGATGAGAGCTAGAGAGAGCCACGATCGACTACGCCAGCCGGCATGACACCTAACATGACACCCCCACTCCTCTTTTCATAAAAAATTAATTGCGCAAAGTAAAAAAAACAAAAACAGAGCTTTGCTTCTAGGATACTAAAACAAAGTGTTTACAGTCTTGCAATAGGCCTATATATTTGTTTCTGAGCTTGGTTGCCACATTAAATATTAAATGTCAACTTTTTTAAAAATCGATATCCACAAGATCTTTGATCTGTCTTTCATACGTAAAAGGTATAGGCAGTACGTAAAACACCGTGTCACATATTTCTTTTCGTAGGTTTATTGTGAGGTTGTTTTATTTGTAGGAATTAATCCAATATGTCATTATTGTTGACTTTTTTTTGCACATACGGTTATTTTCATATTTACTGATATATATTTCCAAATTACAAAGTTTTGAAATATATAAAAGAGAGCTGTAACCCACCTCTTATGGTGGGCAACATCGAACGGGAGTCCTATGCGGTTATATGCATGCTGATTAGACGTCCGAGTTTTAGCTGTACATTTCCGGTTTTTGAGGGTTTCTTTCTCTTCTGCATTTGTTTTCCAATTTCTGGTTAGCAGACTTAGTCCTAGGAATTAAATGTATCGCGCCATATTTTAAGTCCAGCTAAGCATTTCAAACTGATACAATCTACTTCAACAAGCCCTGCAACATGGCCATCTGACCTATGTGACAGGACAGCCAACCCCACCCCAAACTTCATTAATACCCTCTAAAGACACAAATGACAATTTATAATGTTATATTTACTCCTCTTTCGGTCATAGGTAACACACAGTTGGAGAAATTCAATCATCTTTCCTCGTAGGAAATATAACCTCATAATTAACACAACGGAGAACACACAAAAACTACTCTAAATAGAAGTTTTTACTTTATCACAATAGTAGGCCTACTCAGAATATTATTAAGAAAAATGTAAAACAAAAGGAATAAACTAATTTATTTATAAAAAGTACACTTCCTAAATGTATTAGTCATGGAGTATACATGTTGATGTGTTTAGTGTGATACTTTGGTTGGGGGGGGGGGTGCACATTCTGGACCAGTATCGCCGATTTCACCATATCATCAGTGGGATAGTGTGCTCGCTACAGACAACGATGGCGTTCATCCATAAGACTTGTCTGACATCGACATCAAGTAACGATCAAAAGAAAGACCGTTTTCGAGAAAACGGCAGGAAGGACGACTATCACGCTAAAATATCGACTATCCATGTTTAGTAGGTAAAAAAAAGTAAAGTAACCCATAGCAATTATCAATGCTGTAGGGGTGTGAGATGCAAGCGATCTCACATTTCAGACGCTCTGCAAATGAAGGCGGTAGCCAGCTCATCTCCCTCGCAGTCTTTACTTCCCGGATTAATCCGGTACCCATTTAAGGCTGGATCGACTTGGGAGCCGTTTCAATCTGAAAAACATTTTCGCCTCAACTGGGGAATGAACCCAGGACCACTCATATGCGAAGCCAGTGTACAAATGTATCCATGTTTACAAATATCTTAAAGACCCACTTAAAAAGAACAAGCACTTTACACCGATATGACTAAATAAACCAGCAATGTACACCTTATATGATTATCTTTTAGGTGGCACATAAGCATTCACGTGCGATACAGGCTCAAAATAATCCAAAGGCACTGGCTGGACGAACCAGTCACTCTTGGAAGTATACTAAAACAGTGCTCATTGTTTTGGGACTTTATTTCTCATGTTGGTTACCAGTAGGTGAGTGATATATTTATCCATAGGTGGGTGACGGATGTCTGAACATGTTTAACTATCGCTAACGTGAAGGGGGGGATTGGAAAAAAAATGACACAAACAATACCGTTGTTATAAACCAATGAAATTGTTTGAATTTGAATTTTTTTTTTTTACTTTGAAGAAAAATCTATGTTTATCATCCTTTTCCATATTTTAAGGGGTCGGAGGGGGGGGGGGGTGTGAATATTTTTTGCATAACTAAGTGGGGGAGAGTTCTTAAATTATTGACAGTAGTTGACAGGGGGAGGGGGTAACATTGGCACATAGTTGTTGACGTAATTAATGGACCACCTTAAATAAATGATATCTCAACATCATGAAAAATGCTAAATGGTGATAATCAAATGTATGTAAAATATGCAATTATAAAGACCCGTAGAAACATATTTCAACATTTAGCTATCGGAATTGCTTTATGCCTATTTATTAGCTATAGTTGCAAGTTAATAATATACTGGACATATATTTTATATGATCTAGTTCAGTGGTTCTCAACCATTTCTAGACAGTGACCCGCTTTTCGGGAAAATTGTGTTTCGTGTCCCTCCCCCTGATGCCTAAAAAATGTTGTTCTAGTCCCCGTGTAGTTTTTTTTAAAGTTTTATCGTTGTTATTATCCTTGTTTATCGTTCAATTCATTACCTTCTTGTGTTCTTTCTATAGGGGTCTCATCATTGACATATTCTTTCCAGAACGTGGTCTTCCTTATGGATTCTCTGAACATTCCGCGATTCTGGGAGAGTTGACCTGCCGCAGCTAGAGACATATTTAAGCAACCAACGCATGCGGTTGCGTCTGTGGGTCTCACCAATGGCTCACTAGACAAACCAACCATGCAACAGATAACCTTAGTAGATGACATGCCTTTATATTGAGGTTATCTTCTTATAGAAGCTTCATGGCACATCATCTATACAATCCCGTAGTCGTAACCTTCGATAACAGCTACCATGTTGTTCCGACAGGCCGACGTTGTGCTTGAACTAGTTACGGACACGGCGTGGGTGGGCGGAACAATAAAGAAACCTGTCGCAAGGGCCACAGTTGTGCGTCTGTTTCAGCGGCATTGAACTCGAAACACGTACACCATCGAATCGAATGCTACTGGACCAGAGGGCGGAGCACTTATGGAAATGCCCCACGTGCTGTGAGGCCAGTTTCTAATCAAGAAAATTAAACTACCTGATATATCACCGCATAAACGGCGCCATCTTCCCCTGTTGCAGCACAAATAAAACATTCATTTTCTACGCCATTTTTAACGGAAGAGGGGTCTGTGGTCCCACAAATTATGTTATTTCTCCGCGGCACACAGATGTCACGTAGACCATATTTGGAACCACTAATCTAGGCAGGACATAGAACGTTATCCTTAAAGGGAGGCTACTTTAATAAAAAGTTAATCTAAGTTTTCGGGTGTCTGATCTTTTTTTTTTAAATGAAAATTTTTGTTGGCAGAGCTCCTTGTAGGCTTACCAAAAGTCATGTTCCGATTTGTTTAAGGGTGGATGTGTTCAAACCCCAACCCTCTATCGACGGGCCTGGATATAGCTTATGTCCTAGTTGGACAAATTCGCTCAAAATGCACTTTATTTTAACATATCCGCTCATTGCTTTGTCAGATTTCTGGCATGTCAGATAGGTGGTTTGAAAATTCAGGGATAGCTCTAACATTATCCAAGGGTATTATCATTCATGCAACTGTACTTACGTAAAACACAGGTTTACGTAAGTACAATTGTTTCGTTTCACGCAGTTACCTTGTATTGTTTATCATTCATGCTCCGCTTAAAACAGGAATTATCAGAATCGATACTGCAGGATTCATTCTACCTCCCATCTTTGGCTTGCTAAGCGCAGGTGTTGAAGACTGACAATGTTTCACAAACAGCTTGCGCCAATGCCACTATGATGTTCAGTGAAGCGTTGTCGACATTGCTTACTTTCTGCCATGATGTCCTGTTGTGTTTTTCTTTTTAATGCTTTCTTTATCTCGTCATTCTACCATGGTAGTTGGTTAAGTTCACTGCGTATTGAGCGCCTGACATACATCTTGCTGCATCTATTTTGTTTATGTCGTCGTCTCGAGATATACTGAAAGGCCTGAGCGCCTCGATACGCTTCCCATGGTTGTGCTTCTTGACCAGGATGGTGCATTGATAATGGTCCCTGCTATAATGTTCTAACACATTTCACCAGCATATAGGGGCCACAGCGATGGAAACCAATGACAGGTCTATGATGCTGTTAGTGCCAACATTTCGGCTGGCTGTTCAAGTTACTGTGTCATAAATGACGAACGGGGACATCGACAGTTACCAACTCGTCTTCGGGGTCTCTCCCTTATTTGTTGGTAATGCCGTCCCTCCATTGTCTTCCTCTGGTATTGTGGTCTCAACGAAATACAATGTGCTGTTCGTCCTGCTCAAGTAAGCTTTGCCACGACTAACTATCTGCCTTGTCATTGCAAACATAAATGTTTACAATGACCATAGGAACCAGCGTTTGTACACTGTCAGAATGCACTTGCATCTTGGCACAGTTCCACTGAGACATGCCCATCACGGACGTAGTTATACTGCAACGCACAAGTATTCCGTACCATTGTGCGTCTGTTAAATTGATAAATCATACAGCAGTTACCGTGCCAGCCCAGAGGTTAGTCTCCTCCAAGGATATTATATCGGAGCTGTTCGAGTGTATCTTCCTTGGTTGGCGCTCGAACAGTTCCAGCATACAATATGAGTGCGACTGCGGTCAAGACCGTAAATACGCTATCAGTAGGTCCCACTTATTGATGAGAATCCGATGTCCTTCTTGTGAAAAATCGTCAAGGGAGAAGTTTTACCTTTTGTCTAAAGTCCTAGCATTATACGTCATATTACTAATTTTTTTGAGGAATGGGGGGGGGGGGGTGTGTTGAACACGCAGGATTATTACAAGGCGCTCTGGTCTATGTGCAGAGGATGAGTGGAATGAAAAAAATCATCACAGCAGAGATAGCACACCGTACTCATAAATGGTCGCGAAACACCGCCCCAGAGATATACGGTATGGGGCGTTCAGCATTCTATAGGATAGTGACATAAACGTGCTGGTGAGTTCAATGTATCAAGAGTAGCACGATCAAGGAATAATTGCTGCACAGCTACCTTTTGCCACTAAAGATGCCCAATAAGCACTACACCTAGTTCACTAGATAATAATCACCATGTATTATATTCACATATTTTGTGTGAAATTTTTGCGAGGTTCTACAATTTTCGTACCAACACCTTGTTACCGCACTTAACTTAAAATAGGGGCTAGATAATGAAGACTACAAGAATAGCCACATTAAATGCATGTGGTCTCAGTGACAAAACACCAGACATTATAGAATTTATGACAAATAAACGCATATACATTTTAGGCATTGCAGATACTAGAAAGAAAGGAGGTAACATACAAAAAACGATACAAAACTACGTACTAATATGGAGCGGGGTAGATAACACATTGAAGACACAATATGGCGTTGGTTTCTTAGTCAATCTAAACAAAGCAAAATATATAACATACATAGAGTACATTTCAGAAAGGATAATAAGAATATAACTGATAGAGGAGAAAAGAACAACTACACTAATCCAAATATATGCACCTTGCAATGACAACAGCAAATTAGAAGAAACTACTGAATATTTTGAAAGCCTATCAGATGTCCTAAACAAGATTAGCAACAAAGATGAATTGTACATTATGGGTGATTCCAATGGGAGAATATGGAAGAAAAGAGCACAGCGTGAACACTGTTTAGGCAGTTTCGGGGACATAACAGAACGAAATAATACGGGGGAAGAACTGGTCAATACATGTCTAGAATATGAACTGCTAATAACAAATTCTTTTTACCAACACAGACGGAGTCACATACAAACATGGTATAAATGGAACAACTTAATACAATCATCCCAAATTGATTTCATTCTCGTTAGACAAAGACAAAGGAGACACATTTTCACTGATGCAAGAGCTTTCCCAAACATAGATATTGATACAGATCACAGACCTGTTATACTCAATGAGAAAAGAGAGCAAGCAGGAAGAACACAAAGAAAAGAAACAAGACAATGGCAGGAAAATGTTATAAACTTGAAAATTCGAGAAGGAACCCATAAACGTGAAGCACTGTGTAAGGAAATGACTCAAATTTTTCAAAGCCTACCAAAAGAAACTGATAATGTCCAAAAAGAATGGGATATTATTAAAAAAGCAATGTTAAAACAACTACAAAACATATGCGGCACAAGACATCCCAAAAAAGACAAGAAGACACCATTGTGGAGTGTGGAAACACAAAAGGTTGTACAACAGAAAAAACAATGCTTCCAGAAATGGCTGAAATTCAAACATCATCTATAATAGACTTCTTATCAACAATATCGACTTGCTCGAAAAATGTAAAGCTTGTAATCAAAGAAGCAAGATTTAATTCACGGAATAAGTATGGAGAACACTTAACTGACATATGTAAAAAAAACACAAGAGAATTTTTCAAAAGTATTGAATCTATTCAAGTAAGAGAAGAGAGCTATAATCCCATAACAATCATCAATGATAAAAATTACAAACCCTTAGTAAACAGCATAAATAGGAAAGTAAGATGGAAAGAGTACTTCCAGGAATTATAGAACCCAACAATAACAATATAGTATAGACCCACCAATGCTTAAGAAACTAGATCTCTAGAAACTACAGAACCAGATATACTAAATCAAGAAATAGAAGAAGCCTTAAAACATAGCCCAAGTAATAAATCACCAGGAGAGGACGGTATACAAAGCGAAGCAATAAAAGCGTGCAGAAACACAAGGGGTCCAGTGGTTAGCAAGATTATTCACAATAGCCTGGTCAGAAAGAAAGGTACCAGACAACTGGCAAAATTCAGTAATTGTACCACTATGGAAAAACAAAGGTAGTAAGAGAGAGTGTGAATCATATAGAGGCATCTCCCTATTAAGTCATACCGGTAATATCTATGCAAAAATAATAGAACAGAGAATGCATTACATTGCAGAACCACAGCTGTCCCTCTCAATTTGGCTTCAGAAGAGGGGCAAGCTGTACAGAGACACTATTCACACTGAGACAACTGAGTGAAAAAGCAATCAAACACAATCAAGATTTAAACACAGTATCTGTAGACCAGGAAAAGGCATTTAACAGAGTAGATAGAAACATTCTATGTAAAACCCTAGAAATTTATAACATCAGAGGACAACTGTTAGATAATATAAAAGCAATATATCAAAATTGCCATAGCTCAGTAAGAATAACAGATGGAATGAATGAACCTTTCAAAACAAGATCTGGAGTAAGACAAGGATGCATACTTTCACCCCTACTTTTCAACATATACATGGACAGAATAATAAAAGAAGCTCATATCAATAAAGAGAAAACATTGCAAATAAACCTGATGAGGAACTTAACATTTAAATCAACGAACTACTATTTGCAGATGACCAAAGTCTAATATACAAAGATGAGGAAAATTTGCAAAATTACATCAATGCATCACTATTAGCATGTCAGAAGTACAACATGAAAATTAACGTACAAAAAAAAACAGAAGTTATGAAAATCAGCAAGTCTGCAACACCAATGGATATAACAATAGATAACACCAAAGTGAAACATGCCAAAGAATTTAAATATCTAGGCAACATTTTTTCCGAAAATG
Organism: Meghimatium bilineatum; assembly: GCA_034231615.1. Lineage (NCBI taxonomy): Eukaryota > Metazoa > Mollusca > Gastropoda > Stylommatophora > Philomycidae > Meghimatium > Meghimatium bilineatum. The sequence continues at coordinate 43,738,485 of CM067298.1, forward strand.
GAAGACTAGACAGAGAAATAGAAACAGGGTGCCAAAAAGCTAACACAGTGACGTACCAACTTTCACCGTTACTTCTTCATCCAAAGATCAAGATGGAAATAAAAAAACAATTTTTATATCTACACTCTGCTAATAATGTCAAACATGGTTTTTAACAGCCTCACAGCAAAGGAAAATCGTTACCTGTGAAATGAAGTGCCTGAGAAAGAAAAGTTGCAATAGTTACTAAACTAGATAAAATAACAAATGTAGAAATTAAGAAAAGAGTTGGTATAATATCATGTATTGAACATATTGAAAGGCAGTAAGTAAAATGGTTCAGTCACCTTATGAGAATGAACCCAAACCAAATACCAGTAAGAGCATATAACAAAAGAATATCCGGGGGTAAAGTGAAAGGTAGACCAAGAAAACGGTGGATAGAAAACATCAAGATAACCTTGAACAAACATGGACTAAATCCAACCACATAACACATCTGGCCTTGGAAAGGCAGCTGAAGCTCCCACCCTAACGTTTAACAGCAAGTGTGAACCATCATTCATCTGGGGATAGACAATAGACTCATGATTGGCTATAAATAAAATTATGTAACCAATTTTTAGTACATTGCGTTGGAAGATTTTAAAAGACAGATGTCAGTATAGCTGGATGGGCATCTACAGCTACTTTCAATCTTCTCGCTGGAGTTGGAGATAATATAAGATCAGACAGATTTATATAAATTAATCTATTGTTGGTGAATTGAAAATGGATAGAAGAAAAGATATTCTAGAGATATTTAGCTTACTGAATGTAAACAGCAGACACTGGAAATGGTGGCCTGGCTAGACTGTCTGAGGGAATTTGGAATTAAATTAGGCACAAATAGAACTGCACACATATGAGACAGAATGAGGAGTACATTTATCCAGTGAGCTACAGAAACCAACAGAATGCTTAATCCTACCCTTTGACATCTGCTGAGAAGAATAAGTACCATTAGGTTTTCCCAGAGTGCAATATTAGTAACCAATCACTGATTCAATGTCCCAATTTCTGTACATGTGCAATTATTCTTACAGTTCAAGCTACACTACATAATTTCAATCTATAAATTTTGTATTCATATATCTGTATTATTTTCCCCAGGTATAGTCCTCATCATGTTTGTTCGAGGAAACTTAAAAAATAAAACTATTGTAGAACAAGGTAATATACTTGTCTATGCTAGTATGGCAGCTTATTTGAACAGCCTCATCAATCCAATTATCTATGCTTTAAAAATCAGTGTAGTGCGCAGACGTTTTGGTAAGATTTTCAACTGCAAACCATGCAGAGTATTCGCACAACAAAATAAGACAATTAGGAGAAACACTGTTGCAGAATGTGGACCAAATGATGTTACATATTCCAAGTATGAAAACAGTAACATATATACCATCGAAGTTACGTAAGGTAACTGTGATCATGTGGTCTTTCAGGTAATATTCTGCAGTGCAAAGTAGTACAAGAAACCGGCATCATTTTCCCTGAAATTTGTTCATTCTGGAAAGTCAATATGTGTAATTCAACTACAACATAGCGCACTTTTCAAATAAAGCAGAACAAAGGGAAATAATGTTTTATTTGATTTCTAATTAATGATTTCCAATGGGCAAAAAAACTTCATTAATTCATCATATTGAGTATAAGACAAATTTTGAAAGTGAAATAAAATATGTTATGGTGCAAGCATAGATGCACCCTGAGATACATTTTTACAGCAATTCACTTCAAGTTAAGATGTCTTACAGGTTGATGCATTGTCTTTCATGTGGTGAGTTTTCAGTTGTTTGTGTTGAGATAACATGCTACATTTTCTGTGATAAGTAAGACACTCAAAGTTTTTATAACAATAGATAAAACAAAGTGATGGAGTTTCGTACATCACTTAAAAAGAAAACCAAAATATCCAAGTGATAGTTACACAAGACTAAGTGTAAGTTAAAATTGAATCAGTTTGTACAACCCAACTCTGGCAGTGAGAATATCTAAATTAATTGAAAGTACATAGTTAAAAATTTCAGCTGCAGGCACTTGGGCCTCCAGATAGTTCTGAAAGCAATAGTTACTCACTGAATATAAATATTGCTAAGCTAATCGAAACAGCCAAACAGTAGTGGTTTGAATGCTACCTCCTGAATAGGAAATGCTATCAACATTAGTATAACAAAATGTTTGTTAAAAATACAACATTAATTTATACTATAGAGATTATTTATAGGCTTAATCACCAATGAGGCAGAAACAGCATCAAACAAAGGAAACAGGAAAAAAAGCTATGGGTTATAATGAAATCTCGGGTGATATGTTAAAGGTAGCAGATGATAACACTTTGAAACATATACAGACACTAATGAATGATATATGGATGAATGAACAACCCCCAAAACAATGGAAAGACTGCATAATTCTCAAACTTCCAAAATCAGGAGATCTAACAGACTAACAACTGGCAGGGAATAAATATATTATCAATACCAGGTAAATTCTTCTGTTGCATCTTAATGGGGGTATTAAACACAGTTGACAAACAAAAAACAATCAGGTTTTAGATCCCACCTCTCTTGTATCCACCACATCTTTACTTTAAGAACTATCATAGACGAATGTATAGAGATGCAATCAGAACTAGTAATAAGCTTTGTAAACTTTCAAAAAACTTTTGATAGCCTATACCATACTACACTCTGGGAAATACTGAAAATACTGGTATATGGCTTGAACTAAAAATATATCAACATAATAAAGGCTTTCTACCCTGAAGCTTCGTTCTGTGTTAGAACTGAAACAGGAGATTCAGAATAGTTTACAGCTAGATCAGGAGTAAAACAGGGCTGTGTTATGTCACCAATGCTATTTGGAATAGCAGTTGACTGGGTCATGCAAAACATTCACAAAATGCCATGGAGATTACCTGGGTCAACAAATCATTATTAGGTCTTGACTGTGCAGACGATATCACCCTACTGAGCACAACATATGCACATGCTCAAGAACAAATAACCAAACCACATAGTATTGCAGAATAAATAGGCATACAGATTGAAATAAAGAAAATGAAACTCATAGATTTTATCAATACAACAGGAGTTGTGAAATTAAACAATCAAGAAATTGACAGTCCAAAACTGACCTACCTAGGCAGTAAAATGTCAACTGATGGAGATGTGACAAAAGAAATAATGACATGCAATGTGCTTTCAATAAATTAGTAAATATCTGGACAACAAAACCCTTAAAGACACATACTAAGATCAAACTTTTCAACATCTGCATGATCCCTGTACTAACATATGGATACGAAAGCTGGAAGTCCACTCAAGCCATAGAAAAAATACTACATAATTTTTGAAATAAATATCTATGAAAAATCCTGAACATAGATTGGAAAAACTTTGCCACAAATTAATCAATAAGAGACATCCAAACAAGAACATGTGTCAACTATTATTAGAAGAAGATGACAATATTTATGCCATGTGCTTAGATCAGACGAGAATAGACTTACCCAAGCTTTTTCATGGTCTGCAACAGGAAAACAAAAATGTGGAAGACCAAGAACAATGTTACGAAGAACCATCAAGAAGGGAGGCAATGACAATGGATATTAACACCATCCAAGAACTACAACTTGCAGTGAAACATAACTTCTGCACTATGTGCCACTTTCGGCACCAAAGGAATAAACTAACTAACTAATCACCACCAATACATATATTATATAAAAAGTCTATGACAACCGATATATTGGTTTTGATTTTTATCGATTATACTTTGATTCGTTTATATTTTATGATACACAACATACAGATGTGTATGTGAACCCAATTCTTTATTGCTACATGCAAAAATGCTTCAATTTCCTGTTTCACCAAAACAAATGTGTACGGTCTAGAAAAAAATAAATTAAATTATTATCTTCACTATAACGTGTGTTGTTTATTTCTAAAAAGTAGTGGCAACATCAACTGCTTTTAGACACAATGTAGAAAGAACATGCTACACTGATGAGGCAACTAATTCAGAAGACAGAATATCTAGTTCATTTCAAACTAGTGCAAGTGATAATTCTACAAGGAGATGTACCCAGAGTCCATCTTTCATATTTTTGTCTGATTACCTAGTATACACCTTAAAGTTATAGATGTCCAGAATGAGAATCCGCAGTGCACAAAATGTATATTCCCTGGGGTTAGTTTTTCATATAGGTCTGAATTGGATTCTGCTTGTAAAAGCTATCATAGCAATCAATGCTAATATCTTGTACATGCTTCATTAGCACTCTCAATTTGGTTAGTATAAAATCAAACAGAGGTCTACCCTTAAAAACTACAATCATATCCATGTTGTCACAGTGGCATGAGTTTGGAATTATCAAAATGAAAATATTTGTTTATACTTTCAAATATATTACTGGAGAGTTGACATTCCAGTCACATTCAACAGTTCATTTGTACACCAAAACATTCTGTAGGAGGGTATCTAGAAACTCCACACATATAGGCCTAGTCACAAAATTTGGTATTATTAGGTGAAAAATGTTTTGAAAAAGATCTCATTTTCCTAAAATGTTGATACCAGAATACACATTGGTTTGCTTTGCGCAATACCTCAAAGAATAACTCACATAGAAATTGCGAAAGATAGGCCTAGACCTCATCAAAAGCAGAGTAATGGTAATCTGGATGAATGTCATTTGCAGGATAAGATTTCTCATGATAATGCTCAATATTGACAGAGCTCAGCTATTTTGACTATTCTTTATCATTATTAGGGTAGGGTGCGACAGAAGGACATGCCATCAATTACCTGCAGGCCTACACTACTGATTGTCATTAATTTCAATTCCCAAATCCTAAACGAATTTCCTATCAATGTCTGATTCATTATCATTATTTAAAACTCCATAAAAAATAATTCCCTATCAATCTCATCTGGATCATAAGTAGATCCATTCTGATAAAGTTTTGAAGGTCATAACGAGCAATTCAGAGTTCAAGTGCACAGCTTTTAGAAATGATTGGAAGACTGCTATTTGAGCTGCAATTACTTCTAGTTGCATGAGGGCTAAATTTAGCATGTCTATTCACATATTCTGCATTTAGTGCTATTACATGTCTCTGTAGTTGTGTTTCATCTTCATATATATTAAACGTTTTATTTTTTTTGCAGATGACCAAAGTTTAATGTATATGGACAAAACACAACTAAAAAGACATGTAAAGGCACTAAATTCACCTTGTGAAAGATACACCATGATAATTAGCACATCAAAGACATAAACTATGAAATCCAGCAGATCACCTAGTCCAGCTAACATCCAAATGAACAAAATCAATCTCAAGACATGTACACAAATTTAAATACCTGGGCTTACTCACCACTGAAGACAGCAAACTAGACAAATTGATACAAGATACCAAAAAAACCAATGCTGTGTCATACCAACTGACACCACTACTCAAACACCCATATATAAATCTGAACACTAAACAAATGCTGATAAGCAGTATGTTTATACCAACATTATGCTACCAATGAAAACATGGTCACTGTCCAAAACACAGGAAAGATTGCAGCCTATGAAATAAGATGCTTAAGGAAGATGCTTGGTGTCAATAGAACAGACTGAAATAGAAATGAAATCATCACAAAATTGTATAGGAACTATTCAAATACACAGAGAGACAACAAATTAAATGGTTCCTTATGAGAGCGGAACATAGCACACAACAAAATTTCTGGTTACAGATAAAGACGAACAGGTAGATGGATTGATAAAATCAGAGATACATTACAACAACATGTCATCATAACAACAAACACAACCCAATTTGACTAAAGATAGAGGCTCCCCATGATTGATGTTTCACAGCACTAGTGGCTCGGACAAGACAAGACTCATGCATAAAAAGTGAAGAACATAATTTGAATCACTTTTTATGTCAACATCCTTGTTTATGGTCGAGCTGGGATGAATAAATAGCGGCAGGGAGTGAGAGAAGGTTAATGGAATACAATACAAAATAGTGTAAATAAAAATGTGTAAATAATGTTGACTGTTAAAGTGTTTTTGCTGCGTTTGATGCCTTTGTGAAAAATGTACACGCCAACAATTTTATAAACACATGCAAATAAATGTTGTATTGACTTAACTAAATACACTGTCGTAAAATGGATGAGAATATGTCAAACCATTGGCAAATTAGAACCGCAATTTCTTTCTACTTTTATTTTAAGCTCCTAATAAATAGCAAATATAGGTATACCACACTATAGGTCCAGCTCTGTGGCGATTTGGTACAGAGCACATCTATGACGGCCAAGGTACAGAGTTTGACCCCCACCACAATTGTGCATCCGGACCGTTCAGAAAGCAATGGCAAACTACTGATCATATTTATATTGCCTAGAAAATCACTACAGCCACAAATTTCTGGGTTGATGGCTACATCCTGAATAGGATAATCTAGCAATATTTTTTTTAAATAAATAGCAGCAGCGATGGGAGTGAGAGGTGGTTAAAATGAATGAAAATAGAAACAAAATGATTCTACAACAGTATTCTTCTTCTTCAGCGTACATTTTCAAACTCCTGCTGAATTACTCTTGCAACAGGACTATGGTCCTACTAGATTTCCAGCAGGATGTAGTCCAGAGAATGCAAATGCGCTGTGTCGCCGTTTTATTTGCGGCAATGGCCCGACACATCCGTCTTTGGCGGCAACAGTATTCAAATGCTTGGAACTATACAAATCAATTTAAAACAGTTTACACTTTTCAATAAATTGTACTGAAGAGGTATACACTCAACAACATAATAACTGAAGTGACAAAAAGACACACTAAAATAAATGATGCAATATGCCACACTTGCCTATTTATTTTTAATAGTTACTGAAAAATAGCTTTTTTTACATGAACTTGCATATGACGTTTCAACTTGGTTCTTTCTGAAGTGGCATAGTCACATAATACACACTGAATAGATTTGATCACAACACCATGATTCACCATATGTTTCTTGAGGTTTTCTGCTGACTTGCCTGTGTAAGGGCACTGTTTGCAGAAGAATGGTTTAATGTCACTGTGAACATAGGATATATGGTTGTTAAGCCTGGGTTTAAATTTGCACCGGTAATTACAGTAAGGACATGCAAGAGGTTTCTCATCAGAATGTCTATGAGTGTAGTGCTTCTGCAAATCATATTTCTCTACACATGAATAGCTGCAAAGAGTGCAAAGAAATTTCTTGACTTTGTTGTGTCTTTCCATATGTCGCCGATATGAAGCCTTGAGTCTACACATGTAACCACATTGTGAACATGTAAAAGGGAATTTACCAAAGTGAGATTGCATGTGAACTCTAAGATCTGTAACTGTTTCCCCTGAGAAGTCACAATATGAACAAAAGTTGATCTTGTCACTTTTATGGACTGACAGAGCATGCTTCTTAAGCTCCACCAGCCTCTGAAATTCAGTATCACAAACCGGACACTTATGTGAAGCTTTAAGAATATGCTCTTGAGATTTATGCTGTCTTAGTATCAATTTGTCATGTGTTGTAAACTCACATACAGAGCACACATATTTATTAGGTGTCTGATGAATTTGCATGTGTCGTTTCAAACTCATACCCGTTTTGCATGCAAAATTACAAAGAGCGCACTGGAAGTTTTTATCACTTGAATGTTTAACAAGGTGCCTCTTTAGCTGATCTTTAGTGTGGCATTTGTACTGACATAGTGCACAGGTTACTCTTTTAACAGGATCATGAATTATCATATGAGTGCTTAAATTTGTTGCAGTTTTAGCTTTGAAGCCACACAGATTGCACAAGAAAGGACGCTCATCATTGTGTGTTCGTTTTAAGTGCTGTCTGATGTCCTTGGTCGATGTTCCACAGAGAGGGCACAGTGTCCGCTTCTCTTCATCATGGGCTGGAGATGAAACATGGCTATCAAGAGTTTCCTTGGTCAAACATGAATATGGGCATTGTGGGCAACATAAGTAATTTTCATCTTTGTGTGTGATCTTCATGTGATTGTTAAGTTGACTTTTCTTGTGGTACTGGAAGTCACATAATGGGCAGGAAAAAAATTTCATAACTTTGTGCATAAATCCTGGATCAAACTTAGAGAAAGGAGATTTAGCCTTAATTGAATGAGCAATTTTATGAACCTCTAAACTTAGCTCAACCCTGAATGCTTTTGCACAGTGGCGACACACAAATGGTTCTTCCTCTTTATGCTCAAACTTCTTGTGTCTCTGCAGTTCTACCTCCACACGGCATACAAAATTACATTTGTTACAGAGATAGTCTTCATCTTTGTCTTCCTCGTCAGATGTGTCTTGGGTAAAGATTTCATCTTTCACTAAACTCTTACCGCTTAAAGCAGTATTTGGTTCAGCATTAAACAAATTAGTTGGACTATTTTTATTAATGGAACGTATTTCAGTGATATCCTTTAAAAGTTCTTCTTCTTTAATTTCTTCTAACACATTCTCACTAAAACATTTGTCCTCTTCTTTCACTTTGACTTTAAACTGTGATATGTTATGATTTAGTTCCTGGCTTTTGTCTACAAATACTGCTAAATCATTATTGACCACACTGTGAATGGTACATTGACGTTCGTCACTGGTTTCAACTTTTACAACTGATACAGGTAGCAATACTTGGTCAGGGCAGGAATTAAATTCAAGAACATTCTGATTTGGTAAACAATCAAAAGGTGAAACAGTTTGTTGAGCCACAAAATGGTTCTGATTTGCAGCATTTTTACACAAGCTAGTTTGTGCAGATAGTTCTTCCAGTGTCTTTGCTAGCAGTTCTGGAGTCAATTCTGCCCCATCATAATTGTAAATAATTATAACCTCACCATTAGCTCCTTCCACATCTTCCTGAACCTCAATATGAAACTCAAATCCTTCATCTGAATTACTCATCATTGTGCAATACTCAGTTATTTAGAGAAAATGCAAAACTTGTATCAGTTCTAAGAGTAGTCAAATTTCTTTTAATTCTTCAAGGACCAAGGTAGATCAAATCCTATAAAAAGAAACAAAGAAAACACTTTTAGCACTTAACACATTTATGATGCTTATTATCAAGGCTGATTCTACAGCTAGAGTAATCATACATTCACATGGTTATCATTCCCAAATAATAAAATAAACATGTAAAATCTGCAGAAGCAAGAAACTTTACTTTTTCACAAATGTTTGGAGAGCCAAATTGACATGAATTTGGGAACCAATAAAATTCATTGAAATATAAAACAATTGAGGAAAAGTATTAATAGTGTTATCACATAGTGAATAATTTACGCCATATGTGTCAATTTATTTTTTCATAAATCCGTATTTCAATTAAAAAAAACTGAGTCTGCATTATGCATCAAAAAGCCTTTTTTTGGTCCATCAATATGTGTGTGCAAGATAAAAACTTGTCAGCATTAGTAGTACTTACTGTAATTTAACATCAAATTACCTTATTTTTAAAAAAAAATGGTTTTGAAACCTTTGTATTTTTTTGGTGGGCCCGAAATTCTTATCAATACGGAAATTCCATACTAGTTGACACCTATGATTTTTAACCTTTAGCACTCTGTGTTTACAATTACGTAATTTTTGGAAATGTTACGTAATAGTTGGTGGCTCTTTTGAAATGATAACTTTTTTTTTGTTAGAGGTATTTAAATAATTTTTGCACATATAAATAAAGAATTGAATCCTGCATATATTGGTGTAGGTTTTGTTTGTGTGTTTGATATGTAAGACATTTTCCATAAAACACCAGAAAATTTCGACCTTTAAGACGATAATATAATTGTACGAAGTTTATTACATTATTTGTAAATATTCTGGAGTGGAAACTCTTTTACATAGACCTAAATAGTGCGCAATTCAAGGGATAATCATTATAATTTCAAGGATTACTGGATTAAACCTACAGGTATGTCTTAAAATCCTTCTATAAACCTAGATCTAGTCTGTAAATGTATCATTCGAACTTGGTTGATGTTTTAATATCAAATTAGATAAAGCAGCATGGTGTACTCATTGTCGAGTGTGGAAATAACATCTCTCTCCATAAATGATCATTTGAATCAAAATCCATAATGATTTTAATGAAAATTTGATAAAATAAAAGTCGATAAAAGCGAATTCACCATCATGGCAATGCTTTTGTTTCAAATTGTCAATATATTACAAAAATATTGATATTTACATGACATTAGGCACATGGTTGCCACTAAAACTGCTGAAAAAATATTAAAAATTGGGGATTTTTAATTTATTGAAGTGTACTTAACAATGGCGGCAAATATGCTTACCGCTCGCTAACTGGAGAAGGGGAAATGTTGGTGAATAAAGTTACTGCATGCCTCCTAAGGGTTAAACTGATATTAACCGTGTCATTGAGCACACAAAGTGGCAAAATAATACAATTCTGATGCAGCTATCTTGTGTAAAAAAAATTGGATCTTAAACTTTCATTACCAAGGACCTTCTCTACAGTCAAAATTTATTATAATAACTTGGTCTGAACTGACAAAATATTGAGGTCTATGTAACAACAGAAATTTGCTATATATGGTATAAACAATAAAAATAATATAATTATGAATTTCAATAAGTATTGATAGGGACATTTGTTATAAAATCTGCTTAAAGGGATTTCAATGTTTATTTTATTCTGTCACAGAATACCAAAATATTCCATAAATGAAAATCTTCAGGAATTATAGTTAAATTAAAAATATCATAATGTAATATTTTTCTCACTATCTATTTTAAATGAATTCTATGCATCTGTGACACAACTGATTGAACTTGTGTTTTAAGCTCCTTTCAACCTTACCCCTGATGTTTCTATGCTATTATAAGGGCAAATCTCATACTATACAAGACTAATTTCTTATATTCTAATATTTACACAATCAAGGAAAGAATGTTTAAATAAAAGTTAATTGTGCTCATAACAGCCGTCCAAAGCAGGTGATTTTTCTTCTTCTTCTTTCGTTCACTTGAAACTTGTCTATATCTGTAATTCTGTCTCCTGAATAAAACTCACTGTCTTTTATGGTTCATACAGTGTCCCATAGAGCTTTGATTCCAGTGTTGTTTCCTCTGGCCAATATGTCTGCCTCAGCGTTTCATGCTCAGAACACTCTTGAAGTATATGTTTGGCACTCTGTGCTGTCTGTCCCCATGGCAGTGTTGCCAATCTTGAACTTTGTATACATGTGACTGCGGAGTCGGTTGTGTCCTGTTCTGAGACATAGAATTATAACTTGTTCTGATCTGTTCATAATGTGATAGTCCTCTTGTGTTGGTGTTTGTGGCTTTCTTATTGACTTGATCATCTGTTTTTTCTGATGGTAGGTGATTGGTATAGCTGGTTGGTCTTCGGCAGCACCTTCTTTAGCCAGTTGGTCTGCTTTTTCATTTCCTGGTATTCCACAGTGAGAGGGTATCCACTGCATGGTTAAAAAAAGCAGGTGATGATAACAATAGTCTCAAAGTTGTACTTTTGCATCAAAACAGTTAGGTGATTTCATTGTGTTGACAGTTTTGTGTTTATTTCTGGTTCACTGTTTTCTTATTTGACTGTAATGTGGAAAACAGCCATGTTCTTTTGTTATTTCTCACTGTCATTATTTTTGCTGTTTAATAATTATATTAGTAATCAGTGACAATAATACTTTATCATAGTCTTCTGAATCAACTCTGATGTGTGGAGATGATAGATAAATCAAATTCTGGCACTACTGTAGTTGGAACACATACAGGTATGAGTTTGTCATCTATGTTTGCTGTCCTTCAGTGCAGTATGCTTTCTTTGTGATTCTGTAATTTGATGCTTTTCAGTGATATGAACATCTTTCCTGATATTGCTGTGCCACGATGGTCAATCCTGTGCAATAGATTCACTAAAAGTGACATTAATGTTGAAGATTTCCAGAGACATAGAGATTATTTGATGCATTTCTTATTTTCACTGGCCAGCAGATTGTAGTTAAGGTCAAAATACATCAACTCTTTTGAGATACCTTCGCTAGACATGTGCACAACATGTCCAAGCCATCTCTGATAGGCTTATTTCAGAAGTATATAATATTATGAATATTGGCTCTAATAAAGTCTTCAGTATCAGACACTTAACCCTCAGAAATATGCATATACAGCATGTGTAGAAGTGATTAGTACTCTTTTACTGCAGGGTAGCACAGAGTAGTGAGTACAGTTGTGGAATAGTCTTCTAATGTTTGACTAAGCTGAAAATTTACCTCCAGTGCTGTTATATGCTAAATAACCCTAAGTTATTACCTGACATTGGAACTGTTATCCCTTGATTTTAGCAACCAACCCCAATATATATCTTAAATAACTTAATATTGACAGAAACTCAAGTGTTTTTTTTAATCCACCCACTATTTTCTAGCAATTCTCTGTTGTTGAGCTGCTATATTTCTCCTCTTTTCACAAGCAGCTGCACCTTTTATGACTTTACAGCGCAATGAAACTCTATTTTGTGCAAGTTCATCCCATGTATCTTGGTCTATATTCACTTTTAGATCCCATAGGCACGATACTGCGGCATGAATATGCGCTCCATTGTGCCTACAGACGCAACGATACACCACTTGGCCCTGATAGATATCGCCCAAGTCACGAGTACAAGACTTCATGAAGTTAAGCTCATATGATGTAGAATTCCCGCCACATGAAGCTAGGAATACGTCAGTCTAATGGTCAAATTCCTTTACACATTATGATTGTAAGAAGAGGAAAGCCGGCTAGTTATGTCAACGCATTTCTGGAGTGACTTTGGTAATTTTCGGTAACATATTTTACTATCAAATTGAGTACCGCGTGGCATGGGTAAGTCATCATAACTACTTGTTTTAATTGTTGTTTTTTGTGTTTAATTTGTTGTCATTTTATAAGAATGTTTGTTTATTCATTAAAAAACACAAAAATAATATGTATCATGGGTGTCACGTGTGTGCATGGAAAATAACTATGTTGTGTGTCAGCCTAGACCTAGTGATGACCAGATGGACATTATATGAGATTTCTTCGCGTTTCATTAATTTTTTAGTCCATATTATATTATATATGAAACAATATATATACAACAATTATAGGTATTTAAGAGGATTTTTATAAATGTTGTCACACATTGCTCAAGTATTAGGGTAGTCAAGAAATTATATTTGTGATTTTTAAAATGGCGTTTTGCGTTTTTTCCTGTCAATTTTCAACTTCACAACTGTAATATCACACATACAACAACAAAAACACGATTATATTTACTATTCACTCCATTATTTACATGTACAAAAATTATTTTGATATCTTTTAAAACAAAAAAGATATTGTGTTTTCAAAACACCCACCATAAATAACGCACATTTTCCAAAAAATAATTCAGGTCCATGGGGAATATTGAGTAATTTTAATTCAGGGCTCTAAAGGTTAAAGCCTTTCAAAGAGGTCTTTAGCGTGTCCTTGTAGTACTTATTTTGGCTACCTTGAGAACTTATGCAACTCATAAAGAAGTATTTGGCAGATGATGCTCTGGTGTACATGACCTACCCATCAAATCTGTATCTGCATCAGAATCACAATAGTTTCTCTGCTAAGAATGCCAGATCTGTCAAGGACAGTGGTATCTGGAATCTTGTCTTCCCTATAGTAGTCTAGTCTATCTAGAAAGTCACGGATAAACCAAAATCCGCCTACAGTGGTCATTCCATGTCTGAATTGTCCAAGATAATTTAAAGCTCGAACAAGTCATTAGCCATCTACGAACTATTATGCATGGTCATTTTCTTCTTTTTCTTTCATTCACTTGAAACATGTCTATATCTGTAATTCTGTCTCCTTAATAAAACTCACTGTCTTTTGTAGTTCATACAGTGTCCCATAGAGCTTTGATTCCAGTGCTGTTTCCTCTGGCCAATATGACTGCCTCAGAGTTTCATACTCAGAACAATCTCGAAGTATCTGCTTGGTACTTTGTGCTGCCTGCCCATATGGCAGTGTTACCAATCTTGAACTTTGTATACATGTGACTGCGGAGTTGGTTGTGACCTGTGTTGAGGCGTAGAATTACAACTTATTCTGACCTATTCATAATGTGATAGTCATTATTCAACACTGCATTCTGTGCTGACCCATCTGTGTATACTCTGACCCATATGTCTTGTGGATATTCCTCGGCCTGGAAACTTAAGGTGACTGTTCTTCACTGTACACTGTTCTGTTCGTCCTCGCTTAGTATTTCTTTCACGTGGGTCTAAATGTATATTGGCATTTCATGCCTTTCACTCCAAGGGGTTTGTTCTGATACAGACCTTATGGGGCTGTCAACTTCAGGTAGATATCTAAGTTTTCTATGGAGTCGTTTAGATTGGTGGATAAAGTTGCTTCTTTTCAGTCATCCCATTGCTAGATTTTGAAATCTTTCCTTCATTGGATGACTTGGCACACAATTAAACTTTTCTGCTTGTATTAGCACCTTTATGTCTCTGCGTTTGCCAAGTGTTTGCATTCTTCCCATTTTCTGCATTTCTACTAAGGGTGTTGATTTCATTGCTCCCAACATTATAATTAGCGCCTGGTTTTGCAACGCATGGTCATAATTCTAACTGAATTTAAAAAGTGGATGTAAAAAATGGTCATCATCGCTTGTGATGGACGAACACACAGTACTCTAGTCTATATATATTGGTGACATATTCTAAAGGACAATCACATTGTACGATGTTAGTTTTAATGATACTTGTGGCCACTCCACACCGTGCTTTTTCTAGGGTTCAATAATCAATAATAGTTTACTTTTACTAGAGACACTTAAGGTAGGCCTAGTTTACTTCTGTTGACAACTGGATTTCACACAACTGTCTCAAGTATTTGAAATAGTTACCTACTTACATTCAGTCAGTAATTACAATTATTTACTATTTAAATTGTAACTAAGTCTAATCTACACACTAAGTCACTCACTCAAGACAACAATGCTGCGCAGCAGGCACTGATGATTAATCATTAACTCCTTATATCCACCAAGCCTCTAATATCTACATTTGGAAGAACAGCTATGCCAAAAGCCGCTTAAATCAACATTTTTATATGAATTTACTATTATGAATTATAAACATTACGACGACCGTAAAATCAAACGAACAGTCATTATTTGCGGTACTTCCGATCAAGAATAGGTCTATCTTGGGAAGCGTGGCGAAAGTCTGAGACATTTTGTTAAATTTTAGCTCTAATTTCATATAAACAAGTGTGTTTACATTTTCATTTTGTGTAACTTATTGCTACTTGCATTTGAAGTAATGAAATTTAGACGTCCTCTATGTTTTTAATTTAGCTAGGCTTTGGAAATGTTCTAAAATACATTAGGTAATAATTTCAACATTAGCTTAGTTGATGATTGTAAGCCTAATATTGAATTATAATTATTATTACGATCTGACTGATGGAAGTTCTGATTTATATTTGAGTTTTGATGACGCTCAGGAGGGGCGTTTCCAATGCAATATATATTGCTTTCCCCCTTATCTATATTCAAAAACATTATTTTAGTAGTATTATATACGAATGTGAATATTCAAACATTATCTAAGGCATAATGATTTGTATTATGCATATAAGGATTAAATAATAAGTCCTGAGCACTAAAATGTAGGCCTAATCATTAGAAAATGTTGTGAAAAATGTGTATTTTGTATACATTTGTTGACTTCAAGACAATGTGACATGTATAAGTAATTTTGTATATATAAATACTTGTATGCAGTACAAAATTGTTCAGGATACATGTAGGTGTGTTTTATTTCAAAATAAATGGATTATGATGATTCGGTTTTCTGGGATACAGGCTTGGGTATGTACAAATTTATATTGTTATTTCCCCATATTTTCTTGTTTTTTTTTATTAATTAAATTGTATATACTATCTATTCTATACCTAATATAATTTTGCAAATAAGCACACATACTAAATATAATAATAATATAATTGCCTATCCATTTCTGAATATTTTGATGTCAGAATTGATAATGTGAATAGAATTGTGATGGAGAAATTGTAAAAATACAAATACTACCATAAATTACTAAAAATATTCTAAAATGTGCCCGGCATAGGAGGACAACCTTACTGTGGCTTAGACAAAGTTCTCACAAAGAGTTAATGTAGGCATTAGCACAAAGGAGCTCTTTGGTGTCAGATAAAAAAAAAAAAAGTACGTCCCCTTGAAAAAATGGCCGCTAGTCTATTTCTTAATCACGCACGGCAGTGACCACGTTTTAATTAGATTTCCGGTGTCCGGTGGCCAATTTGGCATATATAAGCAGGCATTTTTGTGACATAAAGTCTTTCTGACAGATTTGTGCATCTATCTGGCGGAAACAGGGGATATTGTTTGAGTAACCTGCATTTGAACACGAGGTATGTGTATTTCATTATCACTTATATAGATGTGCTATTTTCTTCCACTTAATACCATTTCTAAAGTTTTATAAGCCAATTATACAGGCATAGACCTAGTATGAATGACATATGATACTGCGTGCTAATGCTAAAACGTTTTTAGTGCTGTTCACGTTTTTTATCGGCACGCATCATGATGCTTATCCGCCATTTTTTTGGCTGTGCTTTTATGTACTTGCTATGTCGGTAACAACTACACAATCGCGTATTTATAGAAATGCAGTTGCTTTTTTAAATAATAAATGTCCTGTAGGGTTAATCTATATTTATTAAAAATATTATTAGTTATGATTCATTAGAATTATACTACGTTTATATAATTTAGTAACAAGGTAGCTCAGGAATGTGAACTAGTATGTAGGCATTAGGACAAAATTTTCAAAATGGGTGTACAGCATTTTAAATGCCACAGTTAGATAGCCCTTGAAAATTGCAATCCAACGATACCTCAACCAAGTCTCTACGTCAATTCTGAAAAAAGTTACGAATTTTTTTCGTATTAATTTTTGCCTCAAGATAATTACATGGAACATATAAGGAAATATAAAATGACAGTTGTCAAAAAGTTGCGGCCCTGCCTTAGAACCGAGCCACAATTTTATGAATATCATAGTTATTTGCATTAAAAAATATGACAAATTATACATTTTCTTGTTCGGGAAGACAAGACGCACCTCTTGATTACATTATGCTAATTTTCCGACGCAGCAAGAATTAATTATTAATTTTAAATGGCGTCTCATTAGCATAATTGCAATTGAATGTGTCATATACATTTTGCACATTTATTAATTATTTAGGAAGAAAAAGTATGACAAATTATACATTTTCTTGTTCGGGAAGACAAGACGCACCTCTTGATTACATTATGCTAATTTTCCGACGCATGCAGAGTTAATAAATAATTAACAATTGCGTCTAATTAGCATAATTGCAATTGAATGTATCATATACATTTTCCACATTTTTTAATTATTTAGGATAAAATATATAGCAAACTGTATGTTTTTGTGTTTGTGAAGACAAGACGCACCTGTTGATTACATTCTGCTAAGTTTCTGATGCAGCCAGAGTTAATAAATAATTAATAATGGCGTCTAATTTGCATAATCACATTGTCATATTTAATATATATTTATTAAATTTTTTAATTATTTAGGATAAAATATATTGCAAACTGTACATTTTTGTGTTTGTGAAGACAAGACGCACCTGTTGATTACATTATGCTAATTTTCTGACGCAGCCAGAATTAATTAATAATTAAAAATGACGTCTAATTAGCATAATTGAAATTGAATGTATCATAAACATTTTTCACATTTTTTAATTATTTAGGATAAAAAATATAACAAATTATACATTTTCTTGTTCGGTAAGACAAGACGCACCTGTTTAGTACATTGTGTTAATTTTCCGATGCAACCAGAGCCAATTAATAATTAATAATAGTGTCTAATTAGCATAATTAAAATCTCTTCTATGCTTCCCTTTATGGCAACATGCATGTGGCTGGCAATCTGTAACCTCAGCCCTCTTTGTATCTGAAATATAATATTTGATTATTATTATTATTGGCATTTGGTACACATGTACATAAACAATTCTATGTCAAAGGTATGAATAAATTACCAGGTAGGTACGTGCACCAAATTTTCAAAATTTCCATTTCGTTTTTCCTATTATAGTGATACCTAATTAGCCCTATATAATTAAATACTTTATTACATTATTCAGTAGATAGGCTTATGTAGAACATTGAGCAAAATTGATAATGAACAACAAGAGACAAAGATATCAAAAAGAGTGAGAACGTTTGGAAGATGCTGCAGTTTACGTTGTCTGCATTGATGATTTGATTTATTAGGCCTACTGAAAGGAGAAAGCATGTCTCAATAAAAAGTGAATTTTACGAAATATTCATGAGAGAATTATAAGAAATTGGACTTCATAAACAATATAAATAATATATATTTAATTTGAAATGTGTTTCTTGTAAAATTATCAACATGAAACAGACCGATGTGACTAAGAAAACACTTCAGTCGTCATGGCGACGGACGCATGATAGTACATAAGTACGCGCACTCAGCATGGTCTTGTACCAATAATTTCAATTATTTTACATATAAATCTTAGATTTTTTACTAGTAGCATTTAAAAATGAATTAAAGAAATTAAAAGAGGCAGGAATTGTAGTTGTTAAACGTCAATTTCTTTAAATAAGAGACATTTCAGAATTATCGACGCGGCAGTAAAGATTAGCGGTATTCAAGATGGCGGCTGAGGAATGCGTGACCTATCTGCAGTGCGTTTGTTTAAAATTCGATAATAATTACAGGCAACTTCAAAAATTAATGAAATTTTGTATATAAAGAGAAAAATGGTTGTTTCATTTGTTAGACATGGTTACAACATTGTATTTTATTCAAATTAATGCATATACGTGTGCAAAGAGAAAAATCACTTACCTAGGCTTATTTAAGTGCTTGGTGAAAAATGTACACAGCGTATTTCCAACTTCTAGTTACGTAATTCGATGCACAAATGAATGAGAAAAATTAAACAGTTGTCTTTTATAAACAATAAAGTTGCGTCGCGTTGTCTAAAGACAATTGCTGTGGTCAGTGTTTCACGTGATGCAAAAAATGGATTCTTGGATGCTACCAAAACAAGGGAAGAAATTTAAGCCACATTGACTTTCACGTCCCCTTACGATTTCCTAATGCCTATAGTATGCTGCAGTATGCAAGCATGCTTACTAGGTCGTTGTCATGACAGCATTAGGCCTATGTTGAATTTGCTTATGTATTGTATTATTAGATAGTTATCTAAACACACCTTTTGTAATTTACGTAGTGCTAAAAAAATAGATTAGATACACTGATGATAGTGTCAATTTTTGAACATTTTTTCAGAACCTGAACACTTAGGGACTTTCACTTTAATTTCAATTGATCAGATATTCCAGTGTGACTGAGTGTTAGTCTAGTAATGAACTATGATCCAAAATAGAAAGGTAAAAATATTAGACTAGGCCCTAGGACTAATTTAATATAACTCATCATTAATAAAATAAACTGTTCAGTGTTCTCAAAATATTATTATAGCTGCATGCATAGCTTAATAATTAAATGTATGTAATATAACTTAGTCCTATTGACTAGGCCTATAAAACTCCAATGTTTACGTTTGAATGTATGGGCAAAAAATTGAATTAAGACTCCGTTACTTCTTCCCGTTATGGAGCCCACTGACAAAATATAAGACACTAAAACTACGTCACACTCTAGGCCTATAGATATAGAATGGTATACTTACTTGAGTAATTGTATACTACTTTTGGACATATAAATGAGAATGTTTAAACAGATTACATCCTAGAAATATATTTACTGTAATTCAATATACAAAAAAAAAAAGAAGAAAGAAATGATGAACGCTAAATTTCAGTAGAAGTAGAAGATACGGATTACGGATACAAATTTGATCATCGACGGAGTCACGCCCGTGCGCATGTCCAACCTTTCCAGAATTTTTATGTTTTCGTGCCAATAAGTGATTAAGACATAATTTTTTTAAATTTTGGAAAAAATGATTGCTAATGTTTTGGCATTAAAAAGTATCAAATAAACAGTTTGTAAAAAACACATTTGTAATTGGAGACATTTGTGCATTTTTAAATTTTAGTTTTTAAATATGTGCATATTCATATAAAATATGTAGTCTAATTGACGCATAGCTAGACAAGACAAATCGCCACGTATTAGAACTACTAAATGTGGATATATCTTTAAAAAATAATTGTACAATTGAGAACTGTAGTTTACTTTGTACTTTTGTTCCAAATCTGATTAACTTTATATTTGCAATAGTTTTGAAATACGTAAGGCTTAAACATTATAGAAATATAAACATAATATGCAGGATTTTATATTTTTTCCTAATTATATTAATTCATTTAAGATCTTATTTATTTTCTTGTTCCTAAATTTAAAATGTAATCTATATTTAAAAATCCAATTATGTGTAGTCAAGGTAGTTATTTTTGATAATGTAAGCAGTACAAAGTTTACAAATATTTTATACAAACTTTCTTACGTTGTTGAGTACGTACTCTTGAATTTTTTTTCAGATTCAGAGCTTACAAGTCCATACTTAGTCTTTGTTTGGTCTAATTGAAATTTTTAGATCCGATAATACAAACAGGATGCAATTTGATATTAGAAGGTAATAGTACTGTGTGCTCTTTGATAGAGCTGTTTTCTACGTCTTTTTACACTAAATTACAGTGCGTTACCGTTCCCTAATAAGAAAACTAATGGAATGCAGAGGTTCTCATCAATGATGCTGGCGTAAAAAAATCAACAATATCAAACATTAGGGGCAGACAGTCAAGGTTTCTAGGATATGTGCTGAGAACACAGCGCAAACACTTAATAATAATATTAAACCACTGGAAAGATCGGTATTATATATTTTTCGTATCTACGGTCGCTGCGCTATAAATAGCACACTGTTGACATTTTTAATCAAGAGACGTCATGGAGTTCTGCTAGAAAACCCGGGAACCAATGAAAGGCCACAAGCTGTGACGCATCACCCCCGCCAATTTCACGCATTGCCGCCATTTTTAAAAAAAAATTTGATCGTCTCGACTAGCTTTACTAGTGGTAATCCATGGAAATCGCCTAATTAAAAACGCAAACAGTATACAATACGGATCTAAAAGGAAACACCTTATTCATCACAGTATGATAACCTGTTTTATCCCGCACAGGAAATCCAGGAATGCCGAGGTCCTATGTTGCTGCTACCACATGATAAATATTACGGGAATTGACTGTCACATCTCCTCCCTTGATTCCGAAACTGTCTTTTCACTAGGCCCCACAAACCCTCAATAGTGTTTGTGTGGGCCCCAGTTTCACTGTTTTTAAACTCGTCACTGTGATGTACATACCCTTTATCTGACAAACAACTGTATCTTGTGTATGCTCTCCAGCAATCCGAAATTACGGTTGTACCTGGTAGCACACACTCCTTTATAATATTTAATAAATATTCTGCCATCTTCACACAATTTGAAATGAAATGACCGACTACTCGCGCCAAAAAATGACCGGAAATCAATTTTTGGTTAATATAATTTTAAAATTTTTTTTTTTTTTTACGTGATCCAAGGAACATTTCGTCATTCTGCCCTCAAACCGTGATATCATAACCTCTCGCAAGCCACGTGAACAGCACATGAGCTTTGGGGAATACCTCAAAACTAGGTCAAATTTCACAATAACCGTAGATAAGACGAATGCGCCGAAAGATCAAGGGGAGAAGAGATAGGAGTTGACAAAGAGAAAAGTTACTAGATGGACTTGTATTGTGGCACCATAGTAAATTCGAACGACCGAGCTTAATGACAACACAAGACAGAGAGTCGTGGAGAAACATGATCGTCTGTCGTTCAGCATGGCACTTGATTGATTGATTACCATTATAACCATATATTATTCCATATGAGGTCACCAGTCAGGGGCAGACCAAACTCCAAAGCACTGATAATAGTGGGTGGTTGGACTGGGTGTGTGTGATTTTAGGTGGAGAAACAAAATATCTTGCAGGTCAACAAGAACATCTCCTAGGAGTGGTAAAAAAGTACAAACGTTTGTGGTTTTGCCATGTAATGAGACATGACATCCTTTCAAAACTATCATATTTGGACAGTTGAGGATGGGAGAAGAGGTGGAAAAATGAAAGTATGGATTTTATATTAAAAACTGGGCAGGATTGAAATTTTGCCGTCACCACATCTGTTAGCGACTACAATGGCCCATTACTATGCATCTCTTTCAACAAGGACATTGTGATTGTAAACAAACATCATTCATCCTGTTAACAGAGGAAATGAAAGTAGACATAATTAACTTCTGTTTGTGCTAGTGTTCAACTAAATAGAACAAGATATAGATAGATTGAGACTATGTTTTTAGCCGCCAATGTAATCTGTCAGAATCGTCCAAAATGGCATCAATCAATCAATAAACCCATAACCCTTCAGGGTCGTAGGGGTACCACATTGGATGCCTCAGCACATACATTTGTATGAATATTTTTTAAATTCTGATATCTATTCATAGCCAATAATGTTAGTTAGATTTACTTTTTTCATTTGTTTTCAAAGGCAGAATTATATGAACATGTTAGTTTGTTTATAAAATGACATCGGAATAGATTAGGCAGAGAAATTTCATCCTGTATTGAATATATTGAAGCTTAAAAGAAACATTAGGCTTAGTCGATAATATGAGTTAATTCAATATGTCTCATTTGTTTTCACAGGCGATATATGAATATGTTAGTTCGGTTATGAAATAACATCAGAAATTTCATATTCATAGACATTTAACAGCATTTTGTTTATCCTGGATTCAATATATTGGACAAGAATAGTCTAGTCACTAGTTCTTTTCCAAATTTTGTTTTGTTTTTTGACTTCATCATTTTCTCACATAGCATATATCACACATACTCCAACACAACTTACATCATTTCATTCAGTAACCATTCATTTATTTTCATACATAAAAAGTATACAAAATCTCCAAAAACATTAAAATTATTGCGTTTTCCATAATTCATTCAGTCAGAAAAGATTACAGAGGCAAGGGGAAAATTAAGCATTTTTAATGTAAAGATAAATAACGCATACCGGTACATTCTAAAAATAATATAGCAGTGTGGGGAAATTTCCATTGTGAATGTAGCGGGTTAAAGATAAATAATGCATACAGTCAATAAATAATTCAGGGGAAGATTAATCATTTTTAATGTAGCAGGCTAAAGATAAATAATGCGTACAGTAAAAAAAGAATGCAGTGGCAGGGGAATAATTAGCATTTTTAATGTAGCTGGCTAAAGGTTAATACATTGTGAATGTAGCAGGCTAATGGTTAATACACTTCAAACTAGGAAGTGAGAACAGAGGCATGGCATAATTTTTGTGTTGATGGTTCCAGAGTGACACCCCTATGACCTTGAAGGGTTATTGGTTTGATAATGTTGATCTGTGTTTGGTGTTTATAGAAACTAAAACACATCATGTATCGCATTGTTTGATATTTTTTTGGGATACTCAAAAACTTTATTATTATTTGTTCACTATTTGCCAATTGAATCACAGCCTCACGTTATCAGTTCACATAAATATTGCTGTCAGTGACTATCAGTAATTGGACTAGTAAAATAATAATAAGACCCATAACTTTTGCTCTCGATGTGTCAAACCCGTCAGTGTCTTAGGGGTACCACACTGGAGACATCAGCACAAAAATCACTCCAAACACTATCCTCAGCCATTTGGGAAAAAGTTATGTGCAGAACAGTTTCTTTGTCCACCTCTTCTCCTTCCACTGTGGACTGTCCCCTTCAAAACAATCTTAGAAAAAAAATTGTGTCTTGTTACATGTCCAAACCAAACAAACTGCACTATTTCATCACTGCCAAAAGTGGGTCCTTGATAACCTGCAAGTTTACTTGCTATCGGACGAATATATTTGTCGAGTGAGTGTTCTATATATCTAATTCCTAAATAATGTCTGTAGCACTTCAATTTAAAGTCTGAATCCTTCTTTTTTTGTGTCTGCATTGAGTATCCAACTTTCATATTTCTATAAAAGTATACTTAGCTTTAGTGATCTGAATAAATTTATCTTTACTGTAATACTGATCTTACTTTTCCAAATCATATTCAACCTTGCCTTGGCAATCATCCCATATTTAGGACTTGAGATAATTGAAGAAAAAATAATAACCACCCTCATGATCGTGAAAAGCATGTTTTCAAGAGTAGAGTATATTCCAAAAATTGATTACAACATGAGATAATCATAAAAAGAACTTATTAACAACACAGACAGTTGTGGAGAAGCATGATTGCCTTTGCCACTATGCATGACACTTGATTGACTGATAGTGTATTGCGATTGACTTCATTGTACTTTTGGTTCCCCATATGTGCTCCATCCATCAGAACAAAGCTGTAGGACCCCTGCAAAGACTACCGCTCATAACACGTAATTGCATAGTTTTAAATTATGATCTTCAGGGATCTCTGAAGCATTGCACTTGTAAGTAATGTCACAATTGGGAATAGGACCCGTAACACCTTGGGCACATGGCGTAACCACATACCGGTGAGGTCCCAAAAGTCATAGTATTATACCTTAAACATTCTGGCTATTTTAATAAAGTATTATTATTATAATACAATAAGTTGTATTATATAAGACAATTGTAAGACAATTATAATTTCAAACCTCAAGAAAAATATAAGACAATTTGTTGTATGAATAGATATCAACTTATTTTTTAATAAATCTGTATTTTAACCCAAAAAAATTGTATTTCAATTTTAAAAAAACGTCAGTATTTAGCACCCCAAAAAATCCCAGAAATATATTTTTTTTGCCCCTCAATTAGTGCATGTGAGCTAAAAATGTCAGCATTAGTAATAATTACTAGGGAATTTAACACCAAATGACCTTATTTTAAAAGAAGAACAAACTAGAATATGGGGGGTGGGGGGGGGGGGGAATTGAGCCCAAAATCAGTATCACAGCGAAAAAATCTGTACTGGTTGA
This sequence comes from Meghimatium bilineatum, assembly GCA_034231615.1. Classification (NCBI taxonomy): domain Eukaryota; kingdom Metazoa; phylum Mollusca; class Gastropoda; order Stylommatophora; family Philomycidae; genus Meghimatium; species Meghimatium bilineatum. The sequence continues at coordinate 43,763,667 of CM067298.1, forward strand.
CACCTTTGTGTATGCATTTTCTCTTATAGAGGACAGTCAAGAAACATTAATATTGACATTTTTTTTCTTTTTCAGGCTTGATGTTTATCGAAAGGTGCCAAAGGACCTTACTCAGCCAACCCTGACAGGTGCTATTATTTCAATATGCAGCTGTCTCTTCATGACCTTCCTCTTCATATCAGAACTTAGAGAATACCTCACAGTAGAAGTGTAAGTCTTTAAATTGTTTGCTAGTGAAGATATTACGTAGTATTACAGTTTCGCAAAATACTGTTCTGAAATGTTCAACAATTTACCTAAAGTGATGTTATTTAGAACAAGATATGCTTAACCTTTGTCTCTCCTCGGTAGAGTGCACTCGCCAATGGTTTTTTATTTTTCAAACAGCTGGGAGCGAGTACACTCTGCCATTGCTATGCACTAATTCAGTAATGTGGAATCACATGATTGCTAATGTCATGTGACTGGAATATGCAAATCATAATTAGAAATAGTATTTAACTTCCTATTCCGGCATTGTGTTTGGAAAAGAATAGAATATTGGACAAGAAATTTTTTATATCCAGACATCAGCCCCGATTGGAGTGAATCAGCTCATAATGGCGGTTAGTATGTATAATTGACATACAATCTTTATAGATTGTGATTCTGATCATAGGAATTCTTGGGAATAATATTTGGTTTCAAAGTAGGTATAGTAACACATTGGTATTGTTATATAATGACACCGGACAAGTATGGGCCAATATATTGACATTGACTATAGACACTTAGTCTAGGTCTAGATAACAATAGATCCAACAGGGATCCAACAGACTTAAGTGACATCTATATGTCTTATTTGTTTCACCAGGCTATATTTTGATAAGTATGATCATGTTAGTCTGATTCTGAAACAATAGATTTGTGGAAGTATCTTTTCTGGGTTGCCACATATAGGTGAGCCAGAAATTTATGTTTATGTTTCTTTTCTTTTTTTTTTTTTTTTTTATTTTTGGTATTCCTTCCCCTCTGATTTTGCATCTTCCCAACTTTCTCACACATCTCATATCACACATACACTAACAAAACTTAACCAATATATATGTTCAGTATTCAATTCTTTATTTACATGTACAAAAAACTAGAAACAAAGAAAGCGCTTTTCAACACCATTTTCTTACCAACATTGTGCTATCATATTGTGTTATCAGTGTCAAACTTGGACACTAGATTCTAGAACAATACATAAGATTAACAACACTGAAATGAAATGTGTGAGACATATGATTGGAGTTAGCTTGAGAGACAAAATCAGGAATGAAGCACTAAGGAAACAATTAGGGATCAAGTCAACAATAGAATACATCCAGAAACAACAAGTTAAATGGTACGGCCACATAACCAGAAAAAAAAAGAATGCTACCAATGACAATAAAAAAACATCTTATCCAAAGTATCTTCATTCCAACCCTGTGCTACCAATGTCAAACGTGGTCCTTAACAACAAAACATAAGAGACCACTGGTTACAACAGAGATGAGATGAATGAGAAAAGCCACAGGAGTGGCCAGAAGACACAGAATTAGAAACGAGGTCATAAGAGAAAGAGTGGGTGTCATATCAATATATACAAAACCAACAGATACAATGATTCGGTCATCTGGAAAAAATGCTGTGTGATTCATTAGTTTATAAAACATGTGAAGAGAGAAGCAGAAAGGAGAGCAAGGGATAGACCTAGAGTACGCTGGATCGACAACATCAAAGAGACATTACATGAACACCAAATAACATTATCTGAAGCTACCAGAAAAATGAGAACAAGAACATTGTGTCTCCCTCGACACCTGTAAAGGGTAAAAGAAGAAGAAAGAAGGAATCTGGTGGCAGGGGGGAAATTGCAATTTTTTCATTTAGAGTAGTAAAGATTAAAGTTTAAAACATAAATAAGAACTTCTCACATGTCCATGACTCGCTACAGACATAAGATAGGTATCATTGGGTTGCCTTTCTCTTCCCCTCCTCCCCAATTTCAGAACCCTATTTAAAATATATGGCAAATAGACAATTTCTAGAGAGTCTCAATGGTAGAATGACTTGCTCACATCTACTAGGGTGAGTTTACCGGTCACTAATTTGTAAAATAAGTTTTGTGGTTGACCCAATCACCAAAAATGGATACTAGGATTCATGCTCTAGGAATGTCTCTATGAAATTCATGCTGAAGATAACACTATAGCAGATTGTTTCTGGTCAACCACTGGCTAACTATGACAATCATTCACAACTCAACATATTTTTACTTTTAAATAATCATTATAGAAGTCAAGTACAGAGGTATTATGGATCTTATCTGCTTCATTGCATTTCTTAACAAAACGAATGGAAGCGATTTAACTTTCTCATGTGATGTATATATACTATCAATATATTACAGCATGCAGCAGCACAAGTACCACTACTCTGTAAAACGATTGCTTAGTTTGTAGGTTAATTAATCTATGCATAAGTCTTGTGAAAGTGCTTCTTGTTTTGGAGATCCTGTTACGCATTTCTTTATATACAGAGTCATTTTATGATAGTCTACTATCCAGGTATGCAAATCTGTTTTTCACTTTCACTGTGAGACTATTTAGCCTTTATTAGTTTGCAACTCCTCCACACTTGAAACAAAATTAATCGATAGTCGTTACTTAACTGTTATCATCAACTCGTAGACAGTATACATGTTACCCTAAATCAATTTTCTGAAGCCTCTGATAACTTTTGTTTCACCATCAATACAAAGAAAACAGAGGTCATGTTTCAAGCCACACCAAACATATAAGGATCAAAAAAGAAAAGCTTCAAACAGTCACTAATTTCACCTACCTGTGCAGTACTCTCTCACAAGATATAAACATTGACACTGAGGTAAAGAACAGAATAGTGAAAACCAGTATGAAGAAAAAGAATGCATATTACAACATAGCAAAGAGCATGATACTGAACAGGCTCATCAAGTGCCATGCCGACTGGAGTATGCGATCATGGCTCTGCACAGTTATCTATCTCCAGTATTATGTATCAGGATGATTGTTGTTTCCCTGTTGTGCCAGGTTGTTAAACTGTCTAATAATTTCTCATGCTGTTGCCCTCTGTCTCTGTTGTTTTCAATCTTGCCTGTTGTAACTATGTTCTCCAAACCTCCTTGTCTCATAATGTGGCCCAAAAAAAGGAAGATTGTCTTTTTCTTGTATTACTGAACAGGGTAGATGCTAATAAACACCAAATTATAACAAATATAAACATATTGAAGAGCACAATGCAGCTAGTTCAATTTTAAGAAGTGGATATTGTTCAGCCATTTCCGGGGAAATTAATAGAACAAACTGTAACTAGATATGTATTTGACTGGAATCCATGTGGAAAAACATCTAGTAAAATACATTGAAAAGGGAAGCCAGTGTAGATCTAGAAATACTAAAATAAAAATTGGCTGATATTGTTTCAGTCCTGTGTTCTAAACAGAACTCTGATTATGTAAGTCCATAAATTGCACTTATTGTTAGATTGTTATTGTTTATTATTATTATTAAAGAATATATAAGAAATGACTGAACACACTTTTGTTCTTTGCTCATTCTTATACACAGGCAAAGTGTACTGACAGTTGAGGACCCAGTGAAACATTCAGAGAAAATACCAGTATTCATCAACATCTCTCTTCCCAATATTGCTTGCACATGTAAGATATGATACCTTGTGTAGTGCAGTTGACATATTTCTAATTTGCATGGGAAAGACATTAAACTAATAAGTATTGTTTCAAAAATGTAGGCAGCATATCTTTCTTAGGACATAGCAGCAATAAAGAAATTTTTAGCTGTGGTCCTCTGCATTTGTTCTCAAACTCCTGCAGATCAGTACAATATGATCCAGAGAATGGAATGCATTGTGTCATGATTTACAACTTGGCTGCGATGTCTGCACCTTTCTGCCTGATACATCTGACCTCAATCTGAGTCATTTTGACCCTTTATAGGATGTGACATCCAACCCCATCCCTAAACCTTCTTTGTCGCTACTTATGACAGGTAACAGTGTTGCTATTCTTTACTTTCTTTTCGGACTTGGTAACATGTTGATGGTGGCGTGGCTGTAGTGATGTTCTATGTTTGGTATGTTGTATACATTATTTATATGTTCAAAAAGCAAAAACTTGTCAAAATGAACATCATCTGAGGAATAATGAGCAATATTATATAATGTACATTATAAAGCATTATTAGCTGAAAGTAAAATTACAAGTGTTTACAGAAAATCGTGAGTGTTATAGTGAATATGAATTGAAAAATATGTTGTTTATGTAAACAAAAGGTAAAGTTATTAGCAATTCAAAAATACTTGGAGATTAAAAAAACTCAGTATTAATACAAAGCTTCTGCTGTTCAACACATTTGTTATTTTAGTTTTGATGTATGGGTGTGAAAGCTGGAAATCAACTAGATCTTTAGAAAACAAACAAAATGACTTCGAAAACAAATGTCTCAGGAAAATCACAAACACAAACTGGAAAGACTTTAAGTCAAATGAGACTCTAAGAGAAGAGACTTATTTTAATTCTCTTATCCTGTTCACCTCTAGGAAGATGTCATTTTGGTGATGTTGTATAAAACTTTATTCTTCCCCAATAGAAGCTAATTTTGTTTGCTTTGTCATTATGCATTTATAGTTTTCCTTAAAGATTAGTTTATCCTGGTTTTTGTGTGCGCATGTGTAAGTCACTGGTGTGGAGGCCATTAGTGTTATATTGTAGTCATTTGGAGCAGATCTCCTTGACCTTTCTGAAGAAACGTGTCTTTAAAGAGCTTTACCATCAAAGTTTACCATCATTTGGGGGAGCTGCATAGTGCAGTGGTTAGTGCACTGACTTCGCATATGAGTGGTCATGGGTTCATTCCGCAGTTGAAGCGGAAATATTTTTCAGATCGCAACAGCTCCCAGGTCGACCCAGCCTTAAATGAGTACTGGATTAATCCAGGAAGTAAAGACTGCGAAGGAGAGGAGATGGCTGCCGCCCTCATTTGCAGAGCCTCTGAAATGTGAGTTTGCTAACATCTCACACCCCTCTGGCATTAGTAAATGCTATGGGTTACTTTCCTTACGTACTAACCATCAAAGTCACAACCTGGGAATCTGTCAGAACTGCCAATGTGGCACAGCAATACCAGCACAAGTACTTACAAAGTAAGTAGACACAAGTACTTACTGAAGCACAGAGAAAGCACATGCTACCTGAAAAAATAAACTCACAGATAAACTCACAAACTCTGATAACACATGTCCCAAGCGTGGAAGGTAAATCATACCAGAGAGATGCAACAAGACAAGTCTGAAACTTTGTCACCATCATCTATTGTCTATCCCCAGGTGAGTGATCGTTGTTAGTATCCACATGCCATTAAGCGTAGATGTGAGAGCTTCAGCTGTTGTTCCAAGGCCAGATATGTAGCCATGGTTGCATTAAGTTCATGTTTGTTCAAGATTATCTTGGCGTTTTCTATCCACCGTTTTCTTGGTCTACCTTTGACTTTATGTCTGGATATTCTTTTATATCTTTTTTCATCATTGTTGACCGCATTAAAAACCCTGTGTGACCTCATGTGGTGTTTGGAACTTCGGAGTTATATTCTACATTCATCATTATGATCACTACTGTTAGATGCTAAGATCAGCTTGACACAATAATCACCACCAAAACCTAGGTCGACCTAGTCTAAGACAATGGTTACCAGATCTTCTAAGAGTTTAAATGCTGATCACTTCTTACCCATGCATGCCATTGGCCAATAACGGAAATGGACCAATAAATACATCCCAATGCCATGGAAAGGAAAACTTAATTTACAACTAGACATAATTTTGATATTCAAAATATTATATGATAAACACTATGTCATTTAGAATCATTTATTTATATACATTTCCAAAATTGAATATGGGGAACTAACAGGTTGACCATAATTTTAACATCTTCTTCATAATTACAGACATAGGTCTGGACATTCAAGATGACATGGGCCGTCATGAAGTTGGATTTAGAGATAATACTCATAAGGAACCTCTTAATGAAGATAAAGGGTGCCGGTTTGAGTCTCATTTTTTAATAAATAAGGTAAGAAAACTTCAAACATGAAAGTAATATCAGTTGTCTAAACAGCCTATTGCTGTTAAATCTGAGATGCAGGCATTGATCAGTGAGAATTTTAGGGAAAGGGATATGATTAACAACAGTGTTGGTTCTGTTTTTTGACATGCATAGTGCTTGGTTCTTCACAGCTCAGTGTGTAGGGAAAACTATTAGAAAGTATGAATATATCCCATGGAATAATTCTCATATCAGCATGGATCCAGGTCCTAAACTGGATGGGGACACAGTGCAACTCATTTTTGCTTTTTCAGCGACTCGATAAACATGATCAGAAAATACACGTGGGTTGTAATCGTGAACAGTAGTTTGAGGTTGTGGGGAGATCAAAGTTGGAAAGTGTCCCGTTCATTTTTTTGCCTGATCATTGAAGTGTTCAGGGCAATGATAAAGCAGATAGACTGGCAAGTTCTGTCGCTGTATAGTTGCAGGGCTATGGACTGGACCAGCATATTTAGCTCATTGTAAAATGAAATTAATAAGGATGATGATTCTTTTTCCATTACCAAAATAATGGGTCTGGGACTATGTGACTATGTCAGTAGCAGTAAAAGACAGCAACAACAACACACACAAAAACTGTCAATACTGCATTTTACCAGTTCAGGCATTGCAGGGAGGGAATTGAATAGCTGTGTGATAAAGGCCGCATGCTCTTGCTGTCGCCACGTCATGTACAGGGTGCGTTTTTTAATTTACCCTCCAACAGATAAAAACCCAGTCCTTACCGGGGATCGAACTCTAGACCTCACTCATGTGAGACTAGTGTTCTAACCTCTCGGCCATGTGCCACACGCAACAAAAAGGTCAAGCGTATGTTATTGTGATTAGCTTTGAGCTTGGTGACCAGCGTGCAGGTACAAGAACCAGTTCTCTCGCTCGACTGGCGTAATATACTAGCAATATGGTTACACAAGTCCACCTTTCAGGGGAAGTGGTAAATACACTTAACATATATACTTTACAGTGCCGATGTCGGATTGTCTGACCATAGATGCAAATAAAGCAATGACACAACACGTTTCTGTTCTGTTTAATTACATCCTGCTGGCCATCTGGAAGGACCATTGTCCTGCAATAGGAGAGATCCGGTGGGTGTTATAGAAAGACAAAACGTATCTGGGTTTGAAATATGGCCGCCTGTGTGTTGTCACAGCCCAAAGAATAGCAACACTGTTAACCACCATGCACGTTGTAAGAGATGATTACGGTGGTTTTGGGAGATTAAGTTGGCTGTCCCATCCCAAAGGATGGCCAAAGTGACTCAGAAGTCTCGCTGAGGATGGATGTGTCGGGCCAGAAGACACATATCCCATTGAAGCTGTAAACTGTGACACAGCTCATTCTGTTTTTCAGATTACATCCTGATAATATGCAGGAATTTGAGAATGAACACAATTCTTCAGAAAAGAAATGTGGCATCATCAGAAATAAACATCATTATGGAATGTAAAGAATGTTTGTCAACCAAAAGAGAACTGAAGCCATCTGCCATTGTATAATTGCAGATATACTCAGGGGAGATTGGTGCACCTTGGGATGTGTTCTGTATGCATTGATGATGATATGACAACTAACTACTAGTATGGTAATGGAGATGATATACTTTACAGATATTTGTTTTCTGATTAAGTATGCTTAGAAAGATTCTTCTTCAGCATTCATTCTCAAACTCCCACTGGGTATCTCTTGTAGCAGGACAATGGTCCTACTAGATTTTCTGCATGTTGTAGTCCAGAGAATGAAAATGTGTTGTGCCATTCCTTTATTTGTGCCAATGGTCCGACACATCCGTCTTCTGTTGGAGAAAAATTCAATTAGACTATCTATGCCAACAGTTTGATGAAGCCTGCTCTGAAGATAGTTACATTCATTTTGTGTCTGGACATGAATATGTTAAGAGCCATGAAAGAACAGACATACATGTCTCTATATTATGTGGTAGTTTGAAGGGTCATGCTCTTATTTTTAATGCAGTCAAGGAGTTAGATCAGTTGGAGGATGTAGGGTGTGTTTCTTCCTCTGTGTCTATGGCCAGAATGTAAGACCTACGATTCATGTGTGGAGGCATTGCTAGAAGAGTTATCAACTACCACAAGAACAGTCAGTTATCATATGTTGAAGGACATAATGAATGAGAGATCAGAGCACCAATAGAAGTATCCAGAGTGTCATGATAATTATCTGATGCCTAACTAGACACAATTTATTATATATTTATTATATTGTATTCCTAGACTTGTTTATCCCCTCTGAGTAGGAAGCATTGCTCATTTCTGAGAGTTGGAGTCCTTTGTATATGAAATAAAACTCGCCATAACACAAATGGATACAATAGCACTTTTTCTCACAATTCCTAAACAATTCCTAGGTATTTAATTACTTAATTTTGTTTTTCTGTTTATTTTACAGCCTTGCCTGTGTATTCTTGTCCTTCATATATCATCATTGTGGTAATAAGTGGTAATTTTTAGCTCACATTCCTTTATTATCTCAGTATTGCTCCTCAAACTTTTTCTTGTTGAATTTCAGTTTTTAGTTTTAGGATAAACATTTAAATTTACTTTTATCTTTAAACATTAAGTTGTATGAATGTAATTAGAATAGGAAATTACTTAAATGATGTTGTTTACTCAGGTTCCAGGTAATTTCCATGTGTCCACCCACTCAGCTGGCAGTCAGCCTGACAACCCAGACATGACACACATAGTCCACAAGCTCCGATTTGGCATGGATCTAGAAGCAGGGAAGGTGAGACCATGTGTCAAAAGCATATTTTAGCTCTTCACTTTTATTTCTTCCGCATTCCATGTAATTTGTATTTGTCTTTTGCAGTCAATCTTGTTATGTCTCTAGAATTTAAGCTTATGAATTTTGTTCATCTGTAGCAACATATATGGTTCACATATAGTTTAAGTAATCTTTTTCAGTAACATAAAAATTGTATAATCAATGTTAAAAACTGCTTTTGCCCACTAAAAGTATTAGATTATTAATTTAAATAAAAATCAGATTTGATAGTATGACCTATTTTTTTCCTATATATATATATATATATATATATATATATATATATATATTTGTGTATATGTTGGATTTTTTGTTGGAGTGGGAATGAGGAAAGTATCCACTTTTAAAAAAATAACTTCTGCCCAGTATTAAATGTTAATGTTCTATTTACCTAAGAGGAGAGAGTTCAAACACATCAGCTTCTTTACCTTATGTACTGGCATGACTCATTGTTTTGATGTAAAAGTGATGGTACAAATGAAAAATAATTCACAATGGTTCAGCTAAGCTGTTAACAATAGATTTTTTCATAGAAAAACAGAACCATTCATTCAGAAATTAAGAGGGTTTAAAATTCACTTGAGCATAACAAAAATATTGTTGTTTACGAATATTTAGAATTTTGTTAGCTTTTAACTACTTTACCAGCGATGGTGATTATCATGGTTTTTTAGTGTAGTGTACATTCATGCAAAGTTAAAAGGAATAAGATTTAATGTCTTATACTTCGTTTTTGTACTTGCCAGTTTTCATTACATTATGTTGTAGCTGAATGATTTCATACATTTAGAAAACACCAGTATTGTATTTTTTTCCAGGATGTCAAGGGTTCATTTAATTCACTTGAGAATGTTGAAAAATTGACAGCAAATCGTAAGTATTATGATTTTATCAGAGATTTCCATGTATTGGAAAGTGTTATTAGATTATTGACTAATAATCTGAAGAAATGACTTTTTTTTACATCTTAAATGTTTATACTGCCAAAATAGTTTTAATGATTTACTTAATGCTTGTCTGGAGCTCTTTTATATTTTTTATACAGTTTTGTATGGATTGTTAGACCAACATTTTTATCAATACTGGCTGTACATTGTCCTGTAGAAAATGTACCACTTTTCTCTATTGTTTGCTTGATCTATTGTCTTTCCCCTGGTGGTTTGTTATCCACTCTTGCTGTTAAGTGTAGGTGTGATTAGAGATCAAGCTTGTGTTCCAAGGCCAGATGTGTGGCCTTGGCTGTGCTGTGACAGTGTTTGTTCAGGATGACCCTGACGTTTTCTATCCATCTTTTTTATGGTCTTCCTCTGGCTTTGTACCCTGATCTCATTTGGTTATTTGCCTGCACGGGCAACTTGTCGTGATGCATTCTCATAATGTGACCAAACCTTCCTGTGGCTTTCTTATTGACTTGATCATCTGTTTTTTCTGATAGTAGGTGATTGGTATATCTGGTTGGTCTTCGGCAGTACCTTCCTTAGCAAATTGGTCTGCTTTTTCATTTCCTGGTATTCCACAGTGAGAGGGTATCCACTGCATGGTTACCCTATACTGGTAAGACAATTCGCTAAGTAGTTTTTTCAAGTCTGTTAGTTTTCCAGACTGAAGAGCTTGAAGCACTGACCTTGCATCTGTCAGGAATACCACAGGCTGTAGGTCATAGTTGGAGTTCAGCAGTTTTTTAGCTGTTTAATTTGCATTTACCATCGCTGCATATACTGGATCCGAGGTATTTGAAGGTATTCACCTCCTCAAGCTTATGTCCATTCATCATGATATTAGTCTGGTTTTCTGTGTCTCTGCTATTTACCAAGATTTTGCTCTTATCTGTATTGATTTCTATTCCGTACTTGCTGGTACCTTTTTCAAACTTTGATGTTAATTCTTGCAATGATTGTTCTGACCCAGCTATAAGATCAATATCATCAGCTAAACGCAAGTTGCAAATAGGGCGACCTCCGATCGATATAGATGTGTTGTAGTCATGTAATGTCTCTTGTATGATGTGCTCTAAGTATATGTTAAAAAGTAATGGGGACATTATGCATCCCTGTCAAACTCCCACAGTTGTTTTGAAGAACTCTCCAGTTGTATTATGTGATAAGACGCACTATATGCATTTTTGTATAGAGCTTCAATAATGTCTATAATTGTGGTGTCAAAATTAAATTTCCTCAGTGTGTGCCACAGACCATCATGCCAAACATGATCAAAGGACTTTGTAAAGTCAATGAAGTTGTGGTATAGATCACGTTGGTGCTGAATATGTTTTTCGATTAGTGTTTGGATGTTAAATATTTGTTCAACGGTGCTTCTGTTTGCTCTGAAGCCAGCTTGTTCTTCTGCAATTATTTCTTCCGACTTGTGTTTTATTCTGTTAAGTAGTATTTTGAGCATCACTTTACTGGGGTGTGTTATAAGGCTAATTGTTATGTAATTTGTACACACTTTCAAATTTCCTTTCTTGGGAATTGGTATTATTAGTGATTGTGTCCAATCAGTGGGCCATTGTTTTGTGTTCCATATATTTTGGTCATAATATTTACCACATTAATGCCCCCGTATTTCAACAATTCTGCTGGAATGTTGTCTACACCAGGTGACTTCCCACCTTTCAATGTTCTTATGGCCTCTTTTATTTCATCTACTAGAATTTCTGCATTTCCTATTTCTCTGTTGTTTAGTTCAGAATTCTGTAATATCGTGTAGTCAGGATTACACTTGTAGTTATACAGCTCCTTGCAATACTCTATCTATCTTTTCACTATATCTGTTGTTTCATTGAGTATCTTTCCGTGTTTGTCTTGTATTGTAGATATATTTGGTCTTTTAGGCTGTGTTATCTTTCTTAGAGTGTCGTATGCTACCTTACTGTTTCCGCGTTTAATACCTTCATTGATGGTTTCGCATTTTTCCTCTAGCCACACTTCTTGTGCTTGTTTCATTTTCCTTCTGTTTTTGTTTATTTAACTATATTGCCCTGACATTTCAGAGGCCTCTTTCTTAATCTTTTTCATTTCCCTCCGTTCGTCACACAATTTTAGAATGTCATCTGTTACCCAAGGTTTGTGTGTTATTCTTCTTGTCCCTAGTATTTCTGTTGCTGATTCTAATAAAGTTCCTTTCATGGTTTCTGTGAGAGAGTTAAGAATATACACATAGAATATAAAGCCTAAAATATACACATACAGAGAATGTCAGAAATGGGAGTATCTAGAGGTGAGGGAAGGAAAAGTAAATTTTTTGGAAAGTCCCGAAGATCACACAATCAACACCTGACTGGGACTCTGAGTCTACATACACTGGGATGGCTGCTGGAACTGAGGGCGGAGCACTTATGGGAATGCCCCACATGCTGTGAAGCCAGTTTCTAATCAAGAATCTTGGGATGAAGAACAACAGTGCATTTATCATCATTTGATGATTTGAGTTAGTTATGCTTTATTATGACATGAGAATCTCTTTTTCTCAGAATGTGAGAGGTTATTATCCTATGTGTTCATTGCATTGATAAAGTTGTTCAAATACTGAAGTAACAGCAAATGGTAGATGTAGTAAAGAAATAAAATGTAGAATATTCAAAGCATAGTCATAATTTTACACACTGATGAATATTCTTTGTAATATAACTTTTTCAATTGTGATAAGAGGGATTTTAGGAGTTATATCAGGTGAACACTGATGTTCTGATGGAAATCATTGCAAACAGCATAAAAGTCAGAAATATATGTAAAGAGCAGATATGTAGTTTCATAGAATGGACATCTAAAAAGCGTAATGAAAATATCTTGGCAGAAGTTAACTCACAAAGATAACTAGTTACTCACAAAATAGTATGCCTGTCAATATTTTTTGGACATGTCATGAGAAGGGAAAGAATGAAGCACATGTGACATCAGGAATGTTTGAGTGGCATTGGAAGAAAAGAGAGAAATTGCTGTATCTTGTGTCATGGAGGAACATTTGTTCAGAATTGATTTTTATTGCAATCTTACCACTGTTTATAATTTTCATGGGTGTCTGAATTTTGTTGTTGCAACTTTAATATGTAAAGATGTTTAACGGATATTTATTTATTGATAGCTCTGTCCACTCATGACTACATCCTAAGAGTAGTGCCAACGGTATATGAGGACAAGCATAAAAATATTCGTTTTCCTTTCCAGTACACATATTCCTACAGAGTGAGTATCCATTATAGTGTACAAATTCAATTAGACTTACGTAAAACACAGGTTTATATTTCGTTTCAATGGGACACCACAGACTATATCTAAAACTAGTGGGTAATGATGGGCAATGATGAACACACAAGAAATCATAAAAATTACAATACACAAATCACATTCAACGTTTCACCCAAAAGGTCTTTATCAAGATACAAACAAAACATCAAAAGACGACAAATGGACAATTTTTTCTGCGGTGTCCCATTGAAACGAAATATAAACCTGTGTTTTACGTAAGTCTAATTGTTGTTACGTTTCACGCAGTTACCTTGTATTGATTGTCATGTACAAATTCATTCATTCTGAGTTTATCAGCAAACTTCTGCATTTAATGTAGCAATTTTTTCTCACACAAGTTTGATTTTGCCATTCGACACATGTGCTCACAAGAGCTGACGATACACTTTTTTTAAGGGAGGGGGATGTTTACCTAAGATAAATACTAATCACCTCGTCTACTTGGGAATATTTTGATTTTTTTACAGACCAGTAATATGTTATGGAGGTGAAGTTTGTCCTGTTTTAATATATTTCTTAGTATAAAGTGTGATGGCCCCCCCTCCTCCATAATTATATGCACCCTTGATGCCCACATCCAGTTCTTTAAAAATATGGACATGTGTACCAGTATTATATAACATTATTGACATATCTATATAAAGACAATAGAAATTACTTTAATAATTAGTTTTAGTCTATTTTGATTTTGTCAAGACTAATGTTTGGAGTTACATTTGATACGCAGAGCAGAGAATCATTCAAATTTTATCAATAATTCATAACTGCAGTTTTCTTTAATTAATTTCATGGAGGAAAATACTTGCTCACATTTTTACATTGTTCCAGATTGACAGATATAACTGAACATATTTTCTTAGTTCTGGAAAATGTTTCCATGGTAATAATCGTAAAAATTATAACTCATTACATTTATTTTTAATACATTTGTTTTCAAATAAGTTCCAGTTGTATATTACTACTGGGGGGGGGGGAGGGGGTGTGTGTGTGTATGTGTGGAAAAGCCTCCAGATAATACCCTCCATATTATTGTGCATCATGGTAGCTACCGTCCACATCTGGTGGTTGACGGCGATATAAGCCAGATCTCTGGACTAATAGGCAGCAACAGACAAACTGGCTATGTTGTCCACCAGGACAGGGTAGGATATCAGGTGACACTGATATCTCTACTGAAATACCCCATACGTCTCGTGATGGGCAGCATGAAGCGAGTATGAGCTGCTATAAGCTCGTCAACAGCTGGGGTCATAGACCCCAGGCGGCACGTCCTCAGGGTGGGCGGCCTTTAGATAGGGGAACATAGGAAATAACTTTATAAATACACAACAGAAGAAGTCGGCAAAACTCACCCGTAGGACCCAACCAGCCCCATCTCATAAGGGAAAAGGGCAGGAAAGACACAGAAGACAACTCTTCTAACTATGTTGGGCAGGTGGCACTTAACAGTCCAGAAAGACAGGCCACTTAGGCAAATGGTGCTCACGAGTCCTGGAGGGCAGACTTTCTAAGAAAAGTAAACCTGAAAAAAATTAGCTGGCGGAAATCAGATGGACGTTGCCATATGGCACATAACAAAATGCAACGTATCTTGTACACCTTGCTGTAGCCTGGTAACCCTCATGGAAAAGCTTTTGTGTTGTCCACGAGGTGCAGGAATGAAAGGATAGCCAAGAATCTATCCCTACTCCTGAACCCAGACATCTCTAAGACACCATTATTTGACCAATACAATTCAAAAGATGAACATTTGGTCAGTCTTATCAAAAATAACACAACAAAAAATGATTTCATGTCATCAGCTGTGACTTCCTTCCATAGCTTCACACAAGATGTCACACCTCCGTGCCTTTGATAAACTGACCTGATTAATATAACGGTTAGTTTTGGTCACCAACATGTTGACAATATCATGTCATAAAAAGACGAAACACATCTACCTTACTAACGTTATTAGCTAAAACTATAGGTCCAGCAATACAGAAAATTAACTAAGCCAGTCATTGCTATAACCTGAGGGTACAGGGTAGCTACTTACAACAGCTTAGTCTTCCTCAGAATCTGGTATGCTGTCAGGCAAAATAATGGTGTCTTAGATAAGTATTAGTGCTGATGGAAATGGCTCATAATATGCAGAGAATTCACCATCGTTGTCAGAATCTGTTGACTGATGACTTGTGATTGTGTCTCAAAGAATTTCAAATAAAAACTTTCTACTTTCACTAACGTGAGCACAGTTTTGACAGGGTGGAAGGGACGTTTCTCTAGACGAGGTTGCACACATCCAGTGTCACATGACATTTACCTTTGTATGATTAAGAATGGGTTTAATAGAGAGACAGCATGATGCACAGTTTTGTGCGGATAGATGCCAACAAACTCACTAAATATGGCACATTTATGTGTGAATAGTGCTCTTAAAGTTAGCAATATCTTAACAAGAAAGTTATCTTTTCTTTGGTCATATAAAGAGATATAACAGCATCGAACGATTAATAGCTGAAGACAGAGTTAACAGCAACTGGGGAAGGGGGCTCCCAAGACGACAATGGTGCAGTGATATATCACATTGTTTAAACATGTATCTAGCTGCGGAAGATCAACTCGCTCAGAATCCAGAGTGTTCAGAAAATCTTTAAGGAAGACCACTTTCTGCAAAGAATGTCACATGATGATAATGATAACAGTGTGCTGAATTCATTCATCAACATGTAGGCTTATAAATTCAACACAATCAGTTTTCTAATTTACCTAGATGGATTAAGAGTTTTTCAGTATGGTTTTTGAAGTTGAACATCTTATTTTGTAGGTTTAAAACATAACTATGTATTTACCAAAATATTATTCCTTGTATTACTAACCTTAATAGCAATTATAACATAGTTCTTTACTTTTCTCAAATTACAGGATATGCTACAGATGGGACATGGTGGAAGAGTTATGCCTGCTATTTGGTTTCGCTATGATCTCAGTCCCATTACTGTGCGCTACACAGAAAAATCAAAACCATTTTATACTTTTCTAGTCATGGTAAGTAAACACATTAGGTATGAGGTCTATTGATTATCCTCATCACACACCAGAAACGTCCATAGGTGCTCAGATCTTTGCTTCAGTAAATATCTCAGGGTATACGGCTGATGGTTCCGGTTCTATGTTGATTCACTGCTCTTTTTGAAATCTTTGTCAGTGGTTCTCTACAGGCCATGTCCATCCTCACTCCCAATTTGCGCATTCTCAATATTGACTCATGTTCATTCATCTCAAAATCCTCTGATCGTGAGGACAGGACTCAAGAAGAGCAATGAGTATGTCTGCTCAGTTCATAGGCTGACTGTCAGTTGTGGGGGCAAGGCTAGCTAATTAGTCGGCCTGTTCGTTTCCCTCTATTGTGTAGTGTATTGTAATGTAAGTAAACACATGACAAGATGTAACAACTTGTGTTTTCTACATTACAATGTCACTGTCTACCACACATGCTGTTCCTTTGGCCACCTTTTATGACACTTTTCATTAAATTACATTACAGTTTTGTCCCCCTCCTCCAAAGAACTATAGTTCCTAGCATGGTGGTACCTGGTGAGTGTGATAAATTGAGAACTGGTGCACAGGCAATTTGATTGTGCATGATAACAATGCCGCTATACACTGGTCTTTCTCTACGAACGCGTTTTTCACAAAATGTATTCCACTGCTTGTAGAACCCCCATATTCAAGCAAACAATTAAATGTAGCCAATTTGATAATATTGTGGAGATTCAAGCCAAGGTGATGAGAGATATTCTTAAAAGTGACAACCTGAGGTGCTTCCTTCAGTTGCAAGAGCTTGAGTAAGTGTGTTCAATCAGAAGAGAACAACTCTGAAGGAGATAAAATCAAGTAGTTTGTAAGTTTATTCTTTTTCACGTCTCATCTCCCCAACCCACACAAATATTCTGGGACTTACTGAACAGCCCTCCTATATTAGTTTGCCACATGCATTTCTAGTCTGAGACAAATAATTTTAGCATGTGTCCTAGTATTTAGAAAATTATGTCAATTCATTTTAACTCTTAGTATATGCAGACTAAAACCACATTTTTACATGCTTCTTCTGAAAGAGAACTATTTGAAGATATTTCTAGTAGCACAAAGTCCATTGTGAAGTGTCACTACATTTCAAGTTCAGCTCCTTTATTCTATACATGGAAAGAGAATCATCAACCTCATTCATTTCACTTGCCCATTCTGTTTCTCATAGCTGTAGGTTCTCTACCACTTGATTCAGTGGCAGATCTCACCAGCTGATCTGTTCTCTCATTGCCACAAGCATCTGAATCTTCTTCTTTCCTTCCTCTTTTACCCTTTATGGGTGTCGAGGGAGTTACAATGTTCTTGTTGTCACTTTTCTGGCAGCTTCAGATAATGTTATTTGGTGTTTGTGTAATGTCTCTTTGATGTTGTCGATCCAGCATATTGATCCAGCATCTGAATGACCAAACAAAAAATGGATGTGAATACTTCTAACTTTGACCCTCCATTTCCTCAAGTCACTGCTCACAAACACAGCTCATTTGTATTCTTCTGATCATAATTATCAATCATACTTTATACAGATTATACTTAGGAGCTGCATAGTGCAGTGGGTAGCGCACTTGCTTCGCAAATGAGTGGTCCTTGATTCATTCCCCAGTTGAGGTGGAAATGTTTTTCAGATGGCATCTTCTGTCCCCAGGTCAACCCAGCCTTAATTGGATACCAGATTAATCCAGAAAGTAAAGACTGTGACAGAGAGGAGATGGCTACCGCCCTTATATAGTAGAGCCCCTGAAATGTGAGATGGCTAACATCTCACATCCCTACAGCATTAATAAATGCTATGGGTTAACTTTCCTTAGAAAAATGACAAAAGAAAAATTATAGCGGTTTGTTCAAGAGTTGTACGCATAAGAGTATAAGCAACAGCATATAATGGTACAAGTGGGCCTGAGATTCTTTATAGATATCATGGAAGAATCTATGTGGCTCAGGTTGGTCTTATGAGTCATTGCCATGGTTTGTAGATTATATTTCTTATAGCACAACATTAATAATATTGTCTAGAAAGATGGAGAGGTCCTACTATTGAACTTTGGTTAAAAATTCCAAGATGTGGCTATAGAGCTTGTCCATCAAGCTTTTTTGATGAATGCAATGCTCTTCTTGTGGTGTCATACAGTGGGCAGTTTTGTACAATATGTACAATTTTTGCTATCTGTTGGATCACTTTTTGAGTGCTGTTGAAATATTGAGGATTTTTTTTTAAAGATTCTTTAATTCTACCACTCTACTAATTCTATATGTAACATAATTAAAGATGCAGCATGTTAATTTTCTTCTGTCATAAAATTTTCACAAAAATCTTATTTTAAAAAACTTAACATTTCTAGAAAGAGGATTGGTTAGAATTGGTAAAACAATCAGTTTAGCAGAACAGTAGTAGTTACACTATCTTTCTCTGTGTATGTGTGTGCCTCAGTTTAGAAATATAAATGTGAGTACTCGGTTTCTCTGGCACAGCTCTGACTTTAGTGGACTTTGACTGCTTTCTGTTTGAGTGTCCTTCACATAGATAGATTTTCCTACTGAGCTAGAGAGTTTTATTTGTTTTATCTAATATTTCAGTTTGTTTTAATTTACTGTAATTACTTTTGCAGGTCTGTGCAATAGTCGGAGGGACATTTACAGTAGCTGGAATCATTGATGGTCTTGTCTTTTCAGCATCTGAAATTATTAAGAAAGCTGAGCTTGGCAAGCTCAGTTGATTACACATTTTCAACTATTATATTCAAGATTAAAAATATTTTTAACAATTTGTCCTATTATTTGAAAAACATTTCTTCCAACTCCCAAGTGTTTGCCTTGCAACTAAAATATAAGGAAAAATGTATTTGTGTATGTTTCTTGCCATGGTTTTTTATATGGAGAGGCGAATCATGTACTCTCATAGAATTAAACATTACAGTGTCTCACAAATATATATATATATATATATATATATATATATATATATATATATATATATATATAAATGTGTATGTAAAAATATTTCCAGTAATCAAAAAAATTGTCAGCTTGTAATTGAACAGCACAACAAATATTTGATGTTATACATGAACAGATATGATAACATTTTCTGACATATGAAGATGATAGATTTCTAGTTTTATGCTTAACATTTGACATTTTTTAAATTAGTGGTTTAAATCAGAAACTACAATAAAGAATTGCTAAGAATTGAAAAATGTGTCTTTTAATTGAACAAATTCCTGCAGATATCACAGTGAGGAATTGAACCAAAAGACAAAAATCCAGGAGTCACTTGATCAGTGAAGAAGTATCAAGAAAATTATCTGTTGATTGTGTTATTGATTAATTTAGTTGCTAGTTTGATTGACATTCAAATAGTTTTATTGGTTGTTTTACCATATTATTTTTGATGAAGTACACAAAAAGTGAAACGTTCATTTAACTTTATCTGTTTCCTTTTCTCTTTCAATTTTTAACTCTCACAAATTCCTGACTGAATGTATCATAAGAATTAAAGTGTTGGAAAATTTCTTAAATGTGACATAGACTTTAATCCTTAACCCTTTCACCCCTATGAGATTTCCCAATTGTCAATCCCTGATCCCTAAGGCAAGGGGTACAACTCCTCCAAATTATGGATATGATGATGATAAAATTGCATTTTCTTTCAAACTATTCATCATATCACACTCAGACTTGGCAGATCAACACAAAAATTAATAGTCTTGCATAAACCTATACCAAGATAATTTAATACATATATGTTTTAAATAATAAACTATCAAACTTGACATAATGTGGGGAAAATTATATTTTTTACCTTTGGGGTGTTGAGTAGTGGAGTCATATTGAGATATATTCTCAAATCGCCTTTTTCTCAAACAGGGTGATATGCCCAAAACGTTGAACCTGTCATCTGTTCTCCAGTACATGCCATACTCAAACAGAATACACAGGTACATCATAATATAGATTTTAAAAATGACATTTTATTTCAATGGCAGTTGCAGATGTTCTTTCCTTGTTTGTTCTTTGTGTTATAATACATACAAATTTGTCCGATCGGCTGCAAATTGATAAACACATCGTTGACAATGATGCTAAAGTATTCATAACGTGTGGCAATCTCATCAAGATTATGTGCAGACCCAATGTTTTGTGCAAAATTCTCTTCTACTCGAAAAACTACATCACTACGGCGAAATTCAAAATGTCACAGTTAGTACCACGTTATGTCCATCTCTTTGTCGGAAACATTAGGCCTATCTAACAAGGAACATCACTGTCACTTTCCATTATATATTTGATGCCAAAATTACCTACATCGTGCATATTTCCATCGTAAGTACAGCTGTCATCATCAGTGTACATATTAATAATATCTTCCATTTCCAAAACTAGGTCTAATACTTCGCTAATTTAAAACAAAATGGTAATAAATCAGCTTTACGTCCGATTGCTTCTATTAAACATAAAACAGGTAGCTAAACTACGGGTCTATGCAATGGTCATGGCTTTTAATAGACCCGGCGCAAACTAAAATGCAATATCAATCGCAACGAAACAAGTTTTTTAAAAGCGAGCGGCAGCGACTGGAAAATCGGTTAAAACTCCGCTAGTTTAAAAATATTGTAATAAATCAGTCTTACGTCCGATTGCTTCGATTAAAACATAAAACATGAAGCTAAACCATGGATCTACGCAATGGTCATGGTTTCTAATAAACCCAGCACACACAAAAAGTGTCATAAATCGAAGCGATACAAGTTTTTTAAAAGAGACTGTAAGGGGAAAGTAATAACGGCAACTCTTAATTGCAATCTGGTTACGGTTCTGTACTGCTGAAAAACACGAGTTCCTTATAATCCAATACCAATTAAAAACACTTGTTGTCCCTTTCTTAGTTTTGAGATATTATTAAACGTAGTTAGCTTCCATAAGTATTGACGGACAATCACAATTTTAAAGTTCAAACAAGCATATTTTTCTCAAAATGTTGTGATTTTTCTAAGAGTGAGCAACCAGGACAGATAACACAGAATCTGTTTGAAAAGTCACTTGTTGATTGTGATAAATATCATTCAGATATTGAAATATTGAGTGCAAACAATGATTTAGTTCTATACCATGAGAATTATTGTACAGATAGACGGTAGATCAGCATAGCGAATATGATCATAACATTAATATAAGTGATTTACTAAATGTTTGTGCGTAGGAAACCGCTCATGAAGTGAAGCTTTTGTTATGCCTGTACAGAGTGCACTCATACATCATTTTACTGAAAGTGTGATATTTCTTAAATAGATTCCAAATTGCTTCACTTTTTATTTTAGCACAACAAACTGGCAAACAAAATATACAGCTCAACAAAAACAGGCCACGCTCTAAATTTTAAAAAGGACAAACGTGCTCATTATAAGATGGCAGACAGAAAAACATAGGGTTACATACCATTCCAGACTATCACACATCACTCTGTCCATCTCCTTCTGTGTTCACTCTCTGATAAACAACATGAAGGTTCTTGTGATTTTTGCCATGTGCTGCTGGTTTCATAGCGAAGCTGCATTATTTTGTTCCTTCCAGCCCAGCACACCCATTAATAACATGCTGTTATTTCAGGTGAGTTACCCTAGCCTGTGACAGTTTTTATATTTGTTGCCAAACAAAACATGACTGAGTATCTGCTCTATGCTGTGACAGTTTATCACCCACTTTGACTTGGACTTTCAGGGTAAAATACCTCGCCAGATAACAGTTTCAGAGAAGGTGATGAGCAGGGATTTATATTTCAGTCGACTATGTCAATCTCATATACCCCCTGTCCTTAGGTACTGGCACTTATCTTGACTTAGCCTCTTCTAGTATAGATAATTGATCAAGCAGTAAAGTTGAAATAGTTTGTTCATTGTGAACGCCTCATCTAAGTTTGAGCTAACCACATTTTCTTTGTACAAGGTCAGTATTCTATCCTGCTGTTACCTTTCCACACAACATGCTGTCAGAGACAGCTTGTTCTCGAGCATGAACATTGTTTTAATTATGGTTATGATATTCTGTTCTTTCCTAGGTGGAGGGCCTACAATTTTTCTGGGATGTGAAACGAAATATAGGATCCCAAAACAGGGAGACAACGCTGTTCTTCTTATGGTTTTTTAAAAAGTCTGTTCTATATATTTATCAAGCGACAGGTGCATGTTTATGTTGCATTATTAAAAGAAATGGGAAGATTTATTTAGGTATGGTTGTATGGGTGGGAACAGATTGGATTTAGGAATGTTTTATAGATAACAGACAGGTGTTCATCCGGGTCCTGCGCACATATCACACATGCATACTATATCACTATTGGTCGAAGATAAGTTTAGCGTAGTTGCGGCAGCCAATTTGTAAATAGAAATTGGACTCAATTTGCTATGTCTTCAGAGACAAGAACTTGCTCCCCATCTATGTTGCCTCCAGAGTCTGAGTCCCAATACAGCTTTGTTTATAAATGTAAAAAATGTTCTCCCCAAGCTGTAAAAAGCATGCTGCACCTATAGCGACTGAAGGCAAATTCATCATTGTTACGCCATCCGTTTTGTAAATGAAAATGAACCAGCAGTGATGTTACAAATTTCTAAAAATTTTGAATCCGCGCATATTTTTTAAAAAGAATGAAATGTAGGTCTCCTCCTCCCCCCCCCCCCCCCCCCCCCAGGAATGAACCTGATATTTAACTTATTCTTGTACATGCCACTGGCCTGCAGTGCTGTGCTGCCTTTGCATGTACTCAACAGATGAATCATACTTTTCACCATTATCGCCTTAGTAATCTTTTGGGTATAACAACCAGGCCAGCTGTTGTCTTTAACTGTGTTACACAGTGTTTTGGATGTGTGGGTCGAGGTTCTATTCAGGGATATTGTTTGTCTTGTTTGCAAACAGTTCTCAGTCTGCACTGTCCGGACACCATCCATAAAGCATTAGCCAAATTGCTTCAAATGAGCTTTGAAAAATCTGTTTCCATCGTGCACCACAAGGTGCTGCTTTTAGGATCTTGGGATTGCACGAAAGCAGTTCATGAGCAAATTATTGTATAAGCGACGATGACTCTTGTTCCATGACTAGAATAAAGGAATTTGGTTTGAAATGTGGTGTCACTAGAAAGGAGTGGTTTCGTGGGCAAGAAAGAATGATGGTCAATCAACTGCGCACTGGGACCGTCAGTTTTCTTCAGGTTTAATGTATTCAGTCACAATCTACTAAAGTTTTAGCCAATTACATGTTTTATCTTCAATTATTCCAAGTGCCAATAAAGCTTGTTTTTGTTTTTTTTACCAAAAAGTTTTTTTGACATTCTGTTAAAATGTTTGCAGATTTTTTTGTTTTTTGGTAAGGAACATCTGTTCTATTGTTATTTACTGATGTTAAAAAATAAGTCCTTTTGGATTTATAGCCATTGATAAGGATTTGACATTTATCTGCCCCTTATATATTCTAAGCATCTCTCCATGCACATCATTTCTAATAGGTCTTTATGTGCATCATTGACTGCCTTGCTACATAATTTCCTGGTCTTCTGAGTATTTCTAAACAATTTTCTTATTGTTTTAATATTGTTTTCAATTTTCTAAATAACACCCTGGCCATTTCCTTCCATATTTCTTATCTTCACATCATCTTTGCTTAAAGGATCCTGAGTTTTATATGCATTTTTATATCCTCTGCTGTCCATTTGTTTTAAACCACAAATGTAGTTCTGGCTTTGGTTATACTAGCTTTTATGTTTCTCTAGTTATGTCAATAACATTACAATGTTTGATAAAATCTTCCTTGTTTGATTTGATCATGGAATTATTTCAATAGGACTTTTTTTCAAACCATGTTACATTTTATTCTCTCAGTTTTGACAATGTTGATAGACCAATATGGTAAAAAAATATAAGACCAAAATATAAAATTGGTTAATTAGTGTGTTTGCATTGAAGAAATACAACGAATCACATGTAACACTATTATTTAAGACATTTTACTTCTTTGTGTATTTGTTTACCATATAGCACACACAGTTTTTCTGGAATCTCTCTGGTGTAGTGGTTAAGCCGTTCACTTTATGATCTAAAAGTTGCTGGTTCAAATCCCACTCATGTTGTTTTGTTTACAAAGTTGATATTTTTGAGATTACTGAGGATTATTACTTGAAGCTACAGAGTTACATGCTGTGAGTGGTACTCTCAGCAGGCGGCGTGCCACTTCGCTGTGAGGGGAGGAGTACATATGGGGAGGTAACTCAAGTACTATATGAGGTCTTGATGCAGTTTTACTGCAGTCTCCCATTCATTCAACAGTTAGACCAAGCTATGTCAAGTTTATATGCTAATATATGCCATTTTTTCTTTCTTGCATATTTTTTTGCTGGGGCCAATGGTTCACTCCTTATTCAATCCAAGTTTCAATCGTACTTTCTCTTCATATTTTAATTGCATTATTCCTTTTGTCATCATGTATAGGTGCAGTTGTTTTTTTAATTTGTTCTCCAGCATGTGGTGTTACTTATCTATAATGTTTATTCCTAAGAGATATGTAATGATATTTTCAAAAGAGGTACATACTCAAATATACTCTTATTGTTTAAAGATTTTTCCTAAATGTTCAATTCTATCATCCTCTTGCCAATGCTTCTGACACATTGTGGCCATAATTTGCTACATTTGAGGAAATGTTAGCTCTCAAAAAGGTTCAGGCACTGAAGTTTATATCAAGCGCAGCAATTTTTAATTTACTGACACGTCAAGCTGATAATTATATTAGTGCATTCTTTAGATGCTATCTTAGATTGTGTGTGTAATTACTTATGATTGAACTGACCAATGGACATCCATGTATACACGCAAGGATTAACTACGGCATTACAGTAGCTGTGTTAATATTGTTCATTTTGCTGGGATTTCCAGACTGAACCAATTTTCACTCATCATCAGGTGCCATGCCGGGTGGCATAGGCGGTCATGGCTCTCCACAACTCTCTGTCCATAGTATTATGTATTAAAGTCGTTGTTGTTTCCTTGCTGTGCCAGGTTGTCAAACTGTCTAATATTTTCTCACGTTGTCGCCCTCTGTCTCTGGTGCCTTCAAACACAATTTTCAATAACATACTTAAAAAATGTATGAGATGTATGTTTATATACCATGTACTTCTGACAGTCCTGTGTCACTAATTTCTGCTTATCTTACTTTTTTCCGTACTTTACATTTGCTGGCAGTACACAATATACACAAATCAACAATGTTTAATCACATCAGCCATGCAGGGCTTTTCTGGAGAAGCATTTGGTAAATACGGTATGAGAAATCCCAACAATGCTTGTTGGCAACTGTCTACTATGATGGTGCTTGAAGTTAGTCTTGTATCTAGATGTCTGACTGACCTCAGATCACTCTGATCACATGTGTGCTCTGTTTTCCATAGTAGTTGTCAAGAGGTTTGCTGCTGTGCTTTAATATTAGTCATATGTTACTTAAAAAGTTCAAGTACTAAAAATGTCTTTAGAAAGCTTGAATATTGATATACACCATAGAAAATTCTTGCTCGAGACCATTCAGTCACAGGTATTGTCACTCGAGGGCAGCACATTATACAGTATAAAAAATTTGCTGAACTGAAAAGGAAATGTTCTGTCTGAAGTGATACAGGGATCAATATTTTTACCAAGACTTTTGCTATTTCATGGTTAAATTGTGCAAATTTTTTAATTTTTAAACATCACTTTTATGAAATTTATGTTTTAGTGTTGTATTTATAATCAATTTGAAAATGTATTAAATGTTCGCAGTTTGGCCATATTTTACCCAAAACTTGAATATAATAATTTTCTACTATCTGGCAACCCTGATTTTTATTTTCAGCTCTGATGATGTGTATCCATCATGACAAAGCCCTTACTGGTACAATTGATCATGTTGCGATCTACAGTCTTTCATAAATTCAATAATTTGGTGTTCATTC
Organism: Meghimatium bilineatum; assembly: GCA_034231615.1. Classification (NCBI taxonomy): domain Eukaryota; kingdom Metazoa; phylum Mollusca; class Gastropoda; order Stylommatophora; family Philomycidae; genus Meghimatium; species Meghimatium bilineatum. The sequence continues at coordinate 43,789,915 of CM067298.1, forward strand.
AGGTATTGAAAGGCATGTTTTTATTGTTTGCACCACAAACGCTCAACGCATACAGGGAACTACACCTGTATCTTGTTATTGGTAATGCAGGCTGTTCTCTCCTTGAGACTAGTTATTGTTATGCTTCAAAATTATAGAATCACAAAGTTTGTGATTCAACAAGTGCAAAAAATAAATAAATCCACCTTTAACTTATATTATACATTTCCAGGTGTTTAATATATTTATTTATATATTTATTCAATGATCTGCTCTAAACAGTTAGTATGTGGTGCTTTAAAGAATTATAATTGAAAACAAATAAGTTAAAAAAAATTAATATGCCTAACTCCTAACTAAGCTTGGTTTTATTAAACTAAATTTCAAACTTAATGGGCAAAGGGTGCGTGGTAATACTAGTAGTCAGTTCACTGACACATATTTTTAATACATTAGAATCTCTATATAGTGACCAACTAATCTACTGTAGAAAAGTGGTCAATATATGAAATGAGGTTACTTTACCATATGAGTAAAGTGAGTCCAGTCCATGAAAATATGGTCAACTTTGAGAGATCTTGAAGGTTCTGCTGTGATTGTAATGATTAACATATCTCTCTCCTCCAAGCATACACACACATTATCTCCACATCACTATTAAAAAATGGGATCACAAAATACTGTCTAGACTTCAGATATCAGGAATATTACTTTCTATGTGAAACATGTAAGACATGACTTGTATGTAGTGATAAATTCTTGTTTGCTTGGTGTTGTATGCTGCCACCCCATTTGAAGCAAATCACTTATTTGACAAATGGTTATTCAAGTTTTACAGTTTTGTAACATTTGCAGTATTTTTTGGTAGCAGTTCTTTGCTTGCTTGAATGTTTATGTTAATTGCAACTTGTTTCTTCTCTGTAATTATATCATTAAATTTTATAACTATATAGTTTCTCCTGTCAATTAGACTTCATAAATAAATTATGAACACACATCTATCCCAATGGAAAACAAAGGGCACATCATTAATTTAATCTTCATGCCAGCATTATGTTTTCAATGTCTGACATGAAAACTAACTAAAAAAAACCAAAATGAGATGTCTAAGAAAGGCAGCAAACAGAACATTATTTAGGAATGAAGAGATTGCAAGAACTGTTGGAACAAATATCTAGAAAAACAGACTGAAATGGTGCTGCCAATTAATGAGAATGAATCCATACTAACAGTAAGAACATACAACATAAGAATGAAACAGCAAGAGGAAAACAAAGAAGGAGGTCAATTGAAGGAGTTACCAACATTGTGAAACATCACAATATCACTGCATATCAAGTGACCACATGTGCCATAGCCTGGAAATCAATCATCATTCAATCCTGCTGTGCCTTGCTGCATAAGCAGAGAATAGACAATAGAGATTATACTTCATCTATAATCTACCATATTGTCAGTTTCTTTAGTCACTATCACCACTATACCAGTCTCATATTCTTGTTTTTAAGTATATACTGTAAAACCTGTCTTAAGTGGACCATCTCTTGCAAACAGAAATATTTTCCAGCCCTGTAATTTTGTAGTTGAAAAACATATCATATTTCCCTTGCTTAAATCAGAAACTGTTCACCACAGAAATGGACATGAGAAATAAGCTGAAATTTTCCAATGTTTCAAACTGCATGCCCAGAGTGACCATGGAAAAGATCCAAGAATATTGAGACCAGTGTTGTTTGTCATTATACAAATAAATATGACAATTCTACCTTCGTTAGTTGCGAGATAAGAGAGCAGGGCAGGGTTGGTCTGCATCAACACACACATAGACAAAGACTTGCATACAGGAACAAACACAATGGATATCAATATCTTAGTTGAGAATTTTGGAGACAGACAGAGGAGAAAAATAGAAGACAGTGAAATTGTATTGAAATATAAAAGTATAAATTATCAAGATGTTGTCAGAAGTTTTGCAGTAATTTGCACTACATCGGAATGGTTTCGATATGCTTAGTCTGATTTCTCAGGCTAAAATCCTTATGTAAAGTCAATCTAAGAATGTACACTGTGTAGAAAACCTTTCTAGACTATTGGAAAAAAAAAAAAAAGTGAGTATTGTAATTTATTTGTGTTCAGTGTAATGTTTGCATGTGTTCAATTATAGTGTAAATAAGTATATGACTATAGTATTTTAATCTCAGCTACATAAATGTCTCTGGTTAAATTTTCATAGCTCAGGTTCATTAAGTGGAAACCTGGAAAATGTTCCAGTCCCTAACAGTTCTGATTAAGAATGGTTTTACTGCAGTTATTAACTCATTGTGAAATTTTTGTTACAGTAATAATTTTATTTGTATTAATATATTTGTAATGTTAAATTTGACACATGTTTGAACTGTCACAAAATTGTACAGAAAAATTGTATTGTTTGTTTTAGTTTTGTAGACATGTTAGTCTTTAATTTAAGATTAGACAATGTAACATTGAATTGGTATTAATGCCCTAAAAGATTCACAAGACATCATTTGTAATGTTTATGTTTTCCCATTTGGTTTTAGAGTACTAAATCTTGCATATAAAATAATGTGGTAAATTTTTTCTTTGGCAGCCTGTTCTGTTCCAAAAAAATCTAAATCACAAATTCTCAGAATATAAAATAGTGACATGTCATGCCACTATCTTGAATCTGATCCTCTCTGATGATAAATTTACAGAAATATTGTATTATTTGTGAACCAGAGCAATACCGAAGGTAATATTTAACAAGTCTGTTAAACATTACTGGTTTCATTTATCTTGTGTTTAAATAACATACTTGCAATCTAAGTATATGAAATGTAAAACCACCTTTCTTAACATTTTGATTTTTGGGTATGGTTACCATTTATTATTTTTATTTTTTTATTTTTATAATGGCAAGATAATTTATATATCACGATGTTCAGAAATGAAATTCTGTTCCATAGTTATAGTTATAAAATTGTACTAGTTATAACATGAAATAACATATGCAAACAATTGAAAAGTGGATTATTTTGTATTCATTCTCATACTGCTGCTTGTTAGTAGGGTATAGTCCATATAATGGAAAGCATTTATTGGTGGGCATGTGTGGCTATGTTGATAGCGATGCAAGACATCGACAAAAAAAGGTCCAGCATGCGTGACTGGTGAACTTTGAGCTTGGTGATCAGCGTGTAAGTACAAGAAGCAGTTATCTCATATGGCCTGCCTTCTATACTAACAATATCGCTACAGACTTCGACCATTCAGTGAAAGTTGTAAAAACACTGAACCTATTAGTTACTGATATGGAAGATGGATGTGTCTGGCCATTGATGCAGATAAAACAGCGTCTTAATGCATTTCCATTCTCAGAACTACGTCCTGCTACAAGAGAGATCCGGTGGGAGTTTGAGAAATAATGAGAGAGAAAAAGGAAATCACATAGGCTGCAGCATGATAGCAATATTTTCACAATATTTTGGTTTGATATATCCAATTTAATTATATAATTCTTGGGTCACTTTAATGTGTGTGTAGTCAACCCCACATTAAATCTTCTTTAGTTCATTATGAATGCATGGTATGTCATATTGTTACTCTTCTTTGTTTCTCCTTTCAAGCTTTTGCAATGCACATGTTTTTGTAAAATAGATTTCACTTATCCTACTAGTTAAAGCATACCATCAAGTTGTTTGTTCATGGAGCAGTTTCATTTCAGAATAAATTCTTTGTAAATGATCTATGAAAGTTGCAACTGTTTCTGATCATAAATAGCAATTGTGTGACTGTTTAGTTCTGATTGAATCATGAAATTATGTAGTTTCCATTTTTTTGTCTTTAATATTTGTACTGGGTAATTGTGATGTTCAAAGCAGTTGTTGGAGTACAGGTGTGGAAGGTTTAGTAGTTCTCAATGGGAGACACAAAAAGATAGCCTTTTGAATGATAAACACAATTTATTGCGATACAGCTTAGAAACCCTTGGTAGAATCAATAAGTAAAATTAATAACACTTTATGTGGTGGGGGGGCATTGAAGCAATTTTTTCCCAAAAGGGGTCAGAGGCCACAAAAAAAGGGTTGAAAAACGCTGGTCCGTTACAGATTTTAGATCCTTTATAGCTGAAAACTAACCCTTGCATGAGCAATGTTGTCTAAAGAATAGTTGAGTTGCTTATTGCATTGTTAGTATTGTAATTAGCCCCATGTGTGTGGCTCAGTGGATTGCTTTAGTGCAGTTCATTCCTTTTAAGATTGCACCGGTAGTTATATCAGCAGCAATGGCAATTTATTTATGTATTATTTATTAAGTTGTGAGAGACTATTTCTTTTCATTGACTGGTCTTATATGAACATTACGATGATCACAGAAAAAGAAGAAAAAGTATGAACATTACAGATTAAATGATGACACTGTGGTCAGTTGATATTTTTCAAGTGTTATGCTGGTTAAACATTTACATGATGATTTTACCATAGTGATTTTTTTGTATTTGTTAGCTTTCATTGTTGAACTCTGGCTGGATCTCTTTTGTAGTAGGACAATGGTTCTACTGAATTTCCAGCAGGATTTAGTCCAGAGAACAGAGATGTGTTGTGTTGCCATTTTATGTGCCAATGGTCAAACTCAACCAACTTCAGCAGTCAGTAAAAGTGTTGCAATGCAATGCATCAAATATTTTGGTAGTTTGTTCTCTTGTTCCATCATATTCAAGATTAAATGAGGTATTGGAAGTCGTTAATAGATTAATACACTGATGATGTAGCAGGTCCTGCTATCACAAAATCTAAAATTTTCATGTGATTTTTTTAACTTCGATGCATTGAAGATCTTATGTGTTTATATTCCATTATAATTTCATCCAATAATAGCTGTTTGAATTATTGATTTCTAAAATGTTGCTAAAACCTAGTGCACAAATTGATCAATTTGTGCTCTTACCTCTATCTTGACATGATGTCACTGTCATGAAACCATTAGGATGTGAACATTTGTCTAACTCTGAATGTAGACTTCTGAGACATTTATGTAATTTACTTAAAAACAATTCCCAGTTTAATATAAGCTTAGATGACATCGGTAAAGAACAGAAAACACCATGGGAAATGTATGAAAAGATCCATATTATGAATAGTTTCAACCTCTTAATATCAGAGGCCATGAGTTTCCAGAAATTATGTATGCAGATGACACCACACTAATATCAAGATGCCTCACAGGTATAGAACATATGATTGTGTCTGTCAAACATCATAGCGAGGCATAAAATCTTTTCCTCAATGCACAGAAGACAAAAATAAACCATAACAGAAATAGAAATGAACTCAAAGCTGCAAGTTGTTGACAAAGAACAACTATAAAACATCAACAACTTTGAATTTTTATGGGTCAACCATCAATACCACAGGAGCTTGTTCAGTAGATATCAGAAAGAGATTGACATTGGCCCAACAAAATATGTCACACAAAGGGGACATGTTCTGCAAAGGGAACCTCACAGAGATATGATGATGTTCCTCCTTCTCAAGCGAAGATGAGCATCGCATTGACAAAGGCCTATAAGTTCTTCCATGTCATTCATTAATTTAACTATCAGACAAAATGGTGCTGAAAGTATAATTCACATCATTTCTAAGTTTTGGTGAAACAAACATGTTAAGCTAACAACTTTATTCAACTCAACCTCATCATCTGGAATGTAACTTCCAAAACAAAACTTAGTATCAGTTTCTGCTGTCGTTACTTCTACATAATCTTGATAAATTGTCTTATCCAATCACAGGCCCTTCATCATTCTTTCTGATGTCTACCTATACTATCTATTCAGCAAGTCTTGAGATACACCCCGATGAGTCAAAATCATCTGACTTCATACAAATATATAAGCTAAAAATTTTAGAACCACTGCTCAATAAATGATCCTCATAACATTTCTGAACTGCACTCCTTATTTAATAAACTGCAATTAGTATTCACCAGATCTTAGTTTTTGAATACTGGAAGCCATTTTGTTCTGTTTATTTACCAGAAAGATGTATGATATAATTATTAAAGATCTATATTAATTAATAGTACTTCCAAATCTACAACATGCAAATAACAGGACATCAATTTAAATCCATAATAAATGTTTTAAACATTACTAAACACTGAATCAGAATACATCTGACATGAATGGTCTGGTCAATAGTAGATCTTCTATTTTTCTACAATGACCATCATGTTTTTTTAATATCTCAACAGTACAAGTTGTATTAAACCCATAAAATAGTATTTTGTGCATATCTTATATTGTTCTGCATTTAATGTGTTAAAATTTCTCTTCAAAACTGTTTTTCTTCATAACTGTGTTCTTTGATTTGCTTTTTTAAGTTGGATTTTCGCAGTTTGATATAGCATCAGCTTAAGTTATTTTCTACTCTCACTCTAGCATGGACTGTATACATTCTAATGAATACACACATCAATAAGAAAGATAACCAAGTAATTGTTGCATATACTTTCATAATAACACCTATGATAATGTATTATTGTCACTGATTTCTAATATAATTGATATATAGAAAAATATCAAATGTAAAGTAACATTAATGTAAATGTGAATACCAAATGTAAAGTAACAAATGTAATGTCGATGAAAAATATAAAAAAACAAAGGAACACGGATTTTCTCCACATTGAAGTTAAATAGGGACCGTTATCAAATAAACACAAACAGTACAATAGTAATGTAATAAATAACAACCTCACAGCCGAGAAAAATCATCACATGAGATGATGTGTTTGAGGAAAGCAGCTATGGTCACCAAACTAGACAGATTAAGAAATTAAGATATCAGAAAAAGAGTAGAAATAATGCCTTGTATCGAATATATAGAATGTCAGCAGATAAAGTGGTTTGGTCACCTTGTGAGAATGGACCCAAACCAATTACCACTGAGAGCTTATAACAAACGATCATCTGGATACAGAGCCAAGGGAAGACCGAACAAGAGATTGATCGATAACATCATGACCACCCTCCACAAACACGGACTCAGTATGACTCAGGCATCACATCTGGCCTTGAACAGAAACATAAAGCTTTCACTTCTACGCTTAATGGCAAGTGTGGATGCTATCTACCAGCTTCTGCCTGGGGATAGACAATAGACAGCTTATACTAAACAAAAATGGAAACAATAAGTTGATAATGAAAGTAATTATTTAAGATTGTATTTATAACAGTGAATATATAATTGGAGAAACTCTTCCAATGCAGTTTGACATTTTTTACTAATCTATCAAAATAGATCTACATGGCGTTCTAATATCAATAAGAGCGCATCATCTTGTGAAAAGAGAAAAAATGCAGCAGCTCAACAGCGGCGAGCAGCTAGAAAGTCACGGATAGACCAAGATCCGTCTACGGTCGTCATTCCATGTCCGAACTGTCCAAGGACATTTACAGCTCGAATAGGTCTCATTAGCCATCTATGAACTCATAATCAAGGACATAACTAAAATTGAATTTTCAAAAGTGGATGTAACAAATGGTCATCATCACTTGTGATGGACAAACAACACAACACAATCTATCAATACATGAATAGAATAATTATGCAGCATTTTTTAGGTCATTTGTGACGCCACTGCTCTATACCTCTGACATGTTAAGAAACAATGTACAGGTTAAAGAACACAACATGATCAGAAGGTGATGAATCAATCTAAAAAAAAAATTAGTTTCTATGAATGTTAACAAGTGATCCATTTTTTTAAAATTCCTGTTTGCACATTTTATAAAGCAACAAGTCAGATAAAGTTAACAGTATTTTATTTAATTTTGCTATGGAGAATAAAAGTTTAGTTTTCCTTCTCCGCATCATTGAGACATTTAGGGATACATTGTTATGTATAAGTACTTTTCATGAACTTACAGCATACCTGAATGCTGTGATCAGAATCACTACTGCCTCTATTTTCCCCGATAATCTGGTACCAGTTTTCTTAGAATATGTTGATCTAAGAGCCGTTGGTGACAAAACATATTTGCCAGTTGAAGTAGACATGAATCACCCGACTAGAAAGCCAAAACACTAACCATTCATCAGCCATGACCTCTATGAAGAGTAGGGCCTAAAGATTAAACAGTTATACTCTATTTGATGCAGATGTGTGGACATTGAGCAAGCGGAGAGAAAGTAAAATGAGAATATACAATGAAAGAGAACTGAATTTTATGATTTTTAATGAATATAGAGACAGCAATTTTAAACAATTTAATAGAGAGAAAAAGATATGTAGACCAGTTAGAACGTACTAGCATCCAGAGTAGTGGGGATGGTGGGGAACACAACCTTAACAATGAGGCTTGGACTCAAGTTCATTTTTATGTAGCGATTCAATAAACAGTATCTGTCAAAGATGATAAACTCTGTAGTAGCATGCACACAGAATATCATGAACAGAGAGATGATTGAACACAAGATGAAACAGTCTATCCCAGTCTATTCTGTAATAAGTCTATTATAAAAATAACTATGACAACCTTCATATTTATTTCTTGCAATATGCATGGCAGCTTACAGTAGCACTATTCTTCGCTGCTCTCTATTTCACTTTCATCTGCAGACAACATACTGAAAACAATACATACTCACGGAATTCCTCACTGAACAACTACACAAAGAAGAAAGCTAGATTTCAGAAACAACTCTGAAGGCAAACCCTTTGGCTTTTACTAAGAGGTTGGTGACAACATAGATCCATATTGTAGAAATCCATATTATTTTATGGCTCTTATAGGAGGACACAAAGAGAAATAGTACCGGGTAGTTATGGACATTCATTGTATTTCTGACAAGTGAAAAAGGTTGTTCTCATTATTATTCGTAAATGCAAGCATACAACTATGAAAACACAAACTTTCTCTGAAATACATAACCAAGATGTGTATACATTAGTCTATTATTTGGTTTTCCTTTGTTTTTAGTTGCTTTGCTACAAAACTATTACGTCCATTCCTCGGTGATAGGGTTAATATGTTATTTGTATAATGTTATATCTGACATATTCAATAAATGTTATGAAACAATGACCTTGTTCTGTTTTTTTTCTTTCAATGCTCAAATTGGTCACATATCATATTGAGAATGTTGCTATCTACCCAGCATTTTTAGGCTGTATTGATTTACTAGGCAATTATAAATATGTTCAGCAGTTTGCCATTGCTTTCCATAGTCTTATCGCATAAATGTCTGTGAAAAGACATTAGGTTAGAAATATTAATTTTGATATATATATATATAGTATATATATATATATATATATATATATATATATATATATATATATATATATATATATATTAAAATTGGTAGCATATCCTATATATATATATATATATATTAAAATTGGTTACATATCCTATCCAGGACGTAGCTATCAACCCAGCATTTATTGGCTGTGGTGATTTTCTAGGCAATATAAATACATTCATTAGGTTGCCATTGCTTTCTGAACGGTCCGGATGCACAATTGCCTGTGGTGAGGATTGAACTCAGTACCTTTGCCGTCACAGACGCGCTCTGTGCCACTTTGCCACAGAGCCGGACTATATATATATATATATAGTCCGGCTCTAACCCTAAATATATATATATAAATATAAATATATATATATATATATATATATATAATCAGAAAGAATAATACAGTGGAATCACTTCATGTCACATGAATTAAATAGCCATCCATGAATAGGCAATAATGACAGCAGTTTCAGACTTGTGTTGTTGCAACTCTTGTGCGAAGATGACTAAAAAGTTAAATCCTGGCATTGAATCCCCTCTCATATTTAAAACATGTATGATCAGAATGTGGCTTCTGTTGTTTTGGACAGCAAGTTTTCTCTGTGCCTCCAGAGATGTGATGCTTCTAAGTGATTGAAGCACTTTTGCTGGTGTTGCTGCACCACACTGGGTGACAGACTCCCAGGATTTGCTGGTGTTGATGTTGAAGCTTGTTAGGGACACTTTGAGAGAGTCCTTGACGCATTTCTTCTGTTCACAGGCCAATAATTTTCCCTTAAGGAGCTCACCATACATCAGCTGTTTTGGGATGCGTTTGTCAGGCATGTGCACATATCCGGTCCATCTCATTTGGGTCTTCTTCAGTATTGTATGAATGTTTTTATACCAACCCTACTATATGCTTGTGAAACGTGAACAGTGTATGCTAGGCATGCAAGAAAACTAAATCATTTCCATCTTACCGAGGGCAAGCAGAAAAGAAAAAACATCTCAACGTCCCATAGACACCCTCTACAGTTGTCAAGTTTGTAGAACTTTTTGGACTTGTTAATCATTTAAAAACGCACTATTAACTTTATTATTCTTTATTACTTATTGTTATTATTATTATGGTTGAGTTTTTGGTCATTGTCGATTATGACGGACGAGCAACATGAATGCTTGGGATATTGGATGTAATGGGGAATTTATCCTGAGACATTTACTGATACGGCATAAGTAGAACTGATTTAATACTCTGTCGTGTCTGCTGTACACTTTCCATGCATAAAGCAAGATAGTGAGCACAATGGCGAGGTATAGTTTTTATTTTGTGGCAGGGCTAATTGTCTTCATATTGCAAATATTTATAATAATTTCCCTAACACTTGTGAGAATCCCCAGTTAGTTTACTCTCTATGGTATAGCTAATTTTGGTTATTACATATTTTTGTTAAGTCCATTACCAATTTGTTATAAAAGGATTTCACTGTATTGTGCCTATTATGAATAATGCACAACACCACCATAATTCAGATATAGACCTATGATCCCATAAATGATAACTATACTGAGGAGGACACAGATCAATTCCATAAATCAGATAGGTCTATACCCTTGAGATGATTTTTGTGATAAAATGTTAAAACTTCACCTGTTAAAATGAAGTAAACATCGAATGAATTGAAAATACATTTGCTTATTTGACTTCTATACAATGGTCAGAGGTAAAAAATTAGCCAATCAGTAATTGTTATTTGCAGTTAAATTGGATAAGAAAACTGAAAACACAGGGTAATAAAGTTTTATGAATCACTACGAGCACACACACACACACAAATCAATGTTACGACCAAAAGTCCATTACCAAGAACATGGGTAAAAACGACATTGCGTATTGAAAGATTAATAAATCTTAATTACACTCACCTATAAATCATGTAGAAAAAAAACATTGTATTGCTCTTTAAATAATTATGTAGTGAAGTTATCTGCTTAGTCTCATTTGATTGGCAGAACATGGAATCTTACAAGATGTGCTTCCGGGAGTAAGCTTTGAGCACTGTCTACATCAGTGGTGGGAAAGCGCCACCCATGTGCAGTATACAGGCTGTGAAATAATTTGATTAGTCCCATGAAATCACCAAAGTTCGGCATTTTATTTAATAACAATTGAGAAACGCAAAAATACTGAGAGAGGAAATGTCAACGGCCCTAGAAAAATTGAAAGAAAATAAATTACTAAGGGTGGATGATATCGTATTCCAGCTGGACTTCTAAAACATGTAGGAGAGGAGTCTAATCAGTATTGACAGCCATAAACTATGGACTAGAAAAATATGGCCTAGAAAATGGAAACAACCGTTAGTTATACCACTTCCTCCCGCCGAAGACAGATGTGTTGGGCCTGTGGCGCAAATAAAACGACCTCGCGGCGCATTTCCATTCTCTGGACTACATCCTGCTGGCAATCTAGTAGGAGCATTGTCCTGCTACAAGAGAGATCTAGCGGGAGTTTAAGAATGAACGCTGAATTAAGAAGATACTACTTCCTAAGGATGACAACCTGAAACTGTGCAAGAATTGTATAACTTAAACTATGATATTAACCTAGTCGCCCATTCTAGCAAGGTGATGCTAATGTTCAGTTTTAACAGAATACAAGCTAAACCAGAGGGATGAACATGTTGGTTTTTTTGTAAAAATTAGATGTACCACACAACATATTTGTAACCTCAAAATTTAAATAGAAAAACATGTACAACGTCATGTTCTTTGTTAAACTTTGTATCATAATCTCATTCATTGTACAAAGATATTTGATGAAAGATTCTAAGATGTAAAAAGTTAACAGATGTAACTAAACATCTTTGATACACAAATGAATATGGAGCCAGCTGATTTTTCATGAAAACGACTCCAAAGAAAGAGCTGATCATAGGCCCTACTTGTAATTTTGTAAACGCTAGGAAGAATGTGCACGAAAGACGCTGTTTACAGACATATGTACGAAGGGCATAATAAAAAAAAATAAAAAGAGGACAACCAAGGACTCTTTGCACGAACAACCACAAAGAAGGAATGACTATGGGTCTTGACAAAATACGGGACGTGAACACAGTAGCATCACATCGATCGATCTGGAGAGCTCTGGTTTCTGCCTTAGGCATCGTGTTCAGCGCTGAAGAAACATAGATAGTTATACAATTAGGGCCTACATGTGTATCATGATCACACATGTGATCTTTCAATAAAGTGTTAATTCATAGTTGTAAATTATATTTGTAATTTTTAAGACAAAATTTTGCTTAAAATTGTATAGGCCTAAGTAACATATCATAAACGACAAAACACTACAAAGCTCAAGACTGGCAATACAGTCATGTGTAGGTAGGCCCTACTAGAACCTCAGATAACAGAGCATAGTCTATTCTTTAGGAATGCTCGGAATATGAAATGTTGAGGTCTAGAGAAACAACAGTCGAATAAAAATCATACGTACCTGTGTGCGAATTACAAAACACAGTCAAGTACATAGACGAGACAACACTTCAGATATAAGCCCTAAGCACAATCCAAGCCAACGAAAAAATATAAATAAATGAGTGATACTATGAGTTAGTTCGTTAGTCGTCGGATCATCATCACTGCAAACTGGACACGTCCATAGTTGCTCCGATATCTCCTTGAGTGTATCCGCCATCACACTTCTGCTGATAGTACCTGTCCTATGCTGGTTGACCATCATTCTTCTGCGCCCTCCAAAATGTTCATTTCTAGCAACTCCGCATTTCAATCCCTGCTCTTTAATCCTAGCCATTGAAAAGGAATCATCAGCCACAATAGTCTCACTCTCGCGTGTTATATCTCTTAAGGAGTTCACAACGTCAGCGCGATCCATTGCCCCATCGCCCTGTGCCACAATCGCGCATGATGCCAGTTGATCCGCTCTTTCATTGCCTCGAACACCCACATGTACCGGCACGAAAATAAATGTAACCACTTTCAAGCTCGCCTTTCTCAAAGCCTCAATCCACTGCTCGAGAACGAGACCCACTTGTACCTTCTTAATCATTCTCATAGAGTCACTCAAAATACAGACCTGCGTTACCTTCTGTGTGCGTAGCCACTCAAATGCCTTAGTCACCGCCATAGTCTTCATTGTCATACTACTAGTAGTGACCGCAAAGGCACCACTCTCCTCCTTGATCTTTTTACCTGCGCACTGAGCTGTGAAGGCCCAAGCACTGCGAACATGCCTATTCACAGATCCATCAGTGTATAGGCCTATAATCACATCCTCCTCTTTGGTATTCTCACTGGTTAAAGCCTGCACTTCGTCTGCAATATCACTTCGTCTGCTATATCTCCTAAGGAATTCAAAACGTCAGCTCGATCGATTGCCCCATTGCCTTGTTCCAGAATCGCGCATGACGCCAGTTGATCTGCTCTTTCATTGCCTCGAACACCCACATACTCCGGCACGAAAATAAATGTAACCACGTTCAGCCTCACTTTTCTCAAGGACTCAATCCACTGTTCGCGAGCGATACCCACTTGCACCTTCCTAATCATACTAATAAAGCCACTCAAGATGCAGACCTGCGTAACCTTCTGTGCGCATACTCACTCAAATGCCATGGTCACCGCCATAGTCTCCATGGTCATGCTGCTCGTAGTAATCACAAAGGCCCCACTCTCCTCCCTGGTCGTTTTGCCTGCGCATTGCGCTGTGAAAATCCAAGCACTGCGAACATGTCTAATCACAGATTCATCAGTGTATATAATCACAGCTCCCTCTTTGGTCATCTCATTGACCACACTAATTGCCTGGATTTCAGCACCATAATTATGGCAGAATTTTCCTGTTGGTGTTCTGATGGTATCTCTAGGCTTGTGTGGATATTCTATATATACACCTGCACCTCCATTCCTCACGGCATTGTGTGCTGACCCATCTGTGTATACTCTGACACATATATCTTGTGGATATTCCTCATCCAGGAAACTGAGGGTGACTGTCCTTCGCTGCACACTGTTCTGTTCGTCCTCACTTAGTATTCCTTTCACATGGGTCTGAATGTATATTGGCACTCCATGCCTTTCACTCCACGGGATTTGTTCTGGTACAGGCCTTAAGGGGCTGTCAACTTCAGGTAGGTCTGTAAGTTGTCTACGGAGTCGTTTAGCTTGATGGATAAAGCTGCTTCTTTTCAGTCGCCCCATTGCTAGATTTTGGAATCTTTCCTTTATTGGATGACTTGGCATACACTGAAACTTTTCTGCTTGAATTAGTACTTTTGTGTCTCTACGTTCGCCAAGTGTTTGCATTCTTCCCATTTTCTGCATCTCTGCTATGGGTGTTGATTTCATTGCTCCCAACATTATTCTAAGTGCCTGGTTTTGCACTTTATCTAGATCTTTTATTGTGGTGTTTGATGCAGAACTCCATGCAGCTGAACCATATTCCAGGTGTGGTCTTATGCCTTGCTGGTAAACTTTACTGAGTATACTCCCACTGGCTCCCCATGTGGTTCCACTTAGTTTTCGCAGGATAGCTAACTTCCTCCTGGCTTTTGTTGTTGTTTTGTTTATGTGCTGCTTCCATATCAGTTTATCATCAAAAGTAACTCCGAGGTATGTGGGTTGTTTGTCTTCTTTCAAGAGTTCTCCATCTATTTTGATATGACCGGCTTTTTGTTTTGGTGAGAGGGTAAAGAGTGTAGTGCTGCACTTATCTATGTTAATGCTGACGCACCATCTATTAGCCCATACGGTTAGAGCATCGATAGCTCTTTGTATTTGTTTAGTGGCCACTGTCGCATGTTCTTCCGTGCACCATATTACCAGGTCGTCAGCATACATTGCCACTTTGATCCCATGTGGTAGTTCAGCAACTAGGTCATTGATGTAAACCAAGAAAAGTGTGGGTGACAGGACTCCTCACTGGGGACTCCATGACGCAGTAGAACTTTCTCGCAGTAGAACACCAAGTGATTTGCAAGCTTGACATCATCCATAGGTGCGCAGTTGGTCATGAAAAAAAACCCATGGAATAATTGAATTACGTCTCAATGGCGTGGAAAAGGTAAAACTTTTGAAAAACGCGTTTTTTTTTCTTTTTTAATCATCAAAACTGGTGGAGATGGCGGTTCTGGTAATCCAGCTACCAGGACACATGAAATGTAGACTATAGGCTTACTATTTGGATATAGACCTAACAAGTAGGCCTATAACAATTTAATTGATGTATAAAACAAAACAAAAAATAATAATAAAAAATAGTATTGTCGATGACAACTTTTGTCCAACTTCGATCCCACTTTTCAACAAATGTTAATTAATGTAATTTATTAACAAAAAGGAAAGTTGGAAAGTAGAAGCGATAGAGATGTGTCTCTACAGGAGAATACAATGGACTTCCAGGAAAACTAATGTGGAGATGTTGAAGGAATCAAATGCGAAATGGAGCTTAATCAAATAGGCCCCCTAATATACAAATCTTCATTTTTTGGCCACTTTATGAGACATGGAGGTTTGGAGAACATAGTCACAACATGTAAGATTTAAGGCACATGAGACAGAGGACGACAGCGCGAGAAATATTGGACAGTTTACCAACCTGGTAACACATGATGTTGCGCCTGTGATTCTCACCAATGGCCCAATAAATAAACCCACATGCAACAGAAAACTTTAGTAGGGTAAAGGTATGTCCTATGGCAGCAACCTGCCGTCGGGAATAAAAAATACTCTTCATGTACTAAGACGCAGCAACTATTAGGTGGGGTGGGCAGTCCCCTTCCTTGCTGTCTTTACCTCCCTTAACTCATGCGTCAAGTACTCATTTACAGCTGAGTCGACTGGAGAAGTGTTCGTGTCAAGCGAGAAATCACAACCCGGATTTTTTTGTCCGGACGTGGTTTCGAAACTGGTACGCTGTAACCCAGTGATAGAATGCAAGCTCACTATCAACTAGGCTACTGCGCTTCATTTTGTAGATGACTTGCCGTTATATTGAGGTTATCTTCTTATAGAAGCTTCATTACACTTCATCTATATAATTATGCTTCTCATGATTTTGTGTTGTTGTTGCAACGTGTTTCATGCTTTGTTATTTGTATATATGTACGCACCTTCTGTGGTTGGGGAGGGAGCCAGAGATGTACTGCGCAGCACTGAGGAGGACTAAACTGACAGCACTGTCTTTTTCCTATGACCGAGGTCCATCATAGAGGCACAGTGACTCAGGCCGTGACAGCCTTTTGACTTGAACATTTGGTTGTATGCCTGGAGCAATAGAGAAATTCGGCATAACCAGTATTCAGTTGGTGGTGGGGAATGAGCACAGTGAAACTCTATCTTGGCTGCAGTGGCTCGGAGCAGTGCATAGAGCTGAAACCTACTTCCTGGTGGTGTGATAGTTATTCTCTGGCTCTGTCCCGGGGTGGGACGAAAGTCCAGCAATATAATGCTATTGGGTCAAAGGGCATGATCCCATGGACCTTTAGATCAGCAGCAAACCAACAACCTGGCACGGCAGAGAAACAACAACGATCTTGATACATAGGCATACTACTGGAGATAGAGAGATGTGGATAGCCACTGTCGCCTATGCCGGCCGGCATGACACTTAATGAATGCATGAATTTATTAACAGTTCGTTTTTGTATGTTTTAGGGGAATTAGAGCCTCAATTTGTCGAGGCTGCTATTTTGGGTGAGTGTTGTGTCTCTGTGAGGACACAACCTTTCCACTAAAGACATCTCAACTAAAACGTAAACATGACCCAGGGTGCCAATTTCCTTGCTATCTATTAGTCGGTCTTGGATACTTTTAACATACAACTCCGAGTATTAAATACTACCCAATCGAGAGCTCAACAATAATCAAAAACGCCACGAAAGGAGTCCTAATTATTTCATCGGATATGATTTCTATATTGCCGATCTGTCACGGTGAGGGGTTATTCCGACTTTTTCATTGCATTTTCCGTATATGCCTACTCTGTATCTTCCGCCAATGAACAACACAGAAAAAAGTTTGATTAGCCTTACGCGGTGACATAGCCTATTCATGGTAGTCTAACACAGGTCTGAGGAAAATATTAACATCTAAACAAATTACACATAAGTTATAAATGAGAATTATAAAATTCTACATCTATTCTATATTAATGTATGGCTCAGAAACATGGACACTAAATAAACAATTAGAAGACATAATTGATGCCTTTGAGATGTGGGTATATAAAAGAATAGGGAGAGCATCACGGAAAGAGAAGAAAACAAATAAATAGGTGCTAAAGACACTTAATATGAAGAAAGAACTACTAAGATAAATAAAGATCAGGCAAATAAAATATTTTTGACACATTACAAGACCTTATTGAAGACCTTACTTGAGGGTAAAGTCAAAGGAAGGCGAGCAAGAGGTAGGCAGAGATACAAGTGGGAGAGTAACATCACACGATGGACAGGTTACAGTCTAGCAGAATGCACCACCAAGACAAGAGACAGGGGATGTTGGAGATCCGTTGCAGCCAACCTTCGTTGCGGAGACGGCCTTAATATTGACTAACACAGGTCCCGAGTGAACCCAATAGTCAGGGGCCGTAACTGTTATTCCCTAGCAACATGGATGGTTGTAGAAACGGCGAGTGCACATAGCACATTAGACAATAAAATAGTTTATTTTTGTCGATATATAAATCGTTGAAACATCAGATAAAATGTCAGAGGTACAACATTAATTAATATTTCTTTTATTCAAAGAGTATGAAAGAGTGATCAGTCATTAATTACGTTATAATTACTATTTTGTGAAAACCCTCGCCCTTATTATCCTAACCTCTACTAACTACACTTGTTTACTACTATTAACTAAGTAGTCGTAGTAGTAGCCCAGTAGGCCTACTAGTTGAATTCTAATATAATGAAAATGATAGCAGAATAGCGATTCAGTGCTAACATAGGCTATATAGGCTCTATGTCTTTGCGACTGTGTAACAATTTGTGTTACATGTAAAAATTGTTTATATAGCATAATTTTAAAATAAATTAAATAAAAATTAGGCTTAAGTCTGGTTATTTCAAATTTTATTTGGACATATTATTTTTCAAAATGGGTATAGGTGCCTACATGATTATAAATACGATAGCTAGATAACCCTAGAAAATTGTAATTCAATGATATCCCATTGTCTGTAGGCCAATTCTGAAAAAAGTTATTAAATTTTATGAATTAACTTTTACATCAAAATAACTACTCTCTACATAAATATTATAAAGTAGGCATATAATAAATACGCCTATATAATAATGTATACTTGGATAGGTCTATGGCGAGCTATACATTAACACACTAATGCTACTGTAATGTATAGATACTAATGTTATATAGGTCTATAGGCCTATATATAGGCTATATAGTATAGATAAGGTTATATTTATATGTATAAGTTATTACTCTTGGTAAGGTAGCTTTGCCTTCCCATGACATTTTCATAATTTTCTCAAAATATTATCTTGATTCTTTAATAGAAACCATCATCATGCCACACATTCCAATAAGTAGTGATCTTCTCTCCTTTCCAACATCCACCAAAGAGTATGCAGACTCACAGTCCCAGTCAGATGTTGGTATGTGATCTTTCCAGAAAGAACACACTTTCTCTCCACTAAATCCTGGTCACCAAATGTCTGTCATTCTTTGTATCTATGTTATTACCTCCAGCAATGTCTTTATTTTGTAGTAAATCCATGACAACCCAAATTATTTAGCTGTATCTCTTTTCTGTGCTGTGCCATCAACCACAGTGTTGCCTATCAATAAATCTGCTCTTTCATTGCATCTTATCTCTGCATGACCATGACAGAATATCCGTGTACTATATTGAACAGCCGAGTTTTTCAGTAATGTGTCCAATTTTTTTCTTAGTATGAACTTTCTAACTTATGTAGCATGTTTTGGGTGTCCGATAGTATCACCATGTGAGTTGGTATGTCAGTCACCAACTGAGTGCAGCAAGTCACTGTTTATATTTCCATTTTCATGCTCATTGTGATAGTGGAATAGTCTGACAATTTCTCAAGCATCATTTTGCCATTCTTGTAGAAAATATAACCATCATCTGCACTTATTTATTTCTGTATTGACTGAGCCATTCATGTACATGATTGAGTCTTGCAGTTTTTAGTGCAATTTGACACCTTCTTGCACTATCTAATCTGTCCTGGTACCAGTCCATTGCTGACAAACTTTATACACAGCAGCATTACTATATTTGTCAGATACTTTTTTCTCTTTTTCCATCTTCACACATTCACTGCCTTTTACTATGGCTTCCAATTAACACACTCTGAACAACGTTCCCTCTGCTTCTTCTATTTATTACTTCCCAGACTGATTAATCTATCCAATGTCTCATCTAGGTGGTGTAAAGGGCAGTGGACATTGTTGGTAAGATTGTACCATTACATGCATCATTTGACATTACACCTTAATGCTCTGCAGATCTGGCAATAATGTCATGGTAATAGTGGTATCTTTAGTACATCCTAGCCCTGTGCATTTCATAGCCTTATTCTGGATTATGATCTTGACAAAACAAAATTCTGCGTACATCATTTTCTATGGAATAATAGTATTTAAATGTGATATTTTTATTTAGTTTAGAAGTAAATGAAAATGCAGTTTTGTATGTAGTAAAATATTTTTTACTGAAATGCTTTGACACTCTTTATATATATATTCCATTAACACTCTTTTTTTCTACAACAGGAGAAGAAGGATAGTGAGAAGCCTTTCTCTGATGATGCTAATATTGATGCATATGAGAGTGACTTTCAGGCAGTAAGAATGTGATTTATGTGTTCATATAACATTGCTATGTTAGTTTACCTTTTCTACTGAAAATAAAAATGATTATTCAGATAAGTAGAATAATGATTAACATTTACCATCTAAATATTAATTCTTTCTGGATCAATCACAGATATAGGCTACAGGCTATTTAAAATAAGCTCTATAGGACCAATAACCAATATAACGGTTTTGGTTTCCATCAATCATAATTTTATCACTTCATGGTAAGCTAATATGAATCTCTATCTTACAGATTTCTATGAAATTCTTTACTTCTACATGACAGAGTACTTTCATTTACCATTTTTACAAAAAACAAAGATGTTTGTTTATTTTTGAGAATTATTGACAAATCCAATTGCTACTGGACACAGTGTGGAACAAGCTATTGTTCATATTTATAGACTGTTCAGAAACAAAAGATTGCAGTAGCAGTTATAATTAGCTTATAGTTTCAATCACCTAAATAACAAAAACATCAAAGAGACTTGGATTAGGTTTAGGTACTTTTGATGCTTGTGACTTAGGCTATATAGGAGCTGTCAACATCTCTGAAACATCAAAGAACAGGAATAACATAACTATTTCAGAAAATAGAATCCCAAGTTCATTTCAAAATAGTAGTAGTGATAAGTCTGTCAGTGTCTAATGTTCCAGGTTGCAATCTTGATTTACTTGCATTTGATGGACTTGGTTATTGGAACTGGCATCTTACCTGAGTCATGATGAAACATAATGTAATCTAGGGATATTACAGCAGTAGTTTCCCACTTCTTTATTGCAACCTGGAACATTTGGACACTGACAGACTTAGGAAAATTAGATAATATAAAGTAGGAAATGAGCAGAATGAATTTCAACATACTAAGTCTATGTAAGATGAGATGGATGGGAGACGGTAGCAAAATATATAGAACATATAGATATAGAATAAGATTTTGCAATTTAAATGACATTTTACAGTAAGTTGTTACATTTCATGTTTACCGGTAAGTTTTTAGAAGAAGTTACATTTCATTAGTTGAGCATATGGCCATATGGCTAGAATTCCTGGCACAAAAACCTGAAGTCTCAGGTTCAATCCTCAGTTGGGACACGGGTTTGTGTCATTTGGAGGTGCAATAAATATTCTTCTTAATAAAAAATACACAACGCTGTGACAGCTATGGCAAAGCTGCCTTTATTTCCACAGCCAAAAAAATCCTCCCTGCACTCCATAAACAGGAAAAAATGCAGCAATGAAAGAAGTAAGAAGTTACATGTCATTATGTTTTGATCATAATAAAAAAATGTGTATGATAATATAAACTATCATTTAACAATAACATAATGAAAGAAAATCAGTGTATCAGTTTTATTTATAAGAAAATTTGGAAAATGTGTTTCTTCTTCTTCTTCAGCGTTCATTCTCAAACTCCCGCTGGATCTCACTTTTAGCAGGATCATTGTCCTACTAGATTTCCAGCAGGATGTATTCCAGAGAATATAAATGCATTGTGTCACTGTTTTATTTGTGCCAATGGCCCGACACATCCGTCTTCAGCAGAAAAATGTTTGTAAATAAGTAAATAAGTTTGAGAATGAATTGGTTTGTGTTTCTTGGTATAGTTTGGGTAAGTAAAATGTACTTCCTTTGGTCTAGTGCACATCTTTCATAATCTGGTAGTCCATGGGTTAATTTGTAGTTGAGTAGGAACTTAGAACATTTTTAAGGTTGACCCAATATAAAAAATTGGTACTTGAATAAGTTTTGGTAATTGAAGGCTAATTTGTGTGTGTGGATCACATTACATCTAGTTAGTCACAAACTGCACTACTGTAATATTGCTTAGATATAGTATACTTAGAAATGAAATGAAAACCTGGAAAAGGAGTGGATTCCCTTGACTACACATCAGTATACAACAGTTTACTAACAAAAGTTTGGAAGCAAAAAACAATAAGTAAATATACCAAACTACGACTATTCAAATTCAATGTAATATCCATATTAACAAATGCAAAGAGGAAAGGCTGCTGTAGCAGTCTCAATCTTCAGTTTTATTTTGTAAGGTCCATATCTTTTTAAAGCAAATAGATCACAAACACTGTCATATATGACAAATGATGAGTTCTGCTCATACATTAAATTTATATTGATAGCATTTAATTAAAGCAGACAATTACTTATTTATACAATTATTACAATTACAATATACAAAAACATACAATTATTTATAAACATACCTACATTTTTTCAAAGGTTATTGCTGAACTCACTGGTGACAAAAGTTTGGAAAAATTCAGATTTGAATATGAAAAACTGCACAAGGCTCTTAAAAAGTCCAATGAAAGCGAGCGGCGACTTATGCAGAAATGCAGAGAGCTCAATGCAGAAATTGTGGCCAACTCAGCCAAAGTTTCTACTGCTCTGAAACTATCACAGGAAGATCAGACAACCATATCTTCTCTTAAAAAGGTCTGTAGTGTTTATATCAGAGTCTACTAAATCTGAATTGCTTCTGTGTAATAAGATCCTTAAATTATTAATAACCAATATGCTCATCGAATTTGTAGATGACTAAGTTGCCATATGAGGAGCAGAGAATTAACTACAATAATTAATCAAAACAGACAGTTTTTTGTGCTCATATAACAAAACTGTTCTTCCCTTATACAATTGGTGCTAGTGACCTTTTTCAAATTTGACTAATCAGAATGATTGTAATTACCAGACTCAAAGAATAAAGAAGTTTGAGGGCACAGAAGAATAATAGTCAATCAACATGGAACCGGAACTGTCAGCAGAGGTATAATGGTGGATACACTCAGGGAGAGATCGGAGCACCTATGGATTTGTACGGAGTGAAGTGATAATCAGATGATTAACTAACTAACTAAAGAATAAACTTTAAAATAGAATGAAAGGAACTTTTAATACGTGAAGAAGTTTGCCTATTTGGGATAAATTTCTGTGTATTCTTCTTTTTCTTCTTCCTTCCTTCCTCTTTTACCTTTTATGGGTGTCGAGAGAGATACAGTGTTCTTGTTCTCGCTTTTTTGACAGCTTCAGATAATGTTATTTGGTGTAATGTCTCTTTGATGTTGTTGATCCAGAGTATTCTAGGTCTATCCCTGACTCTTCTTTCTGCTTCTCCTCTCTTCACATATGCTTTATAAACTAATGAATCACACTGCATTCTTTGCAGATGACCAAACCATTGTATTTGTTGGTTTTATATGTATTATAGAATTGATATGACACCCACTCTTTCTCTTATGACCTAGTTTCTAATTCTGTGTCTTCTGGTTACTCCTGTGAGTTTTCTCAGACATCTCATCTCTGTTGTAACCAATAGTCAAGCAAAATGAATTAAACAGGTTACTAAAACACTTACCTTGCCTATTAATACAAATATATTTTAAAAAGTATATATAAAAAAACATACAATAAAACTAAACAGGACAATTCTCCACGTATCGGCTCAAATTGAACCTTTTTCAAGAGACAAACAACAGAAAACAACAAAATAAAAAACAAAATAGATGGCTAGATTTCATCAAGCCCCGTCTCCATAGTGCAGGGATGGCAACGTATCTAGTAAAAGAGAAAATGCGTGCATTCATTATTGTTTATAATGAATGCACGCATTTTCTCTTTTACTAGATACATTGCCATCCCTGCACTATGGAGACGGGGCTTGATGAAATCTAGTCATCTATTTTATTTTTTATTTTGTTGTTTTCTGTTGTTTGTCTCTTGAAAAAGGTTCAATTTGAGCCGATACGTGGAGAATTGTCCTGTTTAGTTTTATTGTATGTTTTTTTATATATACTTTTTAAAATATATTTGTATTAATAGGCAAGGTAAGTGTTTTAGTAACCTGTTTAATTCATTTTGCTTGACTATTTGTTCATTAGGTTACTGCGGCACCATCCACTTTGTCGGACACCCTCTGACCATTTGGTTATTTATATCTGTTGTAACCAGTTGTCTCTTATGTTTTGTTATTAAGGACCATGTTTAACATTGGTGGCATAGTGTTGGAATGAAGATACTTTGGATAAGATGTTTTTTTGTTGTCATTAGTAGCATTTATACTCAATTAGCATAAGTTTGACATACTTGCTCAGCTGTTCAGTTTCTTTTCTTCTTTTCAGTAGCCACACAATAAATTTTATAGGAAGTGGAAATGATGTAGAATATTGCAGAATCTGAATTATGAGTTTTAATTTTAACAAATCAAATCATCGAATAGATTGTTCCGCGCTAGTTGACAAAGTTTCACATTAGTTCCACATTTAATTGTTAATGGTTACCTATATTTAATTTGTATTTACACATAACTAAATAAGTTGACACATGTTTGATATAGGCATATTATATATATATATACACCAACTTCAGGAAGTAGAGAAAGCATGGAAGATGGTGGATGCTGCCCATGAAAAAGAGGCCAGGTCAAAGGAAACCTGTCATCAATTGAGGACTGAAATTGAACAGCTGAGCAAGTTAGTGGAGCAGGGAGCTGGACTGAACCTGGGTCAAGAACACAGGTTCGATTTTATATTTCTGTATACAATTCTTCTTATTAGTGTTTATTATTTTGGTTACTGAAACCAAGGAGGCTTACACTTAAAATAAAATTTGGCCTATATATAGGCCCTATATTATTTTGCAACAGAATTGACACAAACATTATTGGAAATATAAACTAAAAATGTTACTGTTTGCATCATGTATCCAATGACCAAGATGCTAGAAAAAAAACAACAAAGAGAATGCAGCAGTAAAACAATTTGAAAGTTATACCAGAAGGAATAAGTAATAAAATGTTACTTTTCATAAAAATAAAAATAAAAAAAAAAGTATCAATACTGATGAATATCAATAAATCAAGTGCCATGCCGACTGGCGTAGGCGATCATGTTTCTTCATGACTCTCTGTCTCTTGTGTTGTCAATAAGCTCAGTTGGTGAGCTTCTACCGTGTCACGATACAAGCCCATCTAGTAACTTTTCTCTTTGTTGACCCCTATCTCTTCTCCCTTTGATCTTTCCAGTGCTTATTAAGTGTTCGAGCTGTGTTCTTCTCAGCACATGCCCTAGAAACCTTGACTGTCTGCCTCTAATGTTTGATATGATTGATCTTTTTACGCCAGCATCAATGAGAACCTCTGCATTAGTTTTCTTGGCTGTCCATGGTATTTTCATCATTCTTCTCAGAAACCACATTTCTGTAGCCTCCAATTCACTTTGAATTTTCTTGTTTATAGTCCATGCTTCACATCCATAAAAAAGAATTGGTTCGATATAACATCTCAGCACCCGAATTCGGGTCTGCATTGATAGACTTCCATTGCAAAAAATGGTTCTCATTTTGTGGAATGCTGATTTGGCTTGTGCTGTTCGGCTCTTTATCTCACTTGAGCATCTACCTTCTGATGTTAACAGGGTGCCAAGATATTTCACTTTTTCAACTTGTGCTAATTTTGTGTTATTAATTATTATGTTGCATCTTGGTGGTGTAACTGATGAATATGAGTGATAAAAACAAAATTATTTTTGGCATTGTATAGAAATGGGCTTTTGTCAATAAAAACCTAATAAATCAATAAAATGTAAATAAAAATGAGTTAAACTTAACTTTAATAATTTCCATCTCTTGATTTTTAATCACCTTTGATCAATCGCCCAATCCCATTTTTTAACATTCCAGAACTTCATTATTGCTCATCAAATTCTACTAGAAATCAATCAAAGTTTGTAATTAATAGTAAGCTTTATGATTGCAATTATAAAATGTTAATATGTCAGTCATGTGAACATTTGTCTATTGTCTGTCCCCAGGTGAATGATGGTTGATTACATTCACATTTGCATTAAGCTTAGGGGTGGAAGCTTCAGCTGTCATTCCAAAGCCGATGAGTTGCGTTGGTTGCATTAAGTCCATGTTTGTTCACGGCTACCGTGATGTTTGCAATCCACCATTTTCTTGGTCTACATTTGGCCTTATGTCCGGATATTCTTTTGTTATATACTCTTATGGTTTGGGTTCATTCTCATAAGGTGACCAAACCATTGTACTTGCTGTCTTTCGATATGCTCAATATATGATATTATACCAACAGTTAACACATATTATTAAAAGCATGTATGTTTTCTTTTGATTACTTCCTTCTTTCATGGATTTATGATTGGATGAGCTATCACCCTTACTGCTCAACCCAAAGACCAAGATGGAAGTCAAGAGACATATGATAAACAGTATTTTTATGCCAACACTCCGCTATCGATAACAGACGTGGATACTGACAGCAGCCCAGCAGAGAAAATTTACATGTGAGATGAAATGCCTGAGAAATCCACAAGAATCACCAAACTAGACAAAATGTGAAATGATAAAATCCAGAGAAGAATTGGTATAAGATCATGCACAGAGTACATCAAGAAACAACACATACAATGGTTTGAACACCTTATTAGAATGAACCATAACAACTACCAACAAGAAAATATAGCATAAGAAGATATGGATAAAAGACCAAAGGAAGACCTAGAAAAAGACATCAAGACAACCGTGAACAAATACGGATTCAATGCATTCAAGGTGACGCATCCTGTCTTAGATAGACAACTAAAGCTCCCAGTTACCACACCAACGCTTAACAGCAAGTGTGGATATTCTGATCATCATCCACCTGGGAATAGACAATAGACAATAGTGATCACACATTACACAGATCTCAGATAATAAGTCGAATTATTAACATAATTGTGATGTTCACCTTCGTAAGCAGACTCTAAGAACTCATATGTTTGAATTAGCTGATTATATGATCATGATACTTGTTTCCAGCTGAATAAATCTGGGATACCAAATATACAGCTTAATTTAGTAACAAGTTATCAGGTACTGAAAGATTACATTATGAAAGCATTTTTTTGTCTTGAGCATTAAGATGTGCTTATATGTGCAATTGATTATTTCTCTTGCAGCGTCACTGAATTGTTGAAGATAAAGGATGACTTGACTAAGGAGCGAGATGAACAGCTGACAGAGATTACAAAATTAAGAGATCATCTTTCTCAAGCCAGTGCTACACAGCAAAAACTGGAAATGGATAGAGCTGAGGCAGAAGAGAAAATTCTAGAGGTTTGAGTTAACCCGTTTAGGCATAGGCCCTATATCTGTTAGAATGTGTAGTTTAATGTATATCTCTACATTGAGACATATACATACCTGCTAGAATGTGTAGTTTAATGTATAATCCTGTTGTTCGTCTATCACAAGTGATGATGACCATTTAGTTACATTCACTTATGAAATTCAATTAGAGATATATCCATGCCTATGAGTTCGTAGATGGTTAATAAGCTCTATTCGAGCTGCAAATCTCCTTGGGCAGTCTGCGCATGAGATGACCATTGTAGACAGTTTTGGGTCTATCTGCGAGTTTCTAGATGTTCTTAGCTGTTGGGCTGGTGCATATCTTCTCTTTTCACATAATGATCCCTTTTTGACTGTAGTACACCATGTACATCTATTTTGTGCAAGATCTTTCCATATCTCTTGGTCTATTTCAAAAGCTTTCAGTGAGGTCTTTAATGAGTCCTTGTAGCTCTTTTTTTGGCCACCTTGAGATCTTGTACCATTTTTCAACTCACGATAGAGAAGTATCTTTGACAGGTGATGATTTGGCATATGTACCAGATCATCTGCCCAATGAATCTGTGTCTGCTTCAGAATAGTGTCAATGCTAGGGATACCAGATCTGTCAAGGAAAGTAGTATCCAGAATATTATCTTGCCATAAAGACAAAGTCTTGTCATCAATAGGCTTACATTGAGACATAGGCCTATACATATCTGTTAGAATGTGTAGTTGAATGTATAGGCCTACATTAAGACATAGGCCTATAGGCTTACACACCAGTTAGTTAGTGC
Source organism: Meghimatium bilineatum (assembly GCA_034231615.1). Classification (NCBI taxonomy): domain Eukaryota; kingdom Metazoa; phylum Mollusca; class Gastropoda; order Stylommatophora; family Philomycidae; genus Meghimatium; species Meghimatium bilineatum. Next base: position 43,817,964 of record CM067298.1, read on the forward strand.
TTAACAGTCACTAACTTACTGTATGCATCACTAAGTCAACTTCAGAAGACCTGCACTTTTTTAAGAATAGCATTGTGCTGACAAGATTATCATTACTCATCAACATTTGGATATCGGAAATAATATACATACCTGTTAGAATGTTTACCAGTAGTTTAATGTATAAGCCTACTTAGTTTTGCTGGTTATACGTCATTCATATACATGTTTCTCAGACTCCTAAGCTTATAGGCATATTGCTGGTCACTGTTATCAGAGGTTAAAATGAATGATAGGCAGAAAGTGAATTTTTAGAATAAATTTTGTTCAGGACTGTAGCTTAGGGCCTACATCTATCAGGATTAAATCAAGTAGCCATGGTTATCAGATATATATATATATATATATATATGTATGTATATATATATATATATATATATATATATATATATATATATATATATATATATATATATATATATATATATAGTTTAAAAAAACCACAACTTTCTTGGGGTTACTTTTATAAAACATATTTGCTGATTGGACATCATTCAACCTATTGACTATCTCCACCTGGTCATTAACTTCTCATAGTTACCTGAATTGTATTCACCTCATGATTCCTGAGGTCATGAAAAAGGTCAAGGTCAAAACATTTTTGACAATAACTCTTAACAGCTTCATGAGAATCCCATGAAACTTACTGAACACAAAACTCTCTAACCATATTATTAACTGCCTATAAAAGATTGACAGCCCTCAAATAAATTCAGCTGAAAATTCAATGCACAGGTATGACTCATCTCATGACAGAACAACGATACATCATCACTGGATGCCCACAGACTGGACAATCAAAAAGTGTAGTGGTCAGACAATTTAATGTGGTTAGAAGTACCATTAGTCACTTTTGAAAGTGACTTCAACAAACTGGCTCAATGGCAGACCGGCGGCGCAGTGGAAGATCCAGTCAAAACTCCTGCCGAAGGCTGTTTCATATAGCTATATCACCTAAGGAATCAATGTGCTTCTGTGTCCTCCACAATCCATTCAATGGCAGCAGATCATTGAATTTCAGATCAAATGATCAGGAACCAGATGTACAGTGCTGGTCTTTGGACTAGAAGATTCTACAGAGGTCCTGTTCTTACAGACTGACATCACCAGAATTGACTGCAGTGGGCAAACCAGTATCGTCAATGGACCATTGGGGATGACTGGAGACAGGTTTGGTTTAGTTAAAGTAGGAAAGTTTCTACTTGCTAACATTGAAACATTAATTCCGTAAAATAAAATTGTGGTACACATTTAAAATAATGTAGGGCTTTTTTTTTTTTAACAGTAGGTATATATTTTTTTGTTATAATAAAATAATTTAACTTTAATGTATATTGGCCATAATAAAAGTAATTTAAGTTATTTTTTGTTCAGCTATTTAAAACTCTAGAAAACATTGCATATAAAGGTCTTTTATAATGATAGTGGAACTCATGCATTAACTGGCCCTTAGATGGGGGGGGAGGGGAAGCCCCCCTTCCATTGAAAATCTGAATATGCCTTTTAGTTGACCTACTAGGAACTTAATCAAGAGGTAGGTAAACACCCCTCCATTGGCGATTTTTCTCAAAAATGTCTTCCCTGCCAAATAGTGGAATTTATATAGACCTATGAAAACTTTGAATTATTTTTCTTCTTTTTTTTTTTTAGCTGAAACCTCTTCCTTAAGGTAATAATACCTACATCCCTGTGCATTACATCTATTTTTATAATTAATTTTCTATTCTGACAATTTGAAAAGAAATGACATCCAGGTTTACTATTATTTTCATTGAAAATCGTTCTGAATCTAGAGCTATGTTCCAGAAATAGCCTGTTAAAAATAGTTATAGTCCTATCTTTATATTTTATAATCTACAAAGAATGCACTGTGTTAAAATTATTTTATTGTGACAGTTTTCATTGTAGCTGATATAAAAATTGTCTGATTCCAAATTAAAATAGGTTTATTTTATAAAATAAAGTGTACATTTGTAGAACAGATGAGAGAACTGTTTTCTTCTATATTATGAAACAATATTGCTTTGTCACAATCAACACCTGTAGCAAATCAATATTACTTTAAGTATTGTAATTTGCTAAACTTAAAAGTATAAAAACCAGCTTAGAGTAATCAGTGAATAAGTGAAGAGATTTTTGAGTCAAATATTATGAAGGATGATCTTTGAAAAGCTGAAATGTTGTTGGAAAAACATTCCTGGAGAAGCAAACATTTCAAACACTAAGTAACATATTTTAACTTTAGAAAAGAATAATCTCTCCACATATCAAGTCCATGGTACTATACAGATAAGAAACATGGATCATTTTTAGGATAATCAAAACTAGAATAGAAAAAAGGGGAGAGCTCTTGAGAAAAACATCACAGACATGCTGAAATATTGCCATAATACTTTTTTTGACATAAAAACAGGAAAAATTCTAGTGATATGATGACATGATGTTAACACCATTATTTATTCAAATTTAGTTCATTTAGCTCACAATTTTTGTAGTAAAAAAAGGGATGCAATCTTATAACATTTCTTGTTGTGTAAAGCTATCTTTTTGAATTTTTTGAAATCATTATTAATTAAATGAATTATTTTTGTAGTGCTTATCTTCATTCCTGTTATAACCACATAAATTCAGATGATTTAATATTTGACTAATTTTTCTAGGTGAAGCCTGCTATTGAAAATCATTATTTATGGTTTCTGTGTAGGCTTATATAGAAATGAATTATAATTCCATTTTTATTTCCACACCAAATCTACCTATACACTATAAATCAAGAGTTGATGTAACATTCAACTCTATTATAAAGTAAAAAATGTCATCATTGTGTTCAATGAATCTACATTTACCTCAATGTCTCTTTACCACTCTTAGGCCTATTATGTACCAATATTTCATCTGATTTGGTTTAAGATTCTAAGGAAAACTTTGATGTCGTTGCTGGATCTAATTTTCTCTGTTTACAGTTGCTATCATGTTGTAATGATGAGATATTATCTATATTTTTTCCCCCTTTTATCCTTTAACTTGTAGTGGACCAAGAGACAACCTATTTGTCATTTTCCCATATTTTGTTTTTGGTTTTGTCCTTGGTTCACTAAGAGTTAAGTTAGACATTCATTCTCTCAATCCAATAAGAACTATATTTCTTAAATTCTTCTTCTTCTTCTTTCGTTCACTTGAAACATGTCTATATCTGTAATTCTGTCTCCTTAATAAAACTCACTGTCTTTTGTAGTTCATACAGTGTCCCATAGAGCTTTGATTCCAGTGTTGTTTCCTCTGGCCAATATGTCTGCCTCAGCGTTTCATGCTCAGAACACTCTTGAAGTATATGTTTGGCACTCTGTGCTGCCTGTCCACATGTACACATGGCCGTGTTGCCAATCTTGAACTTTGTATACATGTGACTGCGGAGTCGGTTGTGTCCTGTTCTGAGACGTAGAATTATAACTTGTTCTGATCTGTTCATATTGTGATAGTCATCTTGTGTTGGTGTTTGTGGCTTTCTTATTGACTTTATCATCTGTTTTTTCTGATGGTAGGGGATTGGTATATCTGGTTGGTCTTCGGCAGCACCTTCCTTAGCCAGTTTGTCTGCTTTTTCATTTCCTGGTATTCCACAGTGAGAGGGTATCCACTGCATGGTTACCCTATAATGGTAAGACAATTCGCTAAGTAGTTTTTTTAAGTCTGTTAGTTTTCCAGACTGGAGAGCTTGAAGCACTGACCTTGCATCTGTCAGGAATACCACAGGCTGTAGGTCAGAGTTGGAGTTCAGCAGTTTTTTAGCTGCCACACTAATTGCCTGGATTTCTGCATCATAATTATTGCAGAATTTTCCTGTCGGTGTTCTGATTGTATCTCTAGGCTTGTGTGGATATTCTATATATACACCTGCACCTCCATTCCTCACAGCATTCTGTGCTGACCCATCTGTGTACACTCTGACCCATATATCTTGTGGATATTCCTCATCCAGGAAACTGAGGGTGACTGTCATTCGCTGCACACTGTTCTGTTCGTCCTCGCTTAGTATTCCTTTCACATGGGTCTGAATGTATATTGGCATTCCATGGCTTTCACTCCACGGTGTTTGCTCTGGTACAGACCTTAAGGGGCTGTCAACTTCAGGTAGGTCTGTAAGTTGTCTACGGAGTCGTTTAGCTTGATGGATAAAGCTGCTCCTTTTCAGTCGTCCCATTGCTAGATTTTGGAATCTTTCCTTCATTGGATGGCTTGGCATACACTGAAACTTTTCTGCTTGAATTAGTACTTTTGTGTCTCTGCGTTCGCCAAGTGTTTGCATTCTTCCCATTTTCTGCATCTCTGCTATGGGTGTTGATTTCATTGCTCCCAACATTATTCTAAGTGCCTGGTTTTGCACTTTATCTAGATCTTGTAATGTGGTGTTTGATGCAGGACACCACGCAGCTGAACCGTATTCCAGGTGTGGTCTTATGCCTTGCTGGTAAACTTTACTGAGTATATTTCCACTGGCTCCCCATGTGGTTCCACTTAGTTTTCTCAGGATAGCTAGCTTCCTCCTGGCTTTTGTTGTTGCTTTGTTTATGTGCTGCTTCCATGTCAGCTTATCATCAAAAGTAACTCCGAGGTATGTGGGTTGTTTGTCTTCTTTATTTCTTAAATGAAATTGTATGCATTCATTTTTAAAATTAGATTTATTTTCATTATCCTTTCTTTGTTTAACCTTGATGTAACATTGATGTCTATTTTCTTTAACTTATTCACCCTGAGATATTTATAGCATTTGGATGGAATTGAATTTTCTTATATTTTTCTTTTTGCACATCCATCAAGGGGAACACAAACAGTACTTCTAAATATATTTACATAATAATATAATAAACCTATCCATATTTTGAAATATTGGGCCTCACAAGTTCATTGTGAAAAAAAATGTTATTTAAAAAAATTGATTTTAATTAAAAGTAAAATAGGCTACAATGTAGAAGTTATAATTATTTAAGACATGAAATCTGAAATTACCAAACTTCCAAATCAATAACTTCCACTCAAACCCTATCAGTTTTGTAGATAATCCAATTATGAACAAAAAAATGTATAGTATATAGGCATGGTGCTTCAATCGTGCGTACTATGCTATTCACCAAAACATTCGACATGGATCCTTGAATTTTGAAAGTAGGTCTATAATATCATTCAAAATGTTTGTCTGATTTTTCTTAACTATGATGTAAATTTGCAAACATGAGGCTCAATACCAGTTGTCAGTAAATTACAAGTTGGATTTCAATAATTAGTATGACTAAAGTAAATAAAATAGTTATAGGTCCTACTTTAACAAAAATAAGTACGCTATAAGGAAAATATAGAAGGAAAAATGATGTCACATACCCCCATGTATAAAACATATCAATAACTTAGAAAATTGATATTATAACACAAGAAAATCATGCCAGAAGTAATGCAGACATATTACACTTTTTATCAGAACTATTCTTGTGGTGATATAAATACAGAAAATGACAAAACAAATGTCACATACAGCGGAACTTATGCGAGTTGGTTCGGTCCGAAGACATACCAGTTCCCGACTCATGTGAGTTGCATCAGGCAGAATTTTGGAAAGAAAAGAAAATGGAAAGTTTTTTCCAAAATCACTTAAATTTTGGTTAAATAAAATGTACCGTGAGGTATGCTCCTTTCAACAGAGAACATTAGTTCAATTTATTTATATCAGAGCATTCCAACCATAAAAAGATAGTGAAGTCAATTAATTAATTCTGGTAATTAATTCACCATGATCTTCGATTATAAAAAAAATATTCTTATTTTTAGTCATTTTTTAATGTGATTAACTGTTGATTTGATTTTCACTATCTTTAAAATGTTTTTTTTTAGCTTAAACAAGACATTCAAGTTCGTAATAATGAGGCCCAACGTGAAGCACGCAAACGAGACAAGATTGATCGTGATCTATCTCAAGCAAAATCTGAATTGGAAGTAAAGATCTCAGATATCAAGAACATGCAGTCCCAAATTGAACGGTACAAGTCTGAGAAGGATAAACTTGAGCAACAACTAAAAGAGCAGAGGGTAAATAAACATTTGCAGTATTTCTTATAATATAGGCCTATAAGGCATATTCTAAAATATAAGCATTTGTTTTATTTTCTGCTTGATATCACTATATTTTTGGGTGGCTTAAAACCTAATGATGCATTTTTTACATGTAAAAGTACACCTTTTCCTATATTCAATAAATCTTCTTCTTCAGTGTTCATTCTCAATCTCCCACTGTATCTCTCTTGTAGCAAGAAATGGTACTATTAAGATTGCTAATAGGATGTAATCCAGAGATTGTAAATGGGTTGTGTCACAGTTTTATTTCTGCCAATGGCTTGACACATTCGTCTTTGACATAATTTAGTAAATCAAAGAAGGAATGAAAATAAGATTAGGATATTAAATGTAAATAGTATCGTAAATAGTAAATAAATAGTAAACTGATTATTTTTCTTTTGATTTAAATTATCAAATGTTAAAATGTTCAAACCTCAGTTTAAAATCATTCGTTTTAAAAGATCCGTGTCTTAAATATTAGCTGTATTTTGTGTTGAGCAAGGATAGGGAGTGTATTTAACTAAAAAATAAAACTTAATTCACTGCACATGGGATAGAATTAGAGGTTGTCTGTCTGATTCAACAGAAAGGAATGCATGTGTATAGTTACCATAGCTCTTTGGGTATTAATGTCTTATCTTTCCTTGATTAAGATCTTTGTTTAGACGTGCCATATACAATATCAAATTTATCCAGTGTGAATATAATTGAAATTTCTGCCACATTGTATTAAAAATGAATGTCAATGTCAACTGATTATTTGCTTGTGTACTATTGGGGCATGAATGAGGGAAAAATAGCAACACTATAAAATGCAATGTAAATTTAATCAACACTTGTAAACATATTGTAAGTGGCAACTAAGGAGGTTTTGTGGATGGGGTTGAATGTTGATTCACATAGTGAGTCAAAATGAGACATACGCCATGCTGAAGATGGATGTGTCTGACCAAAATGTGCAGATATAGCAGCTTTGCTGAGCAACATGAAATAATTCATTTAGTTCTCTGTGCTAGATACTGCTAATCTGTAGAAATTTGAGAACGAACACAGGAGAATAGCTGATTATTGTTGAATAGAACCTGTGAATATCATATAAGCTTAACAACATGTCATATAAAATAGATACATTTTGTCCATCTTAATGAAAAAAGTGTAGGAAATATTAGTGAAATATGACTACTGATAGTCTAAGATTGCTTGTAACTGGAATAGGATGAGCTGATCAACTAACATCCATACATTTACAAAGCCTTGTGAAAACATAGTGCTTGAATCTTTCATATTGTAAACACTGTCTACTGTATTTATACTATTAATATCACCTGTGTAGTTTGGGTCTGAATGCATAAAACAAAGTTTAGCAACATTGTGACCTGCCATGTATGTCATAAGTGGCAACTAAGGAGAGATTGGTATAGGATTGGAAACCTCATCTTATTGAATGTTATAGTAATTTATGAAATAGTTCAGCCACTTAATAAGAATGAACCCATATTGACCAGCAGCAAAAGCATACAATATGAAAGTAGAAATAGTAGTGGGCTGAAGAAAACCTAGAAGAAGGTGGATTGAAGGAGTTATCAACATTCAGAAATGTTGCAAATTATTGCGATCAAATTTGCTATAGCCCAAAAACAAATCGTCATTCAATTCTGTGATGCCTTACAGCAAAAGCTGAGAAAAGACAATAGATAGATAGTGATTCATCAGTTTCATGTTAAATTCAAAAATTAAAGGATGCAGATATTATATACAATCTGTAAACTAGGATATTAAATACAACACAGTCAGTTCTTTAAACAGATTATGCTATTCAGTAGTAGTTTGAGAATAAACACATAAGTAAACGAAGAAATTCACTTGATTGCAATTTGTAATCTTCATTACAAAAGTCATATATAAAATAAATAGGACATTACTATTGAACTATTGTTGAAATTTAGGCTCCACAAATCCATCCAATCGTATCACCAGTACAATGTGGATGGTCAGTGTTCAAACTATCTAGTTCAACAAGTTGGTTACAAGGTGAGTCCACTATCAACTCTGCTACAGAGCTGAAAAGTCATATATGTTTCACAACAATAATAGAAGTATTAATTTATATATATTTTTAGCATAATTTCTTCACATAGCAGTTTTTGTTATAATAGGAGCCATAATCCATCAGGGTTGTAGGGGTGCAACATAAGAGACAGTGAAAAATGTCAATCAAAGTCTCTGTTTTCATCCTCTCAGATGAGTGTATAAAAATCATGCCCTGACCACTCCTTCATGCTGTCAATAAAATATCTTCTGTCACCTGGTCTCTTTCAACTCTCAACTGTTTCATGTAAGATAGTTTCAGAAAGTTAATTGTATTACATGTCTAAATCAACTAGTTTTTTTATGGTCTGGTGAATATCAACATTCTGTACAGGTTTTGAGTGAACGCACAATCAGAGATGCAGAACTTCTAAACTCACGTCTGAACAAGATGTCATCCGAATATGAAAATCAACTTATCAGTGCTGATGCACTTGCACAAGAAAACCAAACTCGAGCTGCAGAACTCAAGGTAATGTATATAGTGTAGGCTTATGATTTGCAAATTCCATGACAGAAAATAAAAGTAACTTATTAAGAGGGTGTGAAAAAAATGTACATGAATATTTTGTTGTTAACAGAAGATGAATCAATATCAAAGAAAGCACTTAATCACTTTGTTCCTGGCAAGTTCATGTCAAGTGTGCTGGTGTTTTACTACTCTTTTGGTTCTGCAAATAATCCATCATGGTAACTGTGAAATCAAATATGCAACATATTTTTCAGCTCACTGACTGCACTCAATTTCTTGCAAAAGAGTATATAATTGAAGAATCCCATACTGGATGATCTGTGTGAGGTCTCATGAATATATATTATGTAGAAGACAGTCCTAATGTGGATTAAAAATTGTATTTACTGTCACTTAAGCTGTCTGTAGCCATTGATTACCATGTAGAAGCTGCATCATAGAATTGGAAATCTACATTTTTTGTTCTGATTGCAGGATCTATTCAATTAGTTTTGAAGTATATCATCAGGGCTACTAGCATAACTATGTTGTGGTTAGATCTGGTAAATTGTACATGAAGCTAGCTGACCAATTGGAAATAACCAATTGCAGAAAATTAGCCATTTTCTAAAAAAAAACTAACTTGAAATTGCAATATTTCCAATGTATTAATGTATATATTGCAGTTATTTTTAATTAAATTGTCTTTGGAACCATTGCTAATTAACTAGTTTGGCAAAAGTTGAAATATAATAGCTTAGTATTTGTAAAGTGTTTTTGTAATTCTTCTGTACATCCGCACGATTATACAATCTGATTCAATGTTTAAGTTGACCACTAGGATATCTTGATAACAGTGCAAAAAATTCACATTTACCAATTGCTCTGAATTTACAAGTTGTAACAGTGTGTAAAAAACAACTTAGAAATGAAACTGCTAATGCTAAGTACTTTTATTTTCCAGTTGCAACATATGGCTGTGAAACATGGACCCTAAATAAAACAGCGGCAAAGATTATCAATGCCTTTGAGATGAAATTCTACAGAAAATACTTAGAATATCATGAAATGAAAAAAATAGAAATTTTGGTATAATAAATACATTGAAGATGCCAGAGTTTCGGGTACTAAACGCAATAGCAGAAAGAAAACTACACCTGTTTGGTCATATAAAGAGACACAGCTGTTTAGAAAGACAAATAATGCAGGGTAGAGAACCTGGGAGGAGGAGAAAGGGCAGACCAAGAAGACAATGAACTGATGACATTAAAGATAAGGTGCATACTATGTTGAAAAATACAAGCCGCATCACCAAAGACATAGAAGGGTTTAAGAAGTTCATTGTGAAGACGAAATTCTGGAGAGATAATATAAATTATTTAAAACTAAGGTAATTTTTGTATAGGCTCCATTACAGATTTACTGTAGATATAGCTGGTGGTTTTTCTTGTTTCGTTGAAGATTTTAAAATTGTGAAGATATGACAAAAGCATTACCCCTGTGCATTAAGGATTGTATCCAGGTAGCGTACATAAAGAATGAAAATTTATTGCAGGAGACAAACAATATCTCTGAATAACACATCTCAATCCCCCACAGCCACAAACATTGTTACAGCACTATGTGGCTAACGTGGACTGTCAGATCAGTGAGATTAGTAAACAGGTCTCCAGAGAAGTAAGGCAAACCTATTTATTACAATGTGAAGGTAGCATAGCAGTTTAGGACAGCACTATCTGCAAATAGGCTTATAATTGAGAAAATAGAATGTGAAAGTCACAATTAAAGCAATGTTCAAGCTCAAGAAGAACAAGCTTTCAGCTATCCTCCGGACATGTCCCATGAAAAAACAAAAGCAGAAAGGCATATAATATTGAAAAATGTGTGCTCATACTTAGATGAGGTGTTCAATATGTGAGTAAATGAAGCCTCAGTTGAAAAGGCTAAGTAACTCTAGTCCAACTCTACTGTCAAGTAGTTGGTATACTGGAATCAGGCTCACAGATGAAAAAGGATTCATGGCTAGGAGAGTTAGAGAAGCCCACTTGAATCAAAGGTATACCAACATTATTTGATGGGCTGAGTGAAAGGGGCAAATAACACTGTTCAACTGCAAAATTAGCAGTACAATGTGTTTGCACTCTCCTGCTTGAAGCACATAGAAATTTGTGCTGATTATTTGAGAGAAATTGCACAAAAATAAAAACTATATATTACGAATATGGTATTTCTTTATACTGAACTGGCCCTTCTGCTAATTCATCTCTCTACTTATGCCCATTCCATGGAATTTATATAATTTCATGTACCAGTATGTTTAGCTGGAAAGGTAACCAGTGATTCTTCTTTCCTGTTCTAAGGAAACATCTGCTATTATGGAAACATCAATTTCATTGTAGTAGTTTGACACTTAAAATTCAACTAGCAGTCCATGCTTTCAATTTCAATATTGTGTATTTCAAATAATGTTGGAGCTTTTGTTCTATAATATAACTCTATAGTTGCATTTGATCACACTTAAAAATTGTTGCAAATCATAAATAAACCTTTGTTATCACTGTTTGTGATGGATGACAATTAAGAATCTGCACTTTGTTTCATTTATTGCATGTATAGGTAGTACTGTGATATACCGGTATTTCATTTTTCTCATTTTTTAAACTTCAGTTGAGAGATGAAGAAGTTAACAATCTTAAAAATGAGACCCAAAAACAGACTAAGATGAGGGAGGCAGTTCAGCGCAAACTTCGCAGTGTTGAGGATAGCAAGACAGAAATTGAGCAACAGAGAGAGACGCTAAAGGGACAGATTGCAGGTCTTGAAAGAGGTAAAATATTGTATAAAGAAAATAACAAGATAAAAATAATTGTTGATTAATTTGTAATATATCATCTCAGAAAGCCTCACTAGTCTAGAACACCAAATTGTGTCAGTAAAACTTTATAGTGATGCTCAAAATAAATTCTTTTCTCAATGCAAAAAAAGACAAAAATAATGATGATCTACAGTAATGGACTGAAACTTACAATAACTATCAACAATTAACAACTAAAAATTGTCAACCACATTGAATATCACAGGTCAACCATTAACACCACAGGATATTGTTTATCAGAGATTCGATGCAAGGTAACAACTGCAGCAAAACTCTAATATGACAGGATAATATTGAAAACAGGGTAATTAAGTTTTGATAATCACTGGAAACACAGAGAAGCACACACATACAAATATGTATGCTCAACTTGATGGTCTATTTGTTTGAATGATGACAAAGTTGATTCACATTTCTTGTGCCTTTCCAGGAGTGGCATTTATTAATGCCAAGTTTTCTGCAATGTTCAATCACTAAGAGTCATATCACCTGTCCATTTTATACCAGTGTTCATTTGCTGTTTAATTTTTCATAAGCAGAACTATTTACTCTACTATTGAGTCACCCAATATCTCAGTATTATGTTACCATAAATAATAAACACTAATCTATAATCAAGTTAAAAACTTGTGACATAATTCAGCCTTATTTTACAACTGTTACTATATACAACCATTAAGTTTGACTCTAGTTTTACTCTGCTCTGTCACATAATTTTGAGTTGTTATATAAAGCCTTGATTGCATTTAAATAAATAATTGGGAAGCCATAATTGGCAAGAATTTTCCATGTTGTGGGATGGCTCAGACTATCAAATGCCGTTTGAAAAATCAATAAAGTTGATACCCATAGGTCAAAAATGATTCCCAAATATTTCATTGTGTTGGGCTCTTTCAATAGTGTCCATTTTCAAAATAACATATATTGTTGGTGTATCTGCAGTGTGGTTATTGAAAGATATATTATAAGAATAATACGTCCTAAACCATCAGGGTCGCAAGTATGCCACATTGAAGACATGAATACAAAAATGCTCTCCAAATACCTCTGTCATCAACCATTCAGATAAGTAGAAAAATCATGCATGGACTATTCCTTGATGTTGACAATTCAGGATTTTCTGTTTCAGCCTCTTCTCTTTCCCTCTACAACTGTTCTTTAATAGAAACACAGAATTAATGATTTGAACGGATTCACTAATTCATCCATCACCATTCCACTATCCTATGTGGTCTAACTCATATTGTAATTCATTGACACACATGAATAAATTTCTACCATGCCATTATATTAAAATGTCATTAACATGCAAAATAATTCTACCAGTCCTTTGATCTGTCTGCCTGTAATGTGTACTGTAATTTGTAATGTCAGATGTTGAATTAAATATTCTCTTGACCTTTCTCATGCCCACAGAGCAGTTCTGAAACTATTGATGTAGACATAAAGAAAGCCACTTATACAAATAAAATTGTGAATTCAAAGTATTTTGTAGCTATTTTCTTATAATTTGGCAGAGCTAGAAATAGCCAAAAAACAGATGGAGACAGACAAGAAAGCTATTGAAGACCTAGTTAGAGAACGAGACATACTTAACAAGGTAAGTAATGTATAAATCTTTCAAACTCTATGTTTGTACATATTTGTTCTTAAAATGTTATCAGTCATGTCATTCAGCAGGATGTAGTTTAAAAAATAGAATGCATTTATTTGTGGTTTACAGCTTATGTTGCAACATCTATCCTTTTTTTGTCTTGACACATCTGACTTTAGCATGTTATTCGCTCATGTGTTGCCGGGCCTAAAAAGCAAATGAAGAATAGTGACACATTTACTTGTCTGGTAAAGAAATTTATGTTACAAAGTTGGTTGTCCCATCTCATAGTGGTCAAAGTGACCCATAAGCCATGCTGAAGTTGAATGTGTCAGGCAAAAGTAGCAGATATCACAAGTAAGCTGTAAACCATGACACAACACTTTTTGCTCTATGGTCTACATTCTGCTAATCTGCAGAAGTTTCAGAATGAAAACCACAGAAGAAGAAGAAGAAACATGACAATGGTGAGTTATTATGTACTTTTACAGTGTTGGTTATCTCCTGTGCCATCTCTACTTAGTTGTCACTCATAGCATGCGTGACAGATATTTTTGTGTGCTCCCATTTCAGGCCTCAGAAATATTATGGGTAGTCATCCTTGACAGAGGCTAGGATATGTTGTTTAATCTAATCTATCCACTTGACATTGCTGACCTAATAGCCTATTTAATTATGTAGGCCTATACCATCCTTGTAATTTGTGCTGTACTTTCTACTGCACTCTACTAAATTCCTTATTTTATTATTTCCTAAATGTGTGTGCGTGCATCATCCTGATGTTCAGATATATGATCTGCCTATATATGCTAACTTGAACTTGTGTATTTCCTTATTTAGGCCTACTTGTGCATGTTAAACATAAACTTGTGACAGCTATAATGGCATGACATCTGAAATGGCATGCTTACGCAGAATCATAGGCATATCGCTAAGAGACAGAATGAGGAATGTGGACATTAGACAAAGAACCGGCAGCACCCCAATCTTGGAATATATTAAAAGACAACAGATCAAATGGTTTTCACACATCAGCAGACTACCATCAGACAGCATACCACTGCAAGCAAGCTATGCTATACAGATACAGTGAAGGCAGACCTAGAAACTGACAATGAAAATGATGGACCACTGAAATAAAAGAGGCAACAAATTCAATAATATACTCAGCACACATGAAGGGCATCTCCAGAAAACTCTTCTACCCCTGCCACTTAAAGGCAACAAAGGGTTTAGTCAATAGATAGATAGTTCATATAATTTAAAATATTATTAAAACATACCTGGTACTATCTTTCAAAACGCTCTATAAAGTGCAGACGTGTTTCAAACTGATCTCCATTAAAAATTATAGGTGGAGTATCATACGCATACATATATGTGATATTCAAATTTCTTTCACTAGAAACAGATTTATTTTTTTGCCTGTTCTTACATAGAATGTTATTAATTATATTGGTACCCAACATTTTGCTATATCTTCCAGTATGGTACTAATAACGTAAAATTCTGACACATTTAACACCTTGGCTCCACATGAGTTCACACATATAACCTTGTAGCATATGTTGGATTGTACCATATTGTTGGCAGTTGCATTCATTCACAGAATCTCAACATCTTTCAGTGGGTTGCACATCATGTGCATCATATGCTGTATCAATGAAGTGCAGCAGATGATTCACAGTTTTGTGTATATATATTATATACACAAAATATTATAATATATAGACCAGGGCTATTCAATTATATTTACTCAGGGGCCAAAATGTAGAAAATGGATCCCCATGGATCTCATCACGGGCCAGATTTATAAAAAACACATTAAATGATTTTATACATTTAGTATTTTTATAACTTTATTTCACTGTTTTAGCAATGGTCCGGGGCCAATTACTAGTCCTCAGTGGGCCGGATTTGGCCACTGGGCAACCAATTGAATAGCCCTGATATAGACCTATAATAACCAAAATTCTAGAAGATATCTGACAAAGAGGAGAGTGCCACAGCAACACAAATAGGAAGTGGTAACAGTTAGGATAAGTACTGCAATGTTACTTTTACTAGGAAGCTAATAAAAAATAAATTACAAATAATGAATGTCAATGATAAGGAAGAAAAAAATGTAAATGAATAAACGAAAGAACACAGACATTTTCTATACTATGGTCAATGGGACTTTATTGAGAAACATTAAAACAACAAAAATATCCATATATTTTATTTTAATTTGTGTTTTAATATCTATTGAGAAAGGCACATTGGCCATAACATAGAAAACATCTTTATTCTTTTTTATTTTTTATTTAGCCTTCATTTATTATTTCTTGTGATTTACATTTATTATTTACATTTATTTATTATCATTCTTAAAAAAAGTGACATTGCATTACTTATCCTTACTGTTATCACAAAAATGTGTCAATAACCTATTAGAAAAATGTAGTTTTTAGAAATATGTATTTAATTACTATGTCAGTGACCCCAAACTGTCTGCATGTATTAAAAGTAAATGTTAACTTTAAAGCGTGAAAGTAAAAGTTGCCAAAGATTTTAATTTTCTTCATGATCTGCTCATGTATAATTTCAGTGATTTATTGAATTCCCAAACAGAACCTTCTTAAAGCTGCAGGTGCCACTCAGAAACAGCTGCATCTTGTGAAACTTCATGAACAATCGAAAAAGAACTTAGAACAGGAGATCTCTAACTACAAAGATGAAGCTCAGAAGCAGCGCAAGATAATTTACCAGCTTGAAAAGGAAAGAGACAGATATATCAATGAGGCTAGTGACCTCACTCAAAAGGTACAATTTTTTAGTTTTACCTATTTTTGCAATATGCTACAAGTAATAGGTCTATGTGGTATATGTTTATGAATCTTCATGAATCTGAATGTTTTTTTCCTCATTTTTATTTTACATGGTAAAAGTAAAGATGAATACAATTTTAAGAGAATACTTTAAAATCATTATCAAATCGTTTAAGTTCATCTCTTTTTTATGAAAATAATATTTGGTCTAGGTAATTTTTATTCATTTGTCATTTGTACATTATAAATTTGAAAATTTCGAGGCACACTATTCCCGTAGGTTGCTATTACTTTCGAGAAGGAACAGCCGCTAATTGGACACCGTAGAGAGAACAGAGTGCTAATTCAAAGAACCGTTATTTTTCTGGTTGCAACATATGGCTGTGAAACATG
This sequence comes from Meghimatium bilineatum, assembly GCA_034231615.1. Classification (NCBI taxonomy): domain Eukaryota; kingdom Metazoa; phylum Mollusca; class Gastropoda; order Stylommatophora; family Philomycidae; genus Meghimatium; species Meghimatium bilineatum. The sequence continues at coordinate 43,834,319 of CM067298.1, forward strand.
GACCCTAAGTAAAACAGCAGCAAAGAAGATCAACGTCTCTGAGATGAAATGCTACAGAAAATACTTAGAATATCATGGAGGAAAAAAAAGAAGAGAAACTCAGATATTATAAACACATTGAAGATGCGAGTGTTGGTTAATAAATACAATAGCAAAAAGAAAATTACACCTGTTTGGTCATATAAAGAGACACAACTGTTTAGAAAGGCAAACAATGGAGGGCAGAGAACCTAGGCGGAGGAGAAAGAGCAGACCAAGAAGATGATGAACTGATGAAATTAAAGATAACATGATTACATCGTTGGAAAATGCAAGTCGTTTGGCCCAAGATATAAAGAGGTTCAAGGAGTTCATTGGGAAGACAACAATCTGGAGAGCATATGCCACATGACACATTATACATTCACAAACTTTAAGGCTAACAATGCAAAAATAAAGCAAATTTTATGCACTTATTAATTAAAAAAAAAATACTTAATGGAATCAACGTCTATGAGTTCAGTGTGGTGTCACAGGTTCTCAGCTATTTTCAATGTACGTTTCACTATAGTAGATACAGCAACAATCTAGCAATCGTTTATTGTATCAGAAAACAAAAGTGGTCCAATCACATACATATTTGTTTCACTGCAACTGAGATAGGGGGCTATGTAGAGTGTCTTTAGTAGGCCTATATAAATATTTTTTGTATTAAGGATTCTTTTGGTCTTGCTAGATCTTCATGACTCTCCATGTCTTAAATTCCAAAAGCAGCTCCAAAACTGTTGCTTCATCTCAGTCTACTGTAGTTGGGTGTGATTTAAATGTTTATCAAAAGCTGGACAGTCTTAAAATATTTATTATGAAGTCTGTATTCCTGTCCCACATATAGGGCCTGCATATTTTGTGTGGTCCATCCTGAACCAATATTGGTGGTCCTGTAATCTGCAGTGGTCAATAGGCATTACTAATTTATGCTACAGTTGGGTCAAATCTTTAAAATTTTCATTTTGATGTTGCTGACAAACATGTACCCCGGTAATAATTTCTTTCAGGTTCTACAACATATGGAGGATGTGAAAGTGCGAGAAATGCAGATCTTTGATTACAAGAAGAAAATTGCAGAAGCAGAGACTAAACTAAAACAACAACAAAATTTGTATGAAGCGGTTAGGTCAGACAGGAACCTATACAGCAAAAATTTGATTGAGTCACAGGTATGATTTTTAGTAACTTCATAATATTTACAAGCTGTGGTACTTCCTTCTTTGATTTTAAAATAAAAATAAAGTGTAAAATAGTGAAAATAAAATACAAGAATAATAAGAGTGATGTGGCTTTATGAGACATATTACTAATTTAGTTGATAACTAGAATGTTCAATGAGGAAGTTTCTGAATATAAGAAGGACTGGAGTAAAACTCTTCATCATATTTCAATTAGGAAAATAATTATCCTATTCTATGTAGGCACAGTATTGCTTCTTTTTAAAAATGTTGTGTTCTATAATTATTTGTCCAATTTGTGATAAAGTTTGTTGGTGGAAAAAAGTTGTGTCCTTCTAAAATTACATTTCAATTATTTTTTTCTAATTAAAATTTTCTGTAATAAGGAAGTTCTAATGAAAATTAGCCTGTAAAGAAAACTCCAAACAGCAGAAATATTATACAATTTTTTGAAAAGGTTGTGATAAGGGATCGAAACTATTCTTGTGCAGTAGAAATGGCAGATTTCTACTCCAAAAAAATGCAAATGTTACCTTAATGTCTGATGCAAGAAAGAAGAGATAATGATTATATAATAATGAAATTTATTAACAATGGATGTTAAAGTCATGCAGTTATATTGACTGTAGGGTCAAAAGTTGTCAACAATGATACTACCAAATGGTTGCAGGCTTTCTCGTGAAGATGTTAACATATAAATTATGGAACATGATTTCTACATAGGTGCCTATAATACCATAAATATTTTCTGAACAGGAGACTTCTTCTTAAACCACTACAATTAACTGGGAGTAAGATTTCTGGGTATTAAAAAAAGTTCTGGAGCAGCAAATCCCCACACCCACACTTGCACATTGAAAATAAAATCTTTATTTCCCATAATTCCTGGGAATTAAAAAAATAAAATAAAAAAAAATAATCAGGCAGCATTAATATTTCAGATTTTCATGATTTATTTATACAGGATGAAATCACAGAAATGAGACGAAAGTTGAAGATTATGACCCATCAGATAGACCAGCTCAAAGAAGAAATTCAAGCAAAGGAGGCAGCATTAGTCAAGGAAGCTGTAGATTACCAAAGAATTGAGAAAGAGAAAGACACCCTCAAGGTGAGTATATTGTGCAAACTGAAAAAGAATTGCAAATGAGTTGGAATAAATGCTTTCTTAATTGTCAGATTAGGAAAGGAGCAACTATAAAAATAAATATATAGATTAAATGGCCACATTTAGTAGTGATTGTTTTCTTACACTTCCGGTTATATGGCGCGAGATGACGGTTGTGTTATTTCTTTATCATCACAAATGGAAGTGTAGCTTAATGTTTCAGAATTCTTCATCTGCAATATGTGGCCTCATTAATGTATATGTTAATTAGAGATCACAGCATAGCTAGGTGAGGCTTTCCTGATACAACCCTGTGACAGGATTAACAATCAGACAGTGAGAACTCAAAGTGCTCATAGTAAAATGGAGGGTTACCCAAAGACAAATATCAACTCTAAAAATGACTAACAATGCTAAACATCAAACACAAAACAACACATTAAATTTGTTACAATCAATATTTGTGAACTGAAAAATAAAAAAACAAGATCTTATAGATGAAATGAAAAAAGAGAAACATCAAAATCCTAGGATTAGCCAATACAAAAATTAAATACAAATGCTGCAGGAAAGTACACCAAGATTATACATTTATATTTAGTGGAGTTGACCCAGTTTCAAGAGCTAAACGAGGGTAGGCTTTCTCTTAGATCTGACACTAGCCCAGAGCATTGTTTGTGTCACACATCAAAATGAACTTTCAATAGCAGTCACGATTACAATAGACAGTGTAAACACAACATATTTATAGGCCTATGCCCCATGTAACACACCAAGCAACCAAAACGAAAAAGAGGAAATTTGTGAGAATGTAAACAGATTAATAAATAACAGCAACAATGAAGATGATCTATATATTTTGGGATATTTTAACACACATTTTGGTGCAAACAGAGAAGAAATAGAGGAGTATAAAAGATCTTTCAGTGACAGAAGAAACAATATTAACGTCAACGGTTATAAACAAATAGATACATGCATCCAGCACAACCTCTTTATAACGAACACCTTCTTTAAACATAGACAGTCACAAGTGTACATATGGTATAAATTGATCTTTCTTGGAATGCAAGAGCCAAATAGACTTTATACTCACAAAAAGAAACAATAGACAAAAAATAACAGACACATGAGTAATACCTAACATGTGTGCAGACACTGACCATAAGGCAGTAATAATAACAGTCAAAACATACAGAGAAAAAAATAACAAGCACAAGAAAAGCACAAAGCACCAAGGGTAACTATGGTAGATATAAAGAAATTGGAAGAACTAAATATGCGCAGAAAATATATGCAGGAAGTTGAAGAAAAATTTGCAAAGCTACCAGAAAACAACCATCACATAGAAAAAGAATGGAAATATTTCAAAAATGCCATAATTCAGACAGCAGGAAATATATGTTAATATAAAAACAATATGGGCATGAAACCAAAGATAAAAAAATTAGTGGACAGAGATGTAAAGAATGCAATGAAAGATAAAAATACAAGAAATGGGAGGAAGCAAAACGCATGAAGATTACTTAGCATACAAGACAGCAAATATTAACACCAAGAAAATCATCAAATTTGCAAAAATTAAGTCATGGCAAAAATATGGAGAAATGCCTAATAAGGATAGACAAAACGCACAAAAGATGTTGTGCAAGAAAGTATGAAACATTAGAAGTAAAAAAAGACATGAACCAACATAAATAATCAGTGATGAACATGGCAACATACTAAATAGGACCCAAAAAATCATGGAAAGATGGAAAAATTACGTCATTCAACTGTTAAACTTAAAGTAAAGAGAAGTGATTCCAACAATAAATACAATAGAAGAAGACCTAGAACCATACACCCTGAAATCCAAAATTGAAGATGCAGTTAAACATTCACCAAATAACAAAGCACTAGGAATAGATGGCATTTCTATAGAACTAATAAAAATGCTAACAGTGACAGGTATAAAGTGGCTACACAGACTGTTCAATGTGATATGGAAGACACAACTGACACCACAGTAGTAGAATACAGCAGTTCATTGTTCCCATCTGGAAAAAAGGCAGTAAAAGTGACTGCACTAAGTATAGAGAGGCATATTACCCTTAAGCCACATAGGACAAATCTTAGCAAGATACTAGAGAGAAGGATGCGTGCATATATAGAATCACGGTTTAACAACACACAATTATTTTGGAAAAATAAAATTTGTACAGATTCCATCTTCGCCCTTAAACAACTTTCATGGTTGGTTGGTTGGTTGCTGATCCAGCGGTCCATGGGCTCATGCCCTTTGACCCAATGCCATTGTGTGATATATGCATGTGTTTGTGAGTTGTTGTTTTGTTCCATATAATGTGTTCCATTTATCTGGCCCTGGAGGGAGAAGCATTTTCCTGATGTCATCCAGCGCTGGACATTCAAAAAGGTGGTGGTCAACAGTTTCATATGGATGAGTGCACAGCCGGCACCCTGGAGTGTGTTGTGGTTGTATTCTGTTCAGGTGATTGTTAAGCTGTACATGTTGTGTGCGCAGTCGGAATATGATACTCTGGTCTTTTCTTTCCAGGAGGTTGATATTGTCTTTAGGATTTGGGCTGGTCATATATTTATAGATTTCCCTCCCAGTGTTTCCCATTGCCCATCTGTTCATCCAATTTTCTTTGTTCACAGATTTCAGAATCATTTTAACTGTGTGCATTGCTGTTTCTGTATAAGGCTGTTCTTGTTGTGCTCCCCTCTTTGCTAGTCTGTCTGCCTTATCATTACCAGGTGTGTTTGAGTGGCCAGGAATCCACTGCATAACAATGTTGACATCATAAGATGTGAGCAGCTGGTTTGCATGGTGGTATATTTCAGCTAGCTCGGGTTTAGAATGTCCATCACATTCCAATGCTTGGAGCGCAGACATAGAGTCTGTAAAAATAACAATGTTTTGGACTTTTGATGGGAAGGCATCAAATATGGTCTTCAGGTGGTACAGGGCAATTTCTAGTGCTGTTATTTCAGCTTCATAGTTAGAACATATCTCCCCACAGGCATCAAACAACTCATCAGATGTTTTGTCTGGATATTCTATATAGACACCATAACCTGCTTTGATAATGGCTTTGAAGGCAGACCCATCAGTATAGACATGAATCCATTGTTCTGGGTAGGTGTCTATTGTTTTCTGTGTTGCTTTCATAAGACTTACTGGGTCGGAACGTTTCGTTGCATTATCTCTTAACTGTGTTTTGATTTCTGGCAATTTAAAGCCTGTGTGTGGTGGTAAACATTTTTCTACTCTTTGCAGTCTTTGTCTCTTGTCTGGAAGGTGGTAACTGTCTTTTATTTCATTGACATGGCTCAGGACTGACTTTTGTTTTATTCTGTGGTTTGGTTCCCAGTTTTCTACAAGTTGTTTATTTGGGTGGTCTTTGTTCATTCTTTTGTTTCTTTCATAAGTCTCCATTGCAGCCATATCTCTCCGTATCTCAAGGGGTTCTATATTCGTATGTATTTCACATGCAGCCGTCGGTGTAGATCTCATTGCTCCACTAATAAGACGTAGGGCATTGTTCTGCACTCTGTCTAGGGATTCTACATTTGTTGTGGAACATGTTGTGAGGAGTGCACTGTTGTATTCTAAAGCAGAACGTATGTAACCAAGGTATAGTCCTCTAAGGGTATCCTTGTCTGATCCCCAAGATGTGCCAGTGAGTCTTTTCAGTAGTTGTAACCGTTTGAGTGCTTTATTTTTGATATTTTTTACATGCTTCTTGAGGGTGAGCTGCCGATCAAGTGTGATTCCAAGATATGTGGGGTGTTCTTCTCTTGGCAATTTCTGTGTATCCAACCATAGACTGATATTTTCTTTGGCTACCTTATGACTCTTGGTAAAGATGGTATAGACAGTTTTCTCACAGTTTATTTTTAGCTTCCATGTTTGACAGTATTCATGTAGTCTTTTTAAATCTCCATTTAGTCTTTTGGCAGCACTTTCAACATTCTCATGGCTCTGCCATATTGTTAAGTCATCAGCATAGAGGGCTTTTTCAGCTTTGATATGTTTGGTAAGGTCATTGATGTAAATGAGAAAGAGGGTGCAGCTTAAAGCAGAACCCTGTGGTAAGCCGTCCTCTAGAACTTCTTTAGATGAAATTGCATCATTTATCTTTGTCTGGATTGTTCTGTCGATGAGGAAGTATTTTATCCAGTTGTATAGCTTTCCACTAATTCCCATCTCAATCATCTTCATCAAAAGACCCTTTCTCCATACTCGATCATAAGCCTGTTGTAAGTCAAAGAAGATGGCCACAGTGTGTTTGTTTTCCTGGAATCCATCATGGATTTTCTGTGTCAACCTAAATAGTTGGTCTTCTGTGCAACTGCCTTTTCTGAAGCCAGCCTGTTCATGGCAGAGGATGTTTGAGCTCTCGAGGAACCAGTAAAGTCGTGCGTTAACCATTCTTTCTGCTAATTTCCCAAGACATGATGTTAGGGATATGGGACGGTAGCTTTTGGGTTCATCTGGAGGTTTGTTACTTTTCAGGATGGGAAAGATGTGAGCATTTCTCCAATGTTTAGGCAGTTTTCCATTTCTCCAGGTCATATTTATTAGTTTAAGGAGTACTTCTTTCCCTGATGTGCTCATGTGTGTTAACATTTCTTTATAAATTTTATCTGGTCCAGGAGACTTTCTTGGCTTTAGTTTCTTCAGCCCTTGTAGGAGTTCCTGCATACTGAAGTCATCATCAAATATGGTTGAGCCAGAGGTTTGGACTTTTTCTTGCTGCTTCAGTAGGTACAAACGCTTCTTGTCAGCCTTGGACAGCTTCCCTACTCTGTTCACACTGGCAAAAAAGTGGTTAAAGTGTTCTGCCTTTTTCTGATCTGTGGTGATTGTTCTGTTTCCATCTATCACAGGTTTATCGTTTGTTCTTCTTCTTTTCCCAGACAAATTATTGATCAGCCCCCAGGCCTTTCTGCCATTTTTCCTTAGATCTAAATTTGCGCATGTTTTTGCCCATTTATCATGTTTGGCCTTCTTCACTATTAGTTTTACTTTGGCACATGTTTTATTGTACAGGATTTTTGCTTCTTGTGAAGGTGAGATCTCAAGGGCTTCTCTTGCTTTTTTCCTATCAAGGATTCCAGCTTGCATTTCTTTGTTGTAGAATGGTTTGTATGATTTCCTACTGCCCCTTGGGATGCTTTGTGATGCTGAATTGAGGATAGCTTTTGTCACCTCTGCAGTAACTGTTTCTATGTCATTGCTTTTGATTTTACCTAGCAGGAAGTCAGATGTTTCTTGGAATAGTTTCCAATCTGCCTTGCCAAAATTCCAGCGAGTTTTCTGTTTGAAATATGCTTTGTTGGGTGTAGTTATGGTGGTGAGGATTGGTCTGTGGTCACTTCCAATGTCATCAAGTATTTCTAGGGAGCAAGCGTCTATTATATCAGATGAACAGATAGTCAAGTCAGGTCGACTGAGAGATAGATGGCTCCTGTGCAAAAGTGTTGGTACAGACTTTGCATCTTGAAGGACAGACAGGTTTGTTGTTTCACAGAGTTCTTCTATATATCTTCCTGTCTTATTGTGGTTCTGGTAACCCCAATGGGGTGAGTGACCATTAAAGTCACCAGCAAGTATTGTTTTGATAAATTGTGTTGTATGGATTTCAAGTAAATTGCATGTTGTCTGAGGTGGGCTGTATATGTTGTAGATTGTGTATTTTCCTCCAGTGTGCCAGATGGTCACCTTCTGCATGTCTGTGGGATTGGCTGTTAGTTGGGTGACTTGTCCCTGAATGTCATTCCTGATATAAGTAATTATGCCACGGCAGTTGGTACACTTACAGGCATAGCTGGTATATCCTGACAGATATGGGTCAGTGTCTTTGTGTATAGTCTCCTGTAAGAGGGCCACATGTATCTTATGAGCATGTAGTAAATTAGCGAGCTCTAGTGTTTTGTTTCTTATTCCACAGATGTTCAGTTGTAGAATATTAAGTGAAGACTTTGTTTTATGAAAATCTTGGCTCTGCTGGTTCTCCCTCCGAGGTTTTCTGGGTTTAATGTTTTGGTGCTTGTGTAGGTGTTGTTGCTGTGTTGTGTATTGTGCATGTCTGTGTTTGTGCTGATGTTTTGGATGCGTTCCAGTAGTTAATTTCTCAGACAGAGCAGCCTGGTTACCCGCTGCCTGCCGCGGACCTTGATAACCGAGGCGACGTCCGATCTCGTTTGTAATTAGTATGTTTTGTACTGGCATTATATTGCTGGGGAGTCTGTGGATTTTCGTCCCACCCCGGGCCAGAGCCAGTGAAAAACTATCACACCACTAGGAAGGAGGGTTTCAACCTATGAACTGCTCCGAGCCACTGCAGCCAAGATAGGGTTCACTGTGCTCATTCCCCGCCACCAATTGACTACTGGTTATGCCGAACTTCTCTATTGCTCCAGGCATGCAACCAAATGTTCAAGTCAAAAGGATCGTCACGTCCTGAGTCAGTGTGCCTCTATGATGGACCTCAGCCATAGGAAAAACAGTGCTGTCAGTTTCCTCCTCCCCACTGCTGCGCAGCAAATCTCTAGCTCTCTCCCAACCACAGAGGGTGCATACATAAACAAAAGGAAAGGAATACAACATGGCATAAAATACATTGTAACATAAAAATTAAAAGTATGAGAGGCATAATTGTATAGATGACATGCCATGAAGCTTCTATAATAGATAACCTCAATATGACGGCATGTCATCTACTTATGTTTTTCTGTTGCATGGGTGGTTTGTCTAATGGGCCATTGGTGAGACCCACAGACGCAAACCATGCGTAAACAACTTTCATAAAGAGCGAAAGAAAATATCCAAGACTTATTTATGACTTTTGTGAACCAAGAGAAAGCTTTTGATAGAGTGGATAGAGCACAACTATGGATAACACTACAGAGATATGGAGTTCCTCACCATCTGATAATATAATACTGTTTTGAATTTATAATATCCACTCATTTAGGCATATGTGTATTTACAATCTTTTTTTTTTCTCCACTCATAATGTGTACCTTATCAAAGAATACAGGACATTATCCAGTGTGTTAGATCCTGAGGTTGATGTTACTGACTTTTGTCTATCCATGGAATTTTCATTGATGGTACTATGATTTCATATAAGAGTGGCCCTGTAAAGCTTTACTTAAGTTTCCAATGTTTGCTTCCACAGGCTGAACTTCAGAAGATGAAACAACAGGCAGTTAATGATAAAGCTTACATTGAAGCTCAGGAGGCTGAGGAGAGAAAATTGCTAAAAATCATTGCAGAAGCAGATGCAGAAAGACTTAGACAAAAGAAGGAACTTGATCAGGTCAGTATGTTTCTCCATGTCTTTTCAGTTCTCTCTATTTTGTATGTACAATTTTATGTTCTATATCTTGTTCCTTTTTTTCGAACATTATCATAATGTGGTGGATGGGCCACTAACAAACTGACTAAGCAACTCCTCATGCATCAGTAGCTGTATCTAGTTATTTCCTTGTTTCTTACTCTTCCCATTTCAACAAATTTACATCTCCACTCTCCCAATCCAAAAGTATTTGGTATGATTAATACCAAATAAACTACTAGATTTATTTTAAACTAATAATGGCATTGTTTTTTGATGTAAGTGAGTCACAAATGACTATTTTCTTCTTTGGATTTCCTGGTTTACCTAAATTCCATTATATGAGAGTTATAGAGGCAGATATAGAAAAAAAATTAAGAACAGCAGGGGAAATCTTGACAGATTAGAGCATCAATATGAGGGTTTATTAGTAGCTAGTGGATACTCTCAAATTATCTGCACAAGATAGAAAAGTGTATGATTTGAACTGACTAGGTCACTCTTCTCAACAATGCACAGAGTATTACATGGATCTACTGTCCAGATAATGCTGGTGTCAGAGGAAACAAAAGAGCCGATGTGTTGGCTGGTAAAGCTTTGATGAACGACACTGAGATAAGAAGAGACAGGATTGAATTGATTAGAGCGGTGATGGGTACTGTATGAGAAGATTAGGAGGAGGTCGAACAAGACAATGTACATATTCAGAGAATGGTAGAAATGGGAGGGACTAGAGGCGACAGTAGAAAGTGCTCCTTCTTGTGAAAGATCAGAAGAACGCATAATCAGCAACTGACTAGGACACTGAGCTTATACACTTTTAGATGGCTGATGAAACAGCAAGCAAAGCATATATGGGAATGCCCCAGTGCTGTGATGCTTGTTCCTAATCAAGAATCAAGACCCTAAGAACACAAGAATTAATAAACCCATGTCCTGCCTACTACATCTTAGCACTGTAATCTATTTACAAGGGAAGGAGGATCACTAGAACAAATAGAATGGGACTTCTCCTATCAAGAATGTACTAACACCATGATAAAATCAGAATACAAAGCAGAAAAAAGGAAAAGTGGAAGCTGGCACATCCAACTGCAGAATGTAATATCTTTACTATCAAATATAGCACCATCATTTTCCCTGATATTTAAGTATAGAAAATGTGGCAATTTTGGGCTTCAAAAAAATGGCAAAGAATAGTCTAAAAGAAGCAATAGGAGGATGCACCTCTTTGGTCGAATTGCAAAAAAATATCTGACATACAAATTAATGATGTGTCACTTCAGGTTTTTTTTTCCCCAAGTTTACTGAAGAAGTGTACTATTCTATTGCTTATATTGTAACACTAACAAAAACAATATGTGATATTTCTTAATGGTGCACTCATCCAAAGAGTAAAACAGTTTTAATGTTATATCATGTCCAGGTGATCAGTGAAAGAGACATTCTTGGCACCCAACTAGTGAGAAGAAATGATGAACTAGCTCTTCTGTATGAGAAAATAAAAATCCAGCAGTCTGTGCTAAACAAGGGAGAAGTTCAGTACAACCAACGATTGGAAGACATCAGACTTCTGAAACTGGAAATTAAAAAACTTCGTCGAGAGAAAGCAATTCTTCAGAAAAGTGTTGCTAATGTTGAGGATCTAAGGTGATTTTTATGTCATCACTGCTTTTATTTTTCTGTTATTGAATATCTGCAATCTAATCCATTGAAAATATTATAATTATAATTTGTTCTCAGTTTGTTATGTATCTTTTCTTGATAAAGATATTCTGGCTGCAACATCCATTCTATTGTCTATTGTCTTTCCCTAGGTGAATGATGGTTGATCACATTCACACTTGCCATTAAATGTAGGGGTGGGAGCTTAAGCTGTTGTTCCAAGACCAGATGTGGTGCCGTGGTTGCATTTAGTCCATGTTTGTTCAAAGCTATCTTGATGTTTTCTATTCAGCATTTCCTTGGTCTACTTTTGGCCCTATACCCAGATATTATTTTGTTATATGCTCTTATTGATATTTAGGTTGGCTTCATTCTCATAAGGTGACTGAACCATTTTACGTGCTGTCTCTCAATATGTTGAATACATGATATTATACCAACTCTTTTCCTAATTTCTTCATTTCTTATTTTATCTAGTTTGGTAACCATTGCAGCTTTTCTCAGACACTTCATTTCACATGTAATGATTATTCTCTGCTGCGAAGCTGTTAAAGACCATATTTGACATTGATAGCAGAGTGTTGGTATAAAATTGTTGATATTATCTGTTTTTCTATTTCCATCTTGATCTTTGGGTGAAGAAGTAAAGGTGAAAGTTGGTAGGTCACTGTGTTTGCTTTCTGGCACCTTGTTTCTATTTCTCTGTCTAGTCCTCCATCTTCGGAAAAATTGTTGCCTAGACATTAAAATTATTTGGCTTGCTTCACTTTGGTGTTATCTATTGTTATATCCATTGGTGTTGCAGATCAATTCTATCTGCTTTGTAAAATTTTATATATTATTTGTGTGATTTAGTATGTTTTTTGAATGGTAAAATTTATTGCTTTGTGTTTTATGTTATTACTCATAAGTGTTTTATATCAAACCTGTTATTATCTATATTTTACATTTCTTTATTTGTATTTCTTGAGTTTTGTTTTAAAATGTTCCAAATATGAAAATTGAGTGTTTTAAAAATACAGCAGAAGGTTTTTTTAATGGAAAGTGTGTCTTCTTATTACCTCGATCTGTGGTTTACAGCACAGCTGTGAGATCTTTTGTCTGCCCCTTATCACTTATTTTTGAATCAAGGCAGCCACATGGAGGTGGATGGGTAAGGAAGGTGGGGGGAGGGTGAACTCACAGCAAACTGTATTAACATAAAAAAATAAACCTTTACCAATCTAGGATGCAAGATAGATTTTAAAACTAAAATGATGCGCAGTGTTGTAAAATCAACAGCAGTACTAGTTTTTAACATTATTTTTAAGTATTCTCTGCCATATGCATGTGGCAAAATATTATTTAATTTTAATAGATATATTTTGCTTTTATTCAGGCATGAGGTTTACCATATTCAAAGAGAATTGCTCAGAGAGAGGACTAGGTGTAAGGCTCTAGAGGAGGAACTGGAAAACCCTATGAATATCCATCGCTGGAGGAAGTTGGAGGTAAGTAACATTTAATTGGCACAATGCATGAAGTTTATAATTGCAGTCATAGGTTTTATTCTTCATAATGATGATGAGCAGATATTTCTTGTTTCATGCCATAAGACAATATCAATGAACATTTTATGATTTCTTATAGCATTTTTTATATTCCTGCAAGGATCAGTTGAGGTTTGAAGGAGAAAAGGTGGACAAAGAAAATCCGGGATTGACAACATCAAGGAATAATCAGGGCAAGGTTTTCTACACTTATCTGAATGGCTGAAAGAGGGCTTTAAAGTAGAGAAAAAGCTGGGTGTTCTTATTATACTAGTATGTGTTGCTGGTGCCTGAAAGTGGAGCAAGGAATAGCAACAATATGACCTGCCATGCATGTACTAAAAGGTCATTAATAATGTTTGGAGATGGAGTTGATTTTCCCATCTCATAGATCATAGGTTCCCAAACTTTTTCAGGCAACCTGTGCAAAACATAAATTTTGTAACACACCCCTTTATGACAGTTTTCAGTAGCTGTTTCATATTTTCAATGTAAATAGCAACTAATGATATATTTCTATTTATGCTGTTAAATCATTGAAAAAAGTTGCCACTGTGTGCTTCATCTTGAACACAGATATTTCTATATCAATTTTGAAGGAACAAAGCCCATTTGTAAAGATTGTAAAGTGTATGATCGAATAACATTATGAACAGTTTCATACAATGATTTAAAAATGAACATTTGGAACACACATTAAGAGATTGCATTACATTAGTAAGAATCTTATTGCAATAATTAAAACACCATCAAATATATTGCAAAATTGTTCATTGCGAACTTATAAAGTAAAAATACAAAGCAAAAATAACAAATTAATGTGAAAGATGAGCTTGATGCATTTTTAAATGTTATTTTTAAATATCTGGTTCAACTGTCGCTACAACCAGTTTGTAAATCGCTATGCTCAGTTATATATAATTGGTTCCAGTTCTTAGACAGTAAATTCACTACAGCACTAAACTCATGCTCAGCCGAATAGGAAGATGGAAATGCAATTAATAATTGCTGCACGACTTCCAATAATTCAGGGTAGCGTGTTGGTATTGATTTCTGAAGCCAGAACCTTTAGTATCTACTACAGAATTTTAATTTTAGTTCTTCATTTGTTGTGAGTTCTATGAGTTCCACTTCTAAATTTGATGATCCTGCTGTGTGTACATATGAGAGGGAGCCACGTTAGCGCAGTGGTTAGCGCACTGGCTTCGCATATGAGTGGTCCATGGTTCATTCCTCAGCTGAGGCGGAAATGTTTTCAGATCGCAACGGCTCCCAGGTCGACCCAGCCTTAAATGGGTACCGGATTAATCCGGGAAGTAAAGACTGCGAGGGAGAGGAGATGGCTACCACCCTCATTTGCAGAGCCTGTGAAAGGTGAGATCGCTAACATCTCACACCCCTACGGCATTAATAAATGCTATGGGTTACTTTACTTACATATGAGAAGAAACTAGAACTCAATTTGGTATATTTATGTTTAGAAAATCCTTGAATCTCTCATTGAAATAAGCATGGAAATCCTCCAAGTGCTGACAGTATGTAAGTAAATTTTCCTGTTTGAGAGGCACTGCTGATAAATTTGAAGTTTGCTATATTCCCCTCGGCCTAGATTCTGCTTGAACAGAAGCATTTCCCCACAAAAGCAATTTCGTTATTTGTTTTAATTAAATTTAATTCATCACTTTGTAATTGTAGATTGATTTCATTAAATATTTTATATAGGTCTGTCAATAAGCGATGTAATTTTTGGCAAAACATTCCATTCATATGTATATAGTCCTATATTCTGGTGTTAATAAAAAGTCAATAGGGTCTACCTTGGAAGCTCTCTTAATTTTTTAGAACAGGAAAACGATTCAGTGCAGGAGGAATTCCTTTGGGAAAGAATTTAACACAGATGGTATTGGATACTGAGAACAATGTAGCAGCTAAAGGGCTAGTCCACCACCCAACAGTTTGGCAGATATAAATTTTATTCTGGAGCTTCTATAATAAAATATACTGTATCTGCAAATCAGCTTTCAGAGGATGGTAGTGCAGAATAACAATACAGATATTATAAATAAATAACCATATAAATGTAATTTCATTTTAGGGTAGTGATCCATCTACGTATGAGATGATACAAAAAATACACACCCTCCAGAAGAGGCTGATCAAGAAGACAGAAGAAGTTGTTGAAAAAGAGTTGCAAATACAGGAGAAAGAAAAATTATACCTGGAACTGAAGCACATCCTGGCACGCCAACCAGGACCAGAAGTCGCTGAACAACTTACCATCTACCAGCAGACATTGAAAGAGAAAACCAAACAAATGAAGGTAATCCTATATGTTATATTAGTTTCAAATGATTAAGAATGGCTATCATATAGAGAACTCTTTTTCTCTGTGAGAGTTTTGCAATCCTTCTGTAATATATTTAGAAGTCCCTATAAAAATGGAGACTTTGTTGAATTATTGATTTGTCAAGTGGTTTAAATGATGATGTCAGTAGCTTAACGGAGAAGAAGAGTTACTAGTACAATAATATTCAAATAGTAACAATAATAATAACAACACAGTGGGTGCCAATAGCAACACACTTGGTGACAAATGGTCAAGTAAGTCTGATTGTAGCTTTCGACCAGCATACACTATAAGCAAAGCTTATAAATAAATATGGCTAGTTTAATAGCAATATTCCACTATTAAGAGAAATTGGTAAAATTAATGAACATATGACTGTCAGAAGCAGGTGCACTGGGCTATCTTGCTGAAGACTCTACTAAGGTAGAGTTGAAGAGAGTAAAGCATAGTTAGGCAAAAATATAAGTTGTAAGAAAACATCATCAGATGGACAGTATACATTCAGTCAGAATGCACCACCAAGACAAGAAACAGAGAATATTGAATGTTTGTTGCAACCAACATTCGCACCAGAGATGGCACTTGATGCTGATGTATTTCCTAATTATATGAGATGGACATGAAAATTATTTTATATTTTAAAACCGATTCTTCTTCTTCGTCGTTCATTCTCAAACTCCCGCTGGATATCCCTTATAGCAGGACCATGGTCCTACTAGTTTTCCAGCAGGATGTAGTCCAGAGAATGGAAATGCGTTGTGTCGCCGGTTTATTTACGCCAGTGGCCCGACACATCGTATTCGGCGGATAAAACCAATTCAAGTTTGGATTCTAAATAGGGGCCTATATACTTTTATATGTATATTAAAATGATCCTACGATATTCATACATAATTATACGATCTTATAACTTTTATGTGCAGTAATGGGATACAAAGGGTCTTGCACTGCTCTCATGCTGACCAAGAGGTAACATAAAACCAAGATCTTAAAAGTATCT
This sequence comes from Meghimatium bilineatum, assembly GCA_034231615.1. Classification (NCBI taxonomy): domain Eukaryota; kingdom Metazoa; phylum Mollusca; class Gastropoda; order Stylommatophora; family Philomycidae; genus Meghimatium; species Meghimatium bilineatum. Next base: position 43,850,525 of record CM067298.1, read on the forward strand.
TCTCGTGGTGCCCCCCCCCCCCCCCAGAAATATAAATACAGCTCTTGCTGTTTTCCTGGCTAACACTTTTAGGCTCGAGTCCGTGGATGTTGTAGATGAATGAAAATTGTCTGCAGAGAGACAGGAAATATCTCCGAAACCTCTACGCCAATACATCCAACATCAGTATTGGCACACAATAATGCAAGTCATCTGTGCATTCCGTTTCGGCCGAGTTAAAAAGTAGAAACATTGGAGGGGCGACCAATGTAAATTTCCCTAACATACTGTGAAGTTATGAGTGCACACCGAATTTGGAAAACGAAAACCCACTCTAGAAGGCAGCGTAGTGTGAGTGTGTGAATGAATTCAGTGGCAACTTAACTACAATAGTCCAGCATGGGACCGACTGGCGGAAGTGCTGTTCATGCTCGAGAACACACACAAGCCAACATGTCCCATCACAATTGACCCCATTCAAAGTAGAAGTCATGACTCAAGGGGCCGTTGGATACGCCAACTTGATCATGACCTCCTGGGAATGGAAAAAGCTTCGAATATAGCTCCCCATTGCACGCAGGATAAACATGCAACAAATGTCGGGGAGTGCATTGTTCAATTGTCTGATTGAAGCAGTGTTGAGACTCGAAATCTGGACACTCCAGAAAACGCAGGGGGGGGGGGGGGGGTGAAGGGGCGGCGCAAGTCTCTAACGACACTGCAAACCAAGCCCAACTTGACTGTCGGACGTTACCCAACACGGCTCATACAGAGAGGATTGGGTTCAGTACCTAAGGGCCCACTGCGAAGCCCCTCGTTCGAGATTCGTATTTTACCTACGTCTTTGGGTAACATATGCAATGGCGATGGGTCAAAATACACAGAATGCGCCTCACGATAGATTGGAAGGCCTCTCAAACGAGCGAGGCGAGTGCGTGAGAAATGCACAGGTCAAACCCCAGACCCCTGACGTGTTTGGCAAAGCAGCACCGCGTCTAGGAAGTTGTATCAACCCTGAGTCTAATTCGATCACACCATTACCCAACACGACTCATACGGAAGAAATTAGGTCTGGAACCATATACAAATATACAAATACCATACACAAATCCAATTTCAAACAAAAGACCTTTATCAAGAACAATGCATAGCACCCTATTGTATATGACAATCACAATGTGATAGTTGGTAGTGCTGCTTGTTGCTTGGCGTGTGTTATGTTTTGTGTTACAAATGGTCTTTTCATCGAAATGTAAATTTCTGTGTATTTCCCTGTATGTTTTCAGTGATTAGTAAAACGTTATTGCCCTGTGCTTTCAAATTTTCGCCTAATACCATAAATTATGATACATGATAATAATGGCGATACAGTAACGGTGTTTTGCTATGAAGAAGTCAGAAGGCGGTTGGCTGTCATGTTAACGAAGCTGATACATATGAAAAACATATGGCTGAGCTGCTGCAAAACAACAATACTAACATTTTGGTCATATCAAACGCCATGCAGCCTAGAGAAGACCATAATGGAGGGATGATGCCAGAGTAATGAACAAGAGGCAGACCAAGGAGATGATGGATGCAAGATGTTAAAGACCACCTGAATATGACAGTAATAGAAGCAGAAAGACTTTCTCAAGATCGACAGAAGTTTCGAAAGGCTGTGATGACTAATACATACTGTTTAGGATATGCCACTTGATGATGTTAATTATGCAACAAAAAACAACCTGCATCTACAACAAGTATGTATTTTTTTCAGCATTAATTAAGGTTTAAAATATGAGTGTCTTGAAACAAAAATATTTTTATGTTTGCACATGAACATTCTATCATCAATGTCTCAGGTTATGGCTTCAGAACTGAACATGTACGAGTCTCAAGTATCAGAATACAAATATGAGATTGAGAGGATTGCTAGAGAATTGCAAGAAGTGAAAAAGAAGTACTTCATGCAAAAGAAAAAAGATCAACAAATGAAGTGAGTTGTGTCATATATACATGTGCTGCTATATTCTGTGGATCATTTTTTTTATTATCTTATGTTTCCGGGATCTCTGTGGTGTAATTATTAAGTTTTTTACCTTGTGCTTAAGAGGTCATGGGTTGGAAACAGGCTCATGACGTCTTGCTTACAAGACAAGTTTTGTTTTAGAGATACCAGGGAATTGTTGATTGGAGCTGCAGGTATGTGAGTGGTACTCTTGACATGTGCTTTACCACTTTGTTGAGAGGGATAGAATGCATCCCCCTATCCAGCAGCAGTTTTCCCAAATGCAAAGATCATCAACACTCCAAAACGGTGAAAGGCTTTTTAATATATATATATTATATAAATATTATATATATTAAACATCAGCAAATATTAACTACAGCAGCCGTTCAATGTCTCATTGATGTTCCATAGGTATATCGATGATGGGATCGGCACCACTGACATGCCTGAGACTTATCTGTCATGCGTCATACACTTCATCGACAACTTCCACCAAGCCATCAAGTTTACATCCAATGTCTCTACCTCCCATGTGAACTTCCTTAACATATCAATCACTATCCGGCACTCATGCCATAGCACATCGAAATATTACAAATCGACTGATGCGCATAGCTTTCTCATCTACACATCCTTCTATCCGTCACGATTCCCTTTCATTTTCTTGACTACTTCTGCTGCACCGTCTTTCTAGTGGTGAGGGTGATTTTCTAGAGAATGTGCATGCGCTAATAGATAACTTCCACTTTGAAGAAATTTCCAGTACACAATACATAAATAAATATGTATACCCTGACATGGTTCTGAGATCTGCCCTCTTGCAGGTGTGCAGCCCTTCCCACCAAGATACACCATTGAACACTCAGAGGTCCCCTTCTTAGAACAGGTTCAAATTTCTTCTCACTTTCAACACCCCATGTCTCTCATCTATGTAATGCCCTATGTCATGACACCCCTTTTTTCTCCAGTCAGATCCAAAGAGATGCGTGAAGTGTTCTGCGACCTTCTCTGGTTGCTTAGTAAGTAAAGTAAAGTAACCCATAGCATTTATTAATGCCGTAGGGGTGTGAGATGTTAGCGATCTCACATTTCACAGGCTCTGCAAATGAGGGCGGTAGCCATCTCCTCTCCCTCGCAGTCTTTACTTCCCGGATTAATCCGGTACCCATTTAAGGCTGGGTCGACCTGGGAGCCGTTGCGATCTAAAAACATTTCCGCCTCAACTGGGGAATGAACCCAGGACCACTCATATGCGAAGCCAGTGCTCTAACCACTGCGCTAACGCGGCTCTGGTTGCTTACAGACGAGATAAGAAACTCGGATATGTATTGGTCCAGAATCATCTCAAGCTTGACATTTCTAAATATATAGGCACCATCAGCTGCAACGCATAGGTTGCTCCACATGTGCCTATGACACACAGTCTCGGTCTGTCACATTCCCCCAAATGTACCTTCACCATTGAAGAGTCTCACGTGCGTGTCCCACAACGTCAACTATGCCATCATCTGCAAGTGTTGCACCATGACGTACATAGGTGAAACTGGAAGGAAGCTTGCAGACGGATTATGTGAACATGTGTACATAAAAAACCAGACTAGTACTCTTGTTGCTGACCACTTCAATGGCACGGGTCATCGTGGCGCCCATGGTATTTAAATGACAACCATTAAGTCGTGCTTCTCAGATGACCATACCTGTCATTGAGAACCCCATGCATAACAAGAACAAATCACATTTTTTCATAAATAGGGGCCTATGTTTAATCCTGTATCGGACTTAAAGTAATTTTCAAATTGTAATGCATCCGGACATAACTGATATGAGCATGCACCCGTAGTTGAAATGGATGTGCTTCACCCAAAATCGGTTGTAATTTATAAATAGGCCTATGCAACAATAATATTACTTGGTGTGTAGTGATTTGACAAAGTTAAATAAACATGCCTATGAAAAAGAATAGGACATTCTCAGACAAAAATGTAAAAAGAATAAATTATGATGGATATGCCACATGCTATGAATGCTGCTGATAGGTATTGCTAAGAAATTACCGTCATAGAATATCCCAGAGGATAAGAGCAGATGGCAGAACAGGAAACTGCTGAAAAAAGATATTAGAAGTAGATCTATGCAGAATGTAAGCTAGATCTGGAGAGACATTGAGATAAATGCGCAGGATAATGCTGCATAGAGAGAATTTGCTGATGGTCATAGTACCTCTCTGGGGTAATGCCAGAAGACGTGTACTTTAAATTTGCGAATTTGTGAACAAGAATAACAAAAAAATTGGTGGAACATGATGATGAGGCAATAAAAGCAGACGTCCCTACTGTAAACTAAAAAGCATAATATCATCTATATTCCTTTTGAATGCTTCAATAAATAATTCTGACATTATACAGCTAAAGTGTACTTGTTAATATGTGATTTAAACGTAATAAATGTCAAAACAATCATGTAAAAATTACTGTCATTTCTGTGGTAAATAATTATAGAATAAAATCTAGAGTGTTAATGTTTCACTCTGGGGTAGAGAAGAAATCTGATATCCTTATTATAAAGACTCACTGCCCTTGACTCGAACCTTCAGGGCGTGTGTTTAGAAGATATCTGTATCCCAATTTTCTGATGTCTGCTCTTACACTTAAAGATAGTCTGGCATCGTTAATGATTCCTGTCATAAAGAAATCTGTCTCCACATGAGATATTTTTTTCATCTGCTAAAACATATCAACAATTATTTACACAGGGAACGTGATAAAACACTGTTGCAAACTGGGATACCCCATATAATGTCACAGAGAACAGATGCTGCTCGTTTCACAGGAGGAGGTTTTAATCTTAAGACAGCCAAGTCAGCTGCATAATAAAAGCGGTCAATAAATCATGAAATGAGTTTTCTACATTGTATATTCTGTATTAATTACGCATAATCTTGAGAATTGTTGGGGACTGACCATACATTTTGTCAATAATTTTTTTTTAAAGTTTGTCCCCCTCCCCTTTTATCAACAACTTGTCAAGAATTCAGGGCCCTCATTTCTTAATTATGTCCACTTTTTAGCCCCTTCTCCTCTAAAAGATTTATTTTGCAGAAAAATTGTGAAGAAGGGACATAATTTTTATCTGATTTTCAGAAAGATTTTTCAAATTTCAAACAGTTTAATTGGTATATGAAAAACAGTTTTGGTGACGTCAAATTTTGTTAATCCCCTCATCCCTTGTCAACAACTGTAAAAAAATTTTGAGACCTCCTCCCTTCTCTAATTGTTGACATAATTTATGAACATCAGCTTATCAAATATCTGCTGCAACTTGTGTTTACTGCTGATAAATTATTTACTATAGAACTGACTAATGGAGAACTGCTAAATATATATATACATTGTAAGAATTATGTGTGTTTCTTGTATAGGTATATGAACACCTTTCGTCCATATTTATGATACAAAATAAATTCAGGGTCTCAATATTATTAGGCCTTTATTTTATTATAAGTAATACTATAGAAGTCAGATGTGGTGGTCCATTGACGCAAAAAATGGTGACAACGCATACATGTTCTCTTGGCTACATCCTGGTAAAAATATAGTAGTTGTCCCGCTACAAGAAAGTTCCAGCAGGAGTTTAGGAATGAATACAATTATATATAAACTCTTAAATTTTATGTGCTCCTTGTGATTTTCAGTTATCCATATTTTACTACATGTCACCTGAAATGACTTCCGACATTAATCTCTAGAAAACAGTACATAAATATGCGTTTATTCTGTGTATAATAAGATTTTAGAGTTAAAATTGCAAATACATAAGATTATCTTTATAATGTATATTCCCAAATTAAAGCAGAGAATGGAAACACAACTGTATCTGGCCTTATAGAGGACATATGTTTTATTGTATATTATATGTGCTTTAAACTAGTGATTTTTGTACATATTTGTTTTGTGTAAGATGTTTAGGTTGTTACCTAAAGCACAACCATTGTTTTACTAGGTTTTTTAAATACATTAAGTAAGATTCAGTAATTCTATTTTCATAATATTTGACATTTCAAGTTATCAATGGTCGATTTTACTATCATCAAGACTAAATTTATTATACAGAAATATTTCCGTAATTATATTATTATTCAATCAGGGTTGCCAGATGATTATTGGAACAGTTTTTGGCCAAATTGGTGGCTAAAATGTATCATATGTACTTATCATGTATCATATGGAAACATTTCAAAATTGTGCATAAATTATACTAAAAATATGCCAAATTTTCAGAATGCTACTATTTTTTAAACTTGTGTTACCTCTCTCCAATTATCAACATTTATTAGTTTCAAATGACACAAATGTTATTGCTAAGTCAAGTTTAGTTCTTTCAATGTATTTTTTTTAATGTGAGCTATACATAGACAGGAGAGCAATGAGTGTTTTGTGCATTGTAAAATTATATAGCTAACGTTTTACTATGTGGTAACTAAACTTTCAGTAAAATTGCTACCGCAAATATTTCTGTTCTTATTGTTTGCATTATCAGGCCTCACTATAGCAACAAAGCTTCCATTAAGACTTTCTGATTAAAGTATTATCAAATACCTGTTTGTAACATGAACTCTTCATTCTATATTTATACATGAGTAGAATAGACTGCGTTTATAATTTAGTTAATTAGTAGGTTATTGCTAAATGACAGTCTGCAAGACGCATAGGGCCATACAGTTAATAGGTCTATCAACAAAAGAACTTGCCACACAATGTTTAGCCAAACGTAAACGAGAGAATATGGGGATGCATATGTTATAAAGAAAGTTAAAAATGGCCACAATAAATTTCATGGCCAGTAGCATTTAAAAATGATCAAATGTGAGCAGTTTTATACAAAATGATCAATATTTCAATCCTATATTCAGTATTTCGGATAACTATTTTTTAGTTATCCTCCAACTACGCCAGCCGGCATGGCACCTGATGATGATTTTTAGTGGGATTCTTCTTCTTTCTTTCTTTTCGCTTTAAATCCTTTTATGCCTTGCAGCGCCGGGTTAGAATAGTTCTATGCAGATGGCTTTTTTGTGTGTCTCATATTTATTTGTTTTCGTTGATTATTTTATTTCTGTAATCTATCTTTTGCATGGTCTTCCTCTGGCTTTGTATTCATCGTGTCTGTATAGTAATGATTTTTTGAGGCGGACTATGATCGCAGTCTGGAATCCTGTGAAAACCACTTAATCTGCTGTCTTCTGATGTAATCCAGGATTAGCATTGTGTTTGCTTGTCGTCTGATGTTTTCATTTATAATTCTGTCTCTTATTGTTACTCCAAGAATTCTACGCAGACAGGTCGTATCTGTTGTAACACGTTTTCTTTTATCGTTTGTTGTTAGTGTCCAAGTTTGACATTGGTAGCACAGTGATCATATGATGGTCGTTCTATATAGTGCAGTTTTAGTATTTATATTAGCGTGTTTGTGTTTGAAAATAGGAAACATCTGTCCTAAGATCTGGTATGCTATATTGCAAGTGGGATTCTTTCATGTTGTAATAGCTTTGACAACATCGTTTAATATACAGTGCATACTTTCAAAAACCTTCTCATAATCAATGAATGTGACAAATGGTGAGGAATATTCAATAGGTCTACTTCTGATTTCTCTATTATAATTCACAGTGTTATGATGTGATCAATAAACAATTGTTCATATATGAAGCCTACCCACTCTTTTGTTAATTCTCTGTCAAAATGTGTCTTTGAAAGATTTAATTTAAAACTGATAATGAATCTTCAGTTTTAACAAGAAATCTAAGAATCTAAACATTAGAATAATACTTATCCACAATCAAAATACTTTGGTAATAACTGTTACACATATACCATAAAAATGCAGAAGAATAATCAGTATGTTTTTTTCGCCCGTATGTTGCCGGGGCCCGAAGAAGGAGCAAAGAAAAGCAACACTGTTTACCTTCCACGCATATCATAAAAGGCGACTAAGGAGGTTATGGGATGGAGTTGGCTGTCCCATCCCATATAGGTTCAGTGACCCAAAGCCATGCTGAAGTCGGATTGTCAGGCCGAAATGCGCATATATCGCAGCAATGCTGTAAACCATGACACAACGCATTCCGTTCTCCGGACTACATCCTGCTAATCTGCATGAGTTTGAGAACGAACGCAGAAGAAGAAGATGTTTTTTGAGGAATAGGAAGTAAACATATTGCGTGACAATTGTGTCAATAGGCACACATAGGCTACACATAGTAATGCAGTGTATCAAGACCGTAGATAATGGGTAAGGGGATGGGAGACAGGGGAAGTTAATTAAACCCCTCCCTCTTGGAAATATGAACATGCCTTTTAGTATTGATTTAATACTAGAATCATTTCCAGGAATTTGGATAAACCCTCCATCTTTCTCCTCCCCCACAACCGTTTTTCCAAAAGGTCACCATAATCTCATGAGAATGAAGGGAATATAGGCCATATGTAAAAATGGGTCAAGGAACTATTCTTTTTATTGATTAGGTCAAAACCTTCCCTTTTACAGAAAATGTATCTATGAATCTGCTTTATATACATTGGATTAAACCTAATCCTTGACTATTAAACTGTTTAAGATTACATACACTATATAACTCACATGACTTTCATACAACTTGTCTTAGAAATGTTTTGAACATCAGGTTGCAAGACAAGATTCCGGATACCACTGTCTTTGGCAGATCTTGTATCCCTAGCATTGACAATTTTCTTATGCAGACACATATTCGCTGGACAGGTCATCTGATACGCATGTCAGATCATCGCCTGCCAAAGATTCTTCTCTATGACGAATTGCAGAAGGGGATACGATCTCAAGGTTGTCAAAAAACACAGCAAGAACGTATTAAAGACCTTACTGAAAACTTTTGAAATAAATCAACATACATGGGAAAACGCACAAAATAGAGATAGGGCCTATATGGCGATCTACAGTAAAAAAAAAAAGCGCAGGATCTTTTGAAAAGAGGAGAAGTGCAGCAGCTCAACAGTGTGGAGTTGCTAGAAAGTCACGGGTAGGCAATAACAAAAAAAACCCGTCCACATTGGTAATTCCATTCCCAAACTGTCCAATAATATGTGCAGCCTGAATAGGGCTTATTAACCATTTACGAACTCACAGTAATAGACATAACTCTTAACTGAATTTTCAGAAGCGGATGTAACTAAATTTTATCATCACTTTTTATGGACGAACAATAAACTATATAGAAGTGATAGTAAAATATAAGTGATAACACAAGTGCTGAATAATATCTACAACAGTGGATATATAATTTGATGATCATTCGAAATCTATCTTCACAGCTCTACTAAAGCAACCTAGTGCCATAGAGTGTGAAGAACAACAAACAATTAATTTAATGAGTCATGTGACAAAACTATCATGTACATTTTAATTAGAAGAATAATAAGTAAAATAAAACCAGAAATTGGAGACAAGCTATGTGGATTTGTAGAAGTCAGAAACACAAACAACATGATATAGATCTTGAGAACATTACTATAATGAATTACTGAAGTAAACAGTGATCTATAGTTGTACTTTATTGACTACGCTAAGACATTTGATAAGGTGAAACATAAGCAATAATTATACATTTTGATAAATGAAACATTGATTGTGAAAATCTAGTAATAATTTTGTTGTCATGTGACGTATTCTTTCCATAAAGTAGTCTTCCTTATGAATCTCTTGAAATCCGCGCGGTCTCTGTCAATTTGTTCCGCCTCCTCCAGCGACATGTGCATGTGTTCCTGAATATCTCTTGTCTAGCGACGCCTTGGTCGACCTTTAGCTCTTCTGCCTTCTATCTCCCCTTCCAACATCAATCTTGTCATGCCATCATGTCTCTTCACATGGCCGAAAAAGAACAACTTTCTTCTTAATATGGTGTTTAAAAGCCAGCCTTCTGTGACGTTTATTTTTCTTAGCACGTCTTGGTTGGTCTTCCTTGTTGTCCATAATATTCTCAAGACACTTCATAGCACTTCATTTCGAACTATTAATAATAAGGAATATATATTAGCATAAAGGTGCAGCTATAGGAACCGATACCAAATGGAAACTTTTCAACACACGGGGTTAGACAAGGTTGTGTGCTGTCACCTTATCTATTCAAATTATACAGTCAAAGAATAATGAGATTCACGAAAGATATGCTAGGAAAATCTGTTGGAGGGTATATTATAAACAGTATACGATACGCTGATGATACAGTATTTTTATAGCTCATAATGACACACTATTATAATTAATCATAAATGTTATTGCATATGTAAGTGAAAGCAAACGGCTTAGTACAAATATCATAAAAACTAAAGAAATAGTAATAACAAGGACAAAAATTCCCCCAGAATGAAATATCAAAGTAGATTGGACCAGTCTGAAGTAAGTCAACATATTCAAATATTTGGTTAATGTAATCACATCAGATAGAAGATGCAATAAAGATGTAAAATTTAGGATTTTCCTGAAAATTCAATATTTCACAAGATGAACAAATCCAATATAACAACCTACATCTCGTATATTGTTGCCAACTGAGGCGAGAAAGAGAGATCTTAGAAGATGTAAAGAACAAACTCTGATATATGGAAGTGAATCTTGGACAATTAGCATAATAGTTGAAAGTTTTAAAGAGGTAGTAGAGATGTGGTTTTATATAAAATTGTTAAGAACGCCATGTGCCGATAAAGCGCGTAATGATTATATTCTTAAAGAAATTAAGGTACAATACAAGAATCAGTAGACAGGTTTTTACGGAAAAAATAGCTAACATAATTAAACGGAACGAAATTCCGATAAAGACGCATATACCGACTCATCCAATATTCGACATGATGAGAGCCCCTGACCACTCGACTGAGTGGGAGGTGGATGGCCAGTTCATTGTGTGCAAATCGCTAGATCGGTATTTTAATGTACGACTTTTTAAGTTTTCGAGATAGTGCAATAGCATATGAAATTAAAATGTTGGCATGATGTCACGTGATTTGTCCACTGATTCTCGTATTTTACAGAAATTTATAAAAAAATAGAACTGCTCACTCGCATTATAGACAGTCCACATATTTGGACACTTCGTAAAAAAGAGGAAGGATGGAGTACATCGTATCAACAGGCAAGCTGAAGAGCAAGAGGGGTATGGGAAGAAGAAGATACCAAAAGAGATGTTGAACAGCCTGTCGTTATGGCATGGGAACATCGGTATTGAAAATAATTGACAACACATGAGACAGAAGATGCAAAGACATGATAACTAATGACATAAAGCATGGACTTTGAGAAGAAGAAACACTAATTAATAGATTAAGCTGCATAAATGTATACTGGCGAGTTATCAAGCATATCTTGAAATTTCCTATAGAACAAGGTTTACCTAAATCTTTTATCATATTTGAGAAATAAATAAGAGGCAACAGTATGTACGTTTATAATGTAGCTGTGTAACAATAAAATAATGTGGAACACGGATTGTTATTATGTTTCTCTATATGTTGTCATAAGTAGCAGAATAACTGACTTTGGATGGATGATTAGATCAGAGTCATGAAAGTGAGAATCACAATTTGTTGATTATTGATGCTCAACATCTTTGACATCTGAGATTCAGAAGGGCCAAGCTTATAGGTTTAAATCACTCATGTGTTACCAGGGCTTTAAAGGAGAGCAAAGAATAGCAAGGCTGTGACCTGCCATATATATTGTAAGAGGTGACTAAAGAAGTCTTGGTAGAGGATTGGGGGGGGGGCGTAATAGTGTACCATCCCATAAGAATCAGTAGCCTAAAAGCCATACGGTAAAGGTATGTCCCATGGCAGCAACCTGCCGTTGGGGATGAAGATAACTCTTCCTGTACTAAGCCGCAACAACTATTAGGTGGGGTGGCCAGTTCCCTTTCCTTGCTGTCTTTATAAAGTTTTAATTTATCAGGCGAAATGGCTCAGATGTTGCAGTCAAGCTGTATGACGTATAAAATGTTGAAAGTAATCAAACTTTCGGCTGAGTGGTGATCATGTTGGATTTATCTACACAGATTTAAGCCAGAAAGTTTATGTCTGCATAGACACATTAAGTTGTATTTAGCAACAATGTTCATTTATTCCACAAATTTTTCCGTTCAATCTCAGATACCATGCCGATATGATTTAAGCAAAGGGAATTAAGGAAAATACACAAATGTCATGCAATTAAAAGGACAAATTGTTTGATCGTTTGGTTATCGGCTGTGAGCCAACATCATTGTACTCTGGAAGAATCCATAGAGGATCTAGAAAGAATTATTAAATAATAAAGATCAAACAAATAAAATATGTGGGACATATTAAAAGACCTGACACCTTGTTGAAGAAATTACTTCAGGTAGTCGAGGGGAGGCGAGCAAGAAGGAAACAGAGATACGAGTGGGAGAGTAACATCGCGAGATGAACAGTTAGTCTAATATTACAAATTACAGTTAGTATACCACCAAGATAAGAGACAGGTGATTTTGGAGGTGTGTTATAGGCAACCTCTGTTGCGGATACGGCACTTAATAATATTGAGAGATTAAGAAATCAATAGCCTTAATTTGCTAGATATGGCTCAATCAACACCTGGAGTGCGGCGTCAGTTATACAACTAACAAGTATGTTTCACACTCCTTGTTTGTATTGGTTTAATTTGTTGCAATTGTTCATAATTATTATTCATAAATAAGCACTTTATACTTATAAATATCTAAGTATATATGAATTTGTATGGGTGTATGAAGACGCATGAGTCAAATGTGTGTTCTAGTGTGAGTTTTCATGTTTCCGTGAAATCTTTTCACTGCACTTGAATTTCATGAAATAATCTCGAGATTGCTGTGTATAATTTGAAACCCCTAGCGATTTTACCCGTTACCTCATACTGTGTATGTACTGGATTACACACCGGAGACTCGCTTAATATCTGCATCAATTGTAATATTTCCTGCATCGAACGGAATTTATATAATTCAATAACATGCGCACACATTGATTACACTAGTAAACGAATAAAGCTGATGGTGTACTTTGGATCTCCCACTATACGAATAACATTTCACTTTGAATAATCGTGCAGAATATGATTGGGATTACAAATATGATGCTAAAAGTTAGAGAATTATTTGGTTTTCTTTCACTTTAATGTTTCTATATCTGTAATTTTGTTTCTTGAATTCACTTCACTATCTTTCGTAGCTCATACAGAGATCTATTGAACTATGATTTTAGTATTGTCTTTCTTAACCAGTAGGTTTATCACAGCGTTTCGAATATTCGGAATATTCTTGAAGAATATGCTCTGCAGTCTGTGTTAGATATAAAAGAAGAAAAGGAAATATAGTCTAATACTGCTTTTTTTTTTTTAAACTGCAAAATAGCAATACCACAAACAGAACATTTTTAAATTCAAGCACCAAACAAATACTTTGTAATGTAAACTAACTACTTCCGCTTATCGCGCGAAAACATTAAAGATTATAACGATAGGCAAAAATGGATTACGAACATGGTAAATAAGAGCTTAAAAAACACTTTTCCGAATGACTAAGGACAGAGCTGTTTGGTTGGCATTTTGTGCCGATGTAAGATGTGGCACCCCTACGACCCTGAAAGGTTATGGGTAATTATTATTATTATATAATAAAGTGCTTGATAAATATTTAAAATTGCACATGGCAAGATACCATTAGAAACGAAGAGGTTTCAATGATAATAGTGAAGGATCGTGCTTGCCTTCAAAGCATGTCTTGAAAATGAAGGTGTTTTTTTGTCCCTAACCCCTGGGAATTTGCGATTACCAGCTCTTACTTCTTATGTGCGGTGGCGTGGTTTCTCGGAACTTCCTTGCATTCCCAGGAGACTTCAGCTTTTGGATAATGCAATGCCTATTGAAGAAGCCTTCTACTCGAAGGACACGACACGAGCTGTTAATTTGCCTGGATCAACCACTGTGCATCTTTCCTCCGGCGAACTATTCCTCGTGTATACATGTAAATTCAAGTAGGATAAATGAAACATTCTTGAGGCTTACGGGAACTGAATATGGTCCGTTCTAACGGCACCGAATCGGGAACTGTCGAAGTGGAAGAAGTAGAGGAGGGAAAATAAAGGCATGAACAGAAAAAAATCAAGGAATGGACAGGACAAGATATTTACACACTCATCCACATCGCTGAGGATATAATTCGCTGGAGGACTCTGTGTGCTGAAGCATCCAATGTGGTACCCCTACGACCTTGAAGGTTCACGGGTTTATTGATGATTGATTGATATACAAGATTATAATACGAGATCTGCTACACCACTGTCAACGTTGGTTGCAAATAATCATTATTAGAAAAATATTTGTAGTACTATGGGTTTCTGAGAAACACTTGTGAAAACTCGTCAAACCTTTAAACAATTCTCGACTAGAATCGATAATTTTCTGGAGATAATTTTCACCAGTATAGCTAGAAAATGTAAATATGGTAAAGAACTCAGTTTTATAAAAAATTCGTATTGTGACGTTGAAAATCCCGTAGCATATCCTTTTATCTAAAGATTCGCGCATCATTGCTAACTACCGCCGTTGCTACTCCTGTGATTTTCTTCCCAGATTTGCCATTTTTCGATCCGTTCTGGAGATCTGTTGTTATTTCGAAGAATTCGGAATTTTGTTTCTAGTTTGTATTTATGTGAACGTAGTTGGATAATGATTAATTCAATGTTTAACAACTCGGCATTACTGTCTGTATTAGAATTGACGAAAGTCTACAAACCACCTTTAACTCCAGGCAGCTTTCCTTGTCTTCTCGACTGTGATTGTGAGACAACTATCATCCGCCAAAAATAGCTCTCGGAGACTATTTTTAATAAGACAATCAATGTGTCAGACTCTCAGTCCATGCTTTGAAGTAACCAAATTGGGCGGTGTCGATATGAAGTGTGACATCTATATCTAATTTCTACTTCGTGGGTAACACTTGTACTTACGTAAAAAACAGATTTATATAATCGTTTCACTCAGACACGACGGACTATAACTAAAACTAGTGGGTAATGATGTGCACACAAGAAAACATACAAATTACAATACACAAACCATATTCAACGTTTCAACCAAAACGACTTTATCAAGAAATGCACAAAATATCAAAAGATGACGAATAGAAATTATTAAAACACACAAACGTATCCAACGGAAATATGGAAATGAGATGCCGGAAGGATAGGAAAACGTAAATATATGTGGACACGAAACAAACAAAAAGATAACGTAAATGACGTAACAAAATGAATGAAGACCAAGACCGCACTAACCCAGTACTAGACTGGACTAGAGTGATCGAAATTTAGTCCAAAAGGCATGAGGGTACCCAATTAAAAAATAAGACGATTTTCTAGAGCGTACCTAGATCTATCATCGGTGGTGCAAGATCTGATGGCAGTTCGTGGGTAACACATAGATTTATTGACATACATGCGTGCGTGACAACGAACAAGCAGACTGACGATCATCTATAGAGGGTGTGTTAAAAATGAATCAAGGAGACGTGTTGAAGTTGCTTCATGATTGCAAGCTGGAGATGGATAGGTCTACTGCAATTGTTCACACTTCTATGAAGATATTATGGGTATTAGGGGTATTAAAGATTAGGGGTGTCTTACTAGGTATTAAATGTGGCATTAACAGACATTCTCACAAACTTTGCAGAATTAAGAATTTATAGGATCGTTGAACTACAGGGCTCATGTGGTGTACATATTGTCGATAATCGAATGAGTAAGGACAACTCTTGTCCTTTCCATTCCTTATGTTGTCTGTCCATGTCTTTATTTGACCTTCCCTGCCTCTCTCTCCCTTCCCCACTCTCGATGGTTCCCTGCAGTATTTCTTTTACAATAATCATGTCTGCATATATGTCCAAACCATGCTAGTTTTCGTCGCTCCACTAGTTTCATCGTTTCTTCTACATATCCACATCTCAATGGCATCAATTCTGTCCTCTAATTGTTTATTTATTCTTCATGTTTCTGAGCCATACACTAATATATATTAGTTGAAGCAATTCATAATTCTACGTTTTAGCTTGTTTGTAATTTGTTTAGGTTAGTATTTTCCTCATGTCATTGAAAGTACTTTTAGCCATTCATATTCTCCTTTTAAATTAGGATTTCAAATTTGCCATCAATTTTTATTATGTGTTAGATATATTGATAATGTTCTACTTATTAAACCAAACTATGTATGATCAGAACATGCGTATTTCCAGTGGCAATGTACGTTTGCGAGGCATGGACATTAAATAAAACAATATCAAAGAGAATCTCTGCTTTCGAAATGAAATGCTGAAGAAGAATTTTACGTATACCATGGACAGCTAAAACGACGAATTAAGAAGTGGTAAGACCAATAAACGTCGAAGAGGACTGGTTCCTTAATAACATCATAAGAAGAAAGCTGATATCCTTTTTTTTTATTTTGATCATATAAAAAAGACATATCAGCATGGGCAGATTGATAGCTGGAGGCAGAGTTAACGGCAACAGGAGAAGAAGGCGTCCAAGACAACGCTGGTGCAGTTATATATCAGATTGCTTAAAAGTGTCTCTAGCTGAGGAAGGTCAACTCGTCCAGAATCACGGATTGTTCAGAGAATCGATAAGTATTCATTTCACATTCATGTCACATGAGATATCTACTTTTTGTACTTTCTCTCCGTGTATTTTTGTTTAGCCAATTTTCTTCTATGAATGTACTAATTATCATGGTTTCTTTTTAATGTTCATATCTAGCCAATTTTCTTTACTTGATTTATCAACCCGATCTATTAGTCTTTGTAATTCCTATTTACTTTCTGCTAAAAGGACAGCATTGCACATCTCCAGTTGTTTATTATTTTCCCACTGATATTCGTTCTGGCATTCCTACTACAGTTTAAAGATATTCTTTGTGAAAATACTAAATAGGCTGGATGATAAAACACATCGTTGTCTTACCCCTCCTTTTATATCTATATATGGTTGATTGTTTCCACACCTTATTGATGCAGTTTATCCTCAATATATATTTATATTCAGACTGATGTCTTTTCCATCTATGCCTATTTATTGAAGACATTCAATTAATTTTTCATGTTGGACTCTGTAAAAGGCCTTGCCGTAGTCTATGAAACAAATATAGATACTTTTTTGGACTTTTATGTATTTATTTATCAATCAATAGTCGGATACTAAGTATAGCTTCTCTGGTTCCTTTGTTTTTCCTAAAACCGAATTGCTCTTCACCGACTGTAATGTCTATCGTATTTTCAATTTCTCTCATGTATTATTTTGAGTAGTATTTTGGTTGTGTAGCTAATCAAACTTATTGTTCTGTATTATGTATAATCCACAGCCCCGAGTTTCTTAGTTTGTGGTATGAATATTGATGATTCTCGGCCTTTAGGTATGTGGCCTGTTTCACATATGTCATTGCAAAGTTATGTGATAGTTTTCACACTGCATTAATCTATAGTTTTTATTATGTCTGCTGTTTTGTTTCCGGACGCTGTGTCCTTTCCACATTTTATTTATTTTATTACGTTTTCTACTTCTGCTTTCAGTATTTCTGGTCAATCATTGTTGTGCATTGTAGGTTTTTTTGTTCCGGTGATCATCAAACAGGTCTGTCACATAATCTTTCCATCTTTTACTTAATCTCTAGTAAGCCAATAAAACAGCTACTTAAGCTAACCAATTAAGATATCCAAATTAGCGGATAAAAGTCACTAACCGTCATTAACATTAAGCTAACTGTTTTCGATAAGACGATAAAACAGCCATTTAGGGTAGTTCGCTTTGCCGGTGCACAAATAAAATAGCCACTTAATAAGTTAATTTCATTTGCTGATGAGTGGATAGAACAGCTATTTAATATAATAATGATCCAACACCCGTTAGTGTCGTAGGCATGCCACACTGGAGGCACCAGCAAAATGGACCCCATACCCCTGTCATCAGTCATTTCGAGGAGTGTAAAAAAATCAAATTAGACCATCCCTTGATGATATATATCCAGGAAGAATAACACTGCCACTTACGCTAATCCGCCATGTCGGTAAACCAATAACAAAACAGCCACTTACTCTAATCCGCTATGTCGGTAAGCCGATACAACCAAGCAGCCACTTAATCTAACAAGCTGTGACGGTAAGCTGATGAATCATCAACATAAAGAAATGTATCCCACATAATTTCTATTCCTGAGCGACATTATTCTTATATATCTCCGAAGATTGAATTTATTTTAGCAATGCTTTATTACTATTTAAGCAATTAAAAAATGTTGAAAAACATTTTTTTGAAATTTTATTTCACAAATTCTTTTGAGACTGCATAAAGGAAATAATTTGCTCCACATTTATATTACGAGGAGAGATAACAAAGAAGAATTAATAAACTTGAATAACAGTCAATGCTTTTTCAGGACTTGATTATTTTAAGGTTTGGACCAAATTAATTTTATAAAATTTCCTTATATGTGTTTTTTTATTGTATCACTTGACATGCTAATATTGATAAATAGTGTATGTGTAATATATCATTGGAAAGGGGAATAGATACAGAATATGAATATATAAGTACATTGATGATATTTGATTGCTTCACAAGGTTACAGTTATCCTTGTGAAGTAATCAAATATCAAATCAAAGCCAGTAAAGTGGTGAAAGGTCCTGTAGACCCGTGCTATAAAGCCAGTATAGTGGTGATTGGTCCGGAAAGAGTTAAAGCTTTCATAACAGTTTTGTCCATGTTTGATAAAACAACATTTTGTTACACTCTATCATTCGTATATGTTTACGAATAACATCAAATTACTACTATCAAAACACTTAATTGCATTTTTTGGAACTCCCATCGTAATCAGGCATTGGAGATTGGATTCTACATCACTCCAATTCGTACTTCGTCAAGGGACTTCCAAGTAAAGCAATTGAAATCTTGCAGGGGCTTCAACCACTTGTACAGATATTCTAAACAATTACTGTATTTATTTATATTGTTATATAATATATATTAAAATGTACGTTATTTCCATTATATTTTAAGAATAAAATAAAATTCAAACATAACATACATTTGGAATTCAATAATTTGTACATCGTTTTTAATTTTTACCTATTTGTTTAGTCCTTGGCTATAATAAGGAAAATTCTAGTAAAAGTGCGGAAAGTAAATCCCAGACATTTTTGCATATCTAAAAACCAGACCGGGCGGAAATTAAATGTCTACAAGAAGAAAAGATGTTATGGAAAACAGAAGTTATGTAACCATACATTACAACACTGGATAGTGTTCCGGATGAACGTATCATGTATAAAACGTATCATGTATCATGTATAAACACACATATATAATGATTTTTAACTATTATACACATTTAAATATAAAATGTTGAAATATTAATACCATCATTGGCATCATAATTTTGCTTCATTTAAAACATTCATATGACGAATGGTATGCATCCTTGTGGTTTCTATAACTCGCTGGTTGAACATTCTCTTCATTATTCCTGTTTATTTTACTACCAAATGCAACACATAATTCTCCAATCATAGCTTAGATGTTAATAGCGGTGTCTGGATCCAGCATACACCAAGGAAGCAGTTTCACAACGCCCCATTTATCTTCTGTTAACTAACTACATATGTACTGATACTTTAAACTTGCTTGGTTTTGGTATGAAATGACATACCGTTCACTATCCAGAAATATTTTACAATGAGCGACAACACTTAAGGTTTAGATAATACAATGTAATTTATACCGATAATAAAAATGTTAATAAATAAATGTAAATAATAAATGTAAAATAAGTGTAAATTGAAACAAAATTGGGAACAGGGAAATTGAGGTTTGCTAATGACTGGTAACAGATATAAAATTACAAAATGGACATTTCGACCTAAAAGGCATTTATCAAGAGTACAACATAACACACGAAGAGTAAGAAAAGGCACTGTCCACAATCACATAACGATGACTGGACTGGATAAATGCGGAAGAGCATACACGATAAGTGGGATAGAGACGAAACCAAACCAGACTGCAAGTTGGCAGAAAATCATAGGATATCGACAAAAAACAAAAACAACAGAAAATTGACAGAACATAACATGATATATATGAGCACAACATGTCAGTGATGCCGATCCCATCATCGATGACAATTTCGTCACGGCTGCGAAGTTGCTTAAGAGCACAGGACTCGGTCGGAGATATGTTAGTACGTCTAATCCGGGTGAAGTGGAGACGTTCGATGTCACGTTTGGTGCCATCGATGTAGCGGTACAGAGTCCGAGATGCGTCGGACGGTGGAGTCCAGTCATGCTTGCGAGATGCATACTGGGAGAATATGTCATCGGACTGTACCGACGGTTCACTGTTGAAATGGAACCGTAGGCGTAAGCGACGATGGAACTGGTGAACGTCCCGCATCATGGTGTAGTATGAACTGAAGCCCCTTGCTGAGGATAGAAATCTCACCCTCAGAAATACTCATGTCAGGAGGGATGCATACAACCTGAGTATTAGAGTGGTTCTGAGGTACAGAGTTAGCAGGGGAAGAAGGGCTTTTTGTCTGTCTTGATAAAGTCCTTTTGGTCGAAACGTCGATTTGTGTGTGTCATTATGTGTGTTATATAGTATCAGTAAAACTTTATTACCATTTTCCTGTATCTACTAGTTTAATCAGTCATGAAAAAAAACTGGTTTCATCTGTTGCAAACAAAGGCTTGTTTAATCACTCCCAAATAAAGACTGGTTAAGCAGTTGCAAAGAATGGTGTGATTTGTCGCAATGAAAGAGTGGTTTAAATCAGTTGCAAACAAAGACTAGTTTAATTAGTCTCATTGGCTGGTTTTATCATTCGCAAACTAAGACTTGTTTAATCAGTAGCAAACAAGGACTGGTTTAAACAGTAACAAAAAAGCTGATTTCATTAGTCGCAAACAAATACTGGTTTAATCAGTCGCTAACAAAGACTGGTTTAATTATTGGCAAACACGGACTGATTTAATCTGTCGCAAGAAAAGGCTGGTCTATCAGTCGCAAACAATAAGTGGTTTATGCAGTCGCGAAGACTGGTGTGATTAGTTGCAAACAAAGAATGGTTTAATCCTTCGCAAACAAAGACTGATGTGAACTGTGGAAAACACCTTTGTAGATGAGATGAATCAAATGTGGACAACTAAAAAAGAGTAATATTCGCAATGATGAATAATTAAAGGTTATTGACATGTGACAATTTAGTTTATTCTGTCTATCCACACAATTTAGAGAAACGAATTCGATATTTCCCTTGTAGTGTCATAAATAATTAAGTTGTATTCTGAGTAAAACCACAGCTGAGGAAAACCTGTACATTTGCTAAAAGGGCTATCAAGAGCTGCCTGCTCACAGCAAAAGGGATTGAATCATCATCATCACTGAGTAAAAATATATATTTTTATAAAGTGACGTGTATGTGGTTGATATACTATATTTTTCTGCGTTTAGTATTGGAATAGATGTCCATAACTTTACAAATGCATGCTACAATTTTGCCTATAAATTAATTTTAATACCAGTGATATTACATTAGATCAATAGATCTTGCCTTAGCTGGGGTCTAAAAATGGATTTATAATCTATGATACAGAGAACTAAGACTTTTTAAAATAAAAATTTATCGAGAAAATTCTAACTCCTATATTTGTAATTATGTAACAGTTTTTCTCTCTTATTTCTGCAACACGATATACAAACACACACGCACACACTCTCATACATAGATTTTCACACACAGTGAGATACAAATAAGATTCGTTGTTTTTCTTTCACAATAAAGAGAGGAGAAAATACAGCCTGCAATTCTATGAGCTGTTTGTTTTCTGGCATAGTGCCATGTTAATACTAGACCGTCCAGAGACTGTTAAATATTGTCCTTTCTCGCGAACTTTTAATCATGATGGAGGTCTGGTTTCCTGCCTTAACATTTTTCATGCTTGTCACGAGAATCTGTTTACTTCTATTCTGCACAAATATGAAGATGCCAATATTAAGTGATGTCTTAGATCAAGTGTAGATAAGCAGACAATAAATCATGGGAAGAATTTGGAAACGTTTTGAAAAACAAAATTGGTTCATATTAGACAAATTCTGATCTCCAGAATGTTAAATACAGCTTTATGTTGTGCACAAATACCACATGACATAAAATAGATACAGTGCAAAAGGAGGTGCTTATGATACTACTAAGGCGAGGGGGGGGGGGTTGAAATCAACGTCCATAGTAGAGACGGACAAATAGCGCTTGTGAAAGCATAAATAGAACGAAGAGAGATAAGAGTGTTAATAAATAAAGTTCAGATATACGCTCAGATATTAATGTGGGACATATTTCAAAATTTCAGAGGTTGAACGACTGAAGCAGCGTTATCAACCAGGTCAAACTACCGCGTTGATAAATCCCATACCTTCTCTAAGTTGACAGTGCCTTAAGGTATGTGTCAGGACAAACACGTTTGAGAGAGAAGTATGGCTTATTAATATACATCCCGATAAAAGTAAATGGAATATTCAGACAGGATGAACTGATGTGTGCAACAAACGCCAGTCATTCTCGTCTTCCAGGACAATGAATATCCACAGAATATATATGGTCAAAGTATGCGAAGATTGATCAGCACAAAATGCAGTAAACAACGAAGATGCTGGCGTATATAAATATAGAATACCCAAACAAGGCTAGTGGAATGATCAAAATACCAGCAGCCAAGTTATGTAATAGTTATTATGCAGAAATCTATGCAATCAAGATAGAAACTGAAAATTGTTGAACTTCAACCGCGGTCCACACATTGTGATATTAAAATTAATTAAGAAGCTACAACAACAAATATAAGAAGGCGGACACATTTTGAACAGACCAGAATATAGGTTCACAAACGTCTTTGGCCACCGCCTACTTTGCAAAACATAGATGTTGTATCGTCCCCCCCCCCCCAATTTTAAAAGTTTTCTCGCGTTAAAGCCGTATAACAATACATTACTGCTTATGCCGTTAAAGCTGCCATGTATACTGATGACTTGGGTGTTTGGTGGGAAGAAGAACATCTAGAGATTGCCAACAAGAAAATACAAAAGGTAGGAGGCAACATAGCATCATGACAGATAAATGGATCGTAAAGATCAATGCTAATAAGGGCTACAACAACACCCTTAACGCTCTCAAATAAGAACAAAGCAGGAGAGATAAAACTTGGAAATGAACATATTCAAATAGAAGCGGAACCGGTAAACTTTGACACCACACCACAAAAGAGACTGACATGAAGCCCTCGCATTTATAAAATAGAAAGAAAGGCAAGAAAGAAACTTGCCAACCTGAGGATATTGGCAGGAACAAGCTGGGGGTGGGTGGAGAACAATGCGGAAATCATAAAGAAGGTATCATTAAGTGCCGTCTCCGCAACGAAGGTTGGCTGCAACGTATCTCCAACATCTCCTGTCTTTTGTCTTGGTGGTGCACTCTGCTAGAAAGTATCCTGTTCATCGTGTGATGTTTCTCTCCCACATGTATCTCTGCCTACCTCTTGCTCGCTTCCCTTTGACTTTACTATCAAGTAAGGTCTTCAATAAGGTGTCATGTCTTTTAATGTATTTAAAGTATTTTATTTGCCTGATCTTTATTTCTCTTAGCAGTTCTTTCTTCATATTAAGTGTTTTAGTATCTTTTTATTTGTTTTCTTCTCTTTCCATGATGTTCTCCCTATTCTTCTATATAAAGAAGGTATATACAGGTACAATTAGAACACTACTACAATGCAAATCAACATCATTAACTTCAGCATCTAATTCCCAGCTCTCGACAAGGCAAAGAACTTTGCCACATCAGAGGTACTATGAAGATCTTCACAATAAATGAAAAGGGAAAAAATACAACATACAACCCCTCCCCCCTCCCTACCGTACAGGCAGGGCATTAAGACCATAATCTATACAGAAAGGTACAATAGCATGCCAGCACACCCAATTAATATCAGATTCTGTGAAGTCGCCAGTGGAAGACTGAATAGAAGCAATTTTACTCATAATTAAAAAACCCAACTAAACAAAGAATATAAGGAAGAACTACTATATATATATCAAAGGAAATAACACCAACAGTTTTCCCAGTTCCGTGGGACCAATGTCAAAATCTCGTTATCAGAACCACCATATACAACAACTACATTGATTAATAGAACTGAATACTATCTAAAAGCAAACATTAGTATGCAACATGATTGAAGATATATATCCTAGAGAAGCATGGATGCAAGCATATACTGATGGATCAGCAACCAGAACAGGGAAGAATGGAGGTGCTGGAGTTTATATAAAATATTCAGAAAAAGAAAATAAATCCCCATCTTCACGAATTGGAATTTTCTGCTCCAACTACTCTACAGAAGTTAGTCAGTCAGTCAGTTCCTCTTTTGTCAAGTTTGGCACATAGGGCGGATATCATAGTTCTCCATGCTTGTCGGTCATGAAGTACGGTAGTAGTACTACAGAAGTACGGGATCTAAACAGTTCTGCAGAAAAATTAAAATACAATAAGCCAATGTTAACAGCTGGTGTTTCTTACTGATGCAATGTCTGTCCTACAAGCTCTTGTCAGCAATAAACTGCCAGACCTGAAACAAGAAGTGAGCATTCAATGAAGGGTAGTACTACAGTGGATACTAACCCACTGTGGCATACTAAGAAATTAAGAAGCATACATGCTGGCAAAAGATGGAGCAACACAGGCTCAAAAGGACAAACAATTCATCTATCAGGAAAAAAAGGATCCTCATAAAAGCTATTAGGACAGTCGACAACCCAAAAGACAACTATCGCTAACTTGACACAGCTAAGCAGGCTATCATCTTCCGCATCAGGACATGACACGACAGACTAAACATCCACTGAAATAGATTAAGGCTGGTTCCATCACCTCCGTGTCCATTTGGGTAGACATCACAGACCACGGAATATATCCTGCAATACACTAAACCAGTTAAGGGAAGAGCACTAGCCCATAGAACACGGATATTTATAGAAAGTTATATGGGAACACTGAGGAGCTTTCAAATATAGCAGCAATTATTAAGAAAACCGGACTTGTTATGTAGACATGTTAAATTGCGAACGAGAAGAAGACGATGCCATTAAATTATTGAAAAAGTTGTGTCTAATATGTGCTTCATTTTGAACACAGTTATTGTATTGCCTTGTCTTATCCATGTGTGCCGTTAGGGGTCATGGGGGCGGGGGAGCAAGAGGTCTCCTTTCTTTCGCTAGCTATAATGGAGCTGCCATAGTGTAGCCTTAGTGTTCTAGTATTTCTCTGATGCCATATATCCATCTTCATTTGGGTTTCCTAGTTTCTTCGTTCAGGTTATCTTTTGTTGTAGGCTATCGATGGAATACGATCTGGTTCCATTCTGATTCGTTGACTGAACAATTTGATCTTTTGTTTATCTATGTATTCTTTGCACGACATTGTTTTCATCAGATTTCTTTTAGTGTCATTGTTTATTCTATCTCATTTTGTTACCCCCAATGCTTTTCTCAGGCACTTCATTTCGCATTTTTGTTCTAATTTCTCTGTCAGGGTCTGGGTCTGACATTTCTAACACAGTTTCGGAATATCACTGTGTCTATTAACGTTATTTTGGAGATCATGTCGATGTTCTGGTGTTTCAGCAGTGTTGCCTATTGATATAAAACTGTTTAACTTCTGACATATTATCTCTATTTCTCTATCTAGTCTCCCATCTTCCGAGAACACACTGTCTAGATACTTAAATTCCTTTACTTGGTTGAGTCTTGTGCCGTCTATGAATATTTCTAGTGGAAATTAATTTCTGCATATCTTCAATGTTTCTGATTTTGGTTTGTTGATTCTCATGTTGATTTCGCAAAGGGTATTTAGTGCGTTTATGGGTTTTTGCAGCTCAGATATATCGTTGTATATCAACTGCTGGTCGTTTGCTAATAGCAATTCGTTTATGATGTTAATGTCTTCTTTTTCTTCGTTCTTTTGTTCCGGATGGTTTCTTGTTCTATTGCATATAATGTTTCTTTGGTTATTTTGTCTATATAGATGTTGAATAGGAGCGGCGATAATACGCATAACTGTCTAACTCCTGATGTTTTTGTGAATATGTTGTCATTCCATCTGGTGGTCTTACTCTTGCTTCGCATCTCTGGTATAGTGCTCTGGTGTTTTCCAGGAGTTTGCCATGGATCCTGTAGTCTTCTAAGTAGGTCCATATTATGTCTCTGTCAACCCTGTCGAAAGCCTTTTCTTGGTCGATAAATGTGATGTTCAGTTGATTATTGTATTCTATTGTCTGTTCGCTTAGTTGTCTAAGTGTGAAAAGGGCTTTTGTAAAGCCCATTCCCCTACTAAATTCAACTTGGTTTCTACTTATTTATGGGTCTGTGCGAGGTCTTAGTCTTTTTTTTTCTATTATCTTTGCGTATGTCTTCCAAACTTGGCTCTGTTTCATGCTCTCATTTGTGTGTGAATGTGGGATTGTTGTTATTTATTTCCGATGGTAGGTGATTGGTAGATCTGGTTGGTCGTTGGCAGCACCTTCCTTAGCCAGTTGGTCTTCTTTTTTTATTTCCTGGTATTCCACAGTGAGAGGGTATCTTCTGCATGGTTACCCATTACTGGTAACCATGGAGTTCACAGTTCACTAAGTAGTTTTGCATCCGTAGTCGTAACCCACGATAACAGTTACCATGTTGTTCCGATAGGCCAACGTTGTGCTTGAACTAGTTACGGGCATGGCGTGGGTGGGCGGAACAACAAATAAACCTGTCGCAAGGGCCAGAGTTGTGCCCTGATGTCGACGTCTGTTTCGGCGGCAGTGGTTTTGAAACACCATCGAGTCGAATGTCTGCTGGAAAAGAGCGCGGAGCACTTATGGGAATGCCTCACGTGCTGTGAGGCCAGTTTTCTAATCAGGAATCAGGAATGCAAGTCTGTTAATTTTCCAGACTGGAGAGCTTGAAACACTGTCCTTGCATCTGTCAGGAATACCACGGGCTGTGGGCTAGGATTGTAGTTCAACAGTTTTTCTGTTGCCATCCAAATTGCCTGGATTTCTGCATCATAATTATTGCAGAATTTCCCTGTTGGTGATCTGATCGTATCTCTAGACGTGTGTGGATATTATATATATATATATATATATATATATATATATATATATATATATATATATATATATATATATATATATATATATATACATATATATATACACACAACTGACTACACCTCCATTCCTCACTGCATTCTGTGCTGACCCATCTGTGTATACTCTGATCCATATGTATTGTAGATATTCCTCGTCCAGGAAACTTAGGGTTACTGTCCTTCGCTGCACACTGTTCTGTTCGTCCTCGCTTAGGTTTCGCTCTAAAGGTTTTGTTCTGGTACAGAACTTAAGGGGCTGTCAATTTCAGATAGGTCTGTAAAATGTATACATCAGACATGATCTTCAGAAAAAGCAAATGATTAATTCAATAAGAAAGTCACAAACACCAACACAAGATGACTATCACATTATAAATAGATAGAACAAGTTGTAATTCTACGTCCAGAACGGGACACAACCGACTCCTCAGTCATATGTATACAAAGTTTAGATTGGCAACGGCCATGTGTACATGTGGACAGGCAACACAGAGTACCAATCATATACTTAAAGATTCTAGAGTATGAAACGCTGAGACAGTCATATTGGCCAGAGGAAACAACACATTTCAAGTGACAGAAGAAGAAGAAGAGTTTTATATGTATTTTTTATCATAACAAATATGAGTTATTTTAGTTATTCTAAATATTTGATGTGAAAGTCTAGATGCTAAAAAGCATGATATATTTTTCCCAATCTAAATGCTGAGCTTGTTTCAGAAGAGCAAATATTAATGAAATATAGGACCTACACTGAGAAACAAATTACTAGTCACAATGTAGACATAGTCTTTTATGAAAACCAATTTTGCAACATCCCAGTTAATAATCAGCAACATTTACTTTGCTCTTGTTCGGCTGTTATCGATTTTTAGTGGCAATAATGTCTGACATGTTCTGAAGAAGCGTGGTGGGAGAGGGTATTATAAAATTAACCTTCTGAAGATTATATACTTATTCCTATGTAGAACTGCTTTAAATGTTCAGTTATAAACAGAAACGTCTATCTAGATTTCGATGTTTGCTACGTGTCTATATGTCTGTCTTTCTGTCCGTTCGTTCGTCTAGCTGTGTCCGTCCGATTTCTGTTTGCTAGGTAGCTTCATGTCTTCATCTCTCTCTCTCTCTCTCTCTCTCTCTCTCTCTCTCTCTCTCTCTCTCTCTCTTTTTATTTGTGCATGATTGTGGTCTGTCCATCCATTCGATTTTTCGGGCAAATACTGTCACCGTCGATGTGAGAATGTGTGTTAATCTGTTGATTGTTCTAACTATCCATTGATCTATCCTATGCTCCTTTTTCTTTTTTGTGTGTCATATATATATATATATATATATATATATATATATATATATATATATATATATATATATATATATATATATATATATATAAATATATATGTCGTTATGCTGTGTAACAAATACGCACAGTTACTATCCATTGATCTATCCTATGTTCCTTTGCTGTTTTTTTTAAACTATCCATTGATCTATCCTATGTTCCTTTGCTTTTTTTAAAACTATCTATTGATCTATCCCATGTTCATTTACTGTTTTTTCTAACTATCCATTGATCTATTCTATGTTCCTTTGTGCTTTTTTCTAACAATCCATTGATATATTATATGTTCCTTTGTAGTTTTTTCTAACTATCCATTGATCTATCCTATGTTCCTTTCTCGTTTTATCTAGCTATCCATTGATCTATCCTATGTTCCTTTGTCTGTTTTTGTGTCATATATATATATATATATATATATATATATATATATATATATATATGTCATGATGATGTGTAACAAAGACGCGCAGTTAGAAAGGAAAGAGCTGCTGTATGTCACACAGAATCCTCACACACATGCTGAGAATGCGTCAGAAAATTCCAGACACGCATATATCTCATTAATCACACCCGGACACACAGCAGACATCATCATCTTCATCATCGTCCATGTTGAGCTGAAAGGTCATTGTCGATTAGGACGGACGAACAATATATATGTCTTCACTATTATTTATATGTATTTATTGATCGTTGTGTTTATATTTCTTCACATTTTTGTAAGAATTCTTTCTATCTGCAATTGTAACACTATTCTCTAAACTTAGAAGTTGTTATTGCTCTTGTGTTGTCGAGGCCATGGAGGGGAACAAAGAATAGCAAAACTGCTTGCCTTCCATTGCATGTCGTAAGTAGGTTATAGAGGTGGAATTCGCTGTCCCATCCTGCATACTGTCAAAGTGATCGAAAATCATGCTGAAATCGGAGGTATCATGCCTAAAGGCGCAGATATTGCATCAATGCTGTAAAACCATAACATAACACATTTCACTCTTCGGGCTATATCCTGCTAATCTACAGGAGTTTGAGAACGAACGCAGAAGAAGAGGAAGAGTAGTTATTTCACTCATAGAATGCAGAACTGTCTTCTTTATCCTCTCGTATACACTAAATATGTCAGTGTAAACATATTCATGGTAAACATTTCTACAAATAAAAGTCCATTATATATTTATAAAACAGGTATTTATTTTTTTGGGAAACCATGTCGGTGCTGCAAACTTTGTCAATTGCTACTAAACGCGACTTAGTATAAAAGGGATAGGAACATATACGAATATAATACTTGGGTTCTTTCTTACCTCTAATATTTTATAGTAGTGTGTCCTGATATAACCTAATTGGACTTTGTCCGCTGGTTGAAAAGGCTTTATAGTAGTGTGTCCTGATATAACCTAATTGGACTTTGTCCGCTGGTTGAAAAGGCACGCCTCTCCAAAAGAGAGGCAAACTCATTAACTACCTACGAATATTGTTATTAGTGTAAACAAACAAGGTTCTATACAATACAATATAAAGACACTTATTATCTTCATATGCTGTGTCTTGTAATAGTTTATTTATGCAACTTCACACCCTTGTGTTTCCGGAACATTCAATGGGATCAAAGAATAGCGACACTGTCACTTGCCGTGTTTGTCGTAGTGTATGCCGTGTATATCCTAAAGATATTTCGAGGTGTAGATAGTTGTCCTATGCCATAAAACATCAAAGTAATCCAGAAACCAGACTGAAGTCGGACGTGTCTGACCATTAAACGCAAATATCGCAGTAAAGCTGTAAATAAATGATATATCGTATTCCATTCATTGGACTATATCTGGTTATCTGCAGGAGGTTGATAATATTCGCACAAGAACAAGATGTATGTGGCTTCAAGCCGTGTGATATTTCACGTGTTGATCAGTTTCTTTTAAGTTGTGACTTTGTCCGTGTCAAGTGATATTCGTGACATAATTGTTAAGCCATTTGTAGGGGATCTTCGTGGCATAGTGGTTAAGTTATTTATCTTTTGTGTTCACTATGTCGTGTTTTCGATATTGGGTCTTGAAGTTTTTACCTTTGTACAAGTAATTTATTTTGGGAGATCCCTGTGAGTTTTCACTTTAAGCTTCCGTGCTACAGGTGCTACTTCATGTGCTGCAAGTGATACTCTCGGAAGGTTGAGGCTGCCGATTTGTTGATAGTGGTTTGCTGAGTACAAATGGAGACAAATTCAGTCATTGTTTGTCTTTGACACAGTCATGTTCTGCAAAATCACTGAGAATGATAATCAGAAAAAATATACAAATGATCAAATCAATCAGAAAGCCACGAAGAACGACACAAGATGACTATCAAATTATGAATAGACAAGAAAAGGTTGCAATTATACGCATCAGAACAGTAGACACAACAGACACCGAGGTCATAACACATTCAGGATTGACAACAGATAATTGTGTACATCACAGATTGCAGAACATATACTTCATGAATGAAAAAAAACTACCCTGGTTCATAGAAACAACACTAGAATAAACGTTCTATGGAACCCTGCATGAGATGATGAGGAAAACACGCTGGTTCATAGAAATACTAGACCTGTATGAGATGATGAGAAAAACACGCTGGCTCATGGAAACACTAGACCTGTATGAGATGATGAGAAAAACACGCTGGTTCATGGAAACACTAGACCTGTATGAGATGATGAGAAAAACACGCTGGTTCATGGAAACACTAGACCTGTATGAGATGATGAGAAAAACGCGCTGGCTCATGGAAACACTAGACCTGTATGAGATGATGAGAAAAACACGCTGGCTCATGGAAACACTAGACCTGTATGAGATGATGAGAAAAACACGCTGGCTCATGGAAACACTAGACCTGTATGAGATGATGAGAAAAACACGCTGGCTCATAGAAACACTAGACCTGTATGAGATGATGAGAAAAACACGCTGGCTCATAGAAACACTAGAACTGTATGAGATGATGAGAAAAACACGCTGGCTCATGGAAACACTAGACCTGTAAGAGATGATGAGAAAAACACGATGGTTCATAGAAACAACACTAGAATAAACATTCTATAGAATCCTGCATGAGATGATGAGGAAAACACGCTGGTTCATAGAAATACTAGACCTGTATGAGATGATGAGAAAAACACGCTGGTTCATGGAAACACTAGACCTGTATGAGATGATGAGAAAAACACGCTGGCTCATGGAAACACTAGACCTGTAAGAGA
This sequence comes from Meghimatium bilineatum, assembly GCA_034231615.1. Classification (NCBI taxonomy): domain Eukaryota; kingdom Metazoa; phylum Mollusca; class Gastropoda; order Stylommatophora; family Philomycidae; genus Meghimatium; species Meghimatium bilineatum. The sequence continues at coordinate 43,882,377 of CM067298.1, forward strand.
TGATGAGAAAAACACGATGGTTCATAGAAACAACACTAGAATAAACATTCTATAGAATCCTGCATGAGATGATGAGGAAAACACGCTGGTTCATAGAAATACTAGACCTGTATGAGATGATGAGAAAAACACGCTGGCTCATGGAAACACTAGACCTGTATGAGATGATGAGAAAAACACGCTGGCTCATAGAAACACTAGACCTGTATGAGATGATGAGAAAAACACGCTGGTTCATGGAAACACTAGACCTGTATGAGATGATGAGAAAAACACGCTGGCTCATGGAAACACTAGACCTGTATGAGATGATGAGAAAAACACGCTGGCTCATAGAAACACTAGACCTGTATGAGATGATGAGAAAAACACGCTGGCTCATAGAAACACTAGAACTGTATGAGATGATGAGAAAAACACGCTGGCTCATAGAAACACTAGACCTGTATGAGATGATGAGAAAAACACGCTGGCTCATGGAAACACTAGATCTGTATGAGATGATGAGAAAAACACGCTGGCTCATAGAAACACTAGAACTGTATGAGAGGATGAGAAAAACACGCTGGCTCATAGAAACACTAGACCTGTTTGAGATGATGAGAAAAACACGCTGGTTCATGGAAACACTAGACCTGTATGAGATGATTAGAAAAACACGTGGCTCATAGAAACACTAGAACTGTATGAGATGATGAGAAAAACACGCTGGCTCATAGAAACACTAGACCTGTATGAGATGATGAGAAAAACACGCTGGTTCATAGAAACACTAGAACTGTATGAGATGATGAGAAAAACACGCTGGTTCATGGAAACAACAGTAGAATAACCGCTCTATGGACCCCTGCATGATATGTTGAGAAAAATACGCTGGCTCATTGAAACAACACTACAATCAAAATCAAATTCCTATGAACAGTTTTTAATGAGCAGATTAGAAAAAAAACTACACAGGCTCATAGAAACAACACTAAAAAAATCTCTATGGAACCCTGCATGAGATGAAGAGAAAAACACACTGGCTCATAGAATCAACACTAGAATCAAAACTCTATTGACATGTGTATGAGTTGCAGAAGACAGTGAAAGTTATTGTGTCAAAATGATAGATGTAGACGTATTTTCAATGAAAGAAAGACGAATTGTGAATGGCAAGTGTTCATTGTGCTTATTCCTAATATGTACTTCGTTCTTGTCAACAAATTATCATGTTGTCTAATGATAGTATCTACACGAGCACATAATTTTGTTTTCATTCCATAATCTTCTTCTGCGTTCGTTCTCAAACTCCTGCAGATTAGCAGGATGTAGTCCGGAGAACAGAATGCGTTGTGTCATGGTTTATAGCATTGATGCGATATCTGCGCCTTTCGGCCGGACACATCCGACTTCAGCATATCTTTGATTAGATAATAATCACGGACCTAATAAAATTATTTTGTAAACATTTCTTGAGACTAACGGGAATTGAACAAGGTCAATTCTAGGTACCGAATCGCCTTGCGTATCTAGTAAACGAGTTTTTCTGAACTTGTTTCGGTGCCGCTAGAACGGACCTGGTTTAATTCCCTTTAGTCTCATGAAGTTTTACTTTATCCTCATGCTTCATACTTGAATTTGCTTGTATATAAGTTATTATTTGAAGCAACATTGTACTGTTTCTATGCTATTTGTGTTTACAGGAAGACATATTGGCCGTTGTAGTACGAATACGGACGTTCCATGTTTGTGGTCATGAGGATACTGCAGTAATTGTACGTCATGTTTTTTGTTGTTGTAATAGTCCTTGTCTCAATTTGTCCTTTCTCACTGTCTGAGTACACAGTTTGGATGTCTTGACAAAGTCGCATCGTTTTTGGTGGGGCTTGATTAGTCAAGTACGGACAAACCTGTTTACTTGAGTTGTAAGGTAATTTGGTGCCGCTAGAATTCTCGTAGTGTCAAAAATGTTTAATTGATCCTCATGCTTCCTATTTGAATTTACTTGTAAACATATCATGCTTAATGGTTGTAATGATCCCAGTGCAAACTACACTATTCAGATTTTTATATCTATAATAATCAGTTTAAAGCATAGCCTGTTGAGAAGCTGAAGACTGCTTTGTTATTGTCTGTTGACTTCTCAGTCTGTTAATATTGATTTCTCTACAAACTTTCCTTGCTTAATCTTCAATTAAGTTTTCACTGTGTGGGGTTATTTCCCATACAATTTACCGATATGTTGATTTATTAGTTCACGGGATGTAAACATCTAACTCAGCCAAGCAGTTAAGCAAAGGAGGCAGCTCTGTAATGGTTTCCTAGTCACTCATACATCAGGGAAATGTGATGATTTTCTAGCTAAAACTTGATGCACTGCCAGCAACAACAGATAGAATATTTGGTACCATTTTCAGAAATGAAGTCCACCTTCAAAGCTCTATGGAAGAGAAATGGAGCACCTCTTTCATGCAGCCGAAATGACGCTGACATCGACAGGCTCAGAAGGAAAGATCAAACGATCATTTTGAAATTAAGCACATGCCACAATAAACTCAAATAATGTATATATCTGGAAGTCTAAGATTGACGACAACGATATGTTTCCCTGTTGACAAATTTTCAGAAAGCTTAAATCATATTCTACATACCTCTCACTTTACCACAAAATGAAAAGAAGTTTATGGTAATCTGAAACAGCTCTGATAAATATGCACCACAGCAATGTCTCGTAGCTGATGACCACAGTACAGTTTATTGATGAATTTCATGTCAACGTCTGACTCCGACAGTCGAAGGTGAATCACAGAATATTTTATCACAACTCTGTTATATATATTAAAGTATATCAGCCTCATTACATAGTATCATTGCTCGTTGGTTTAACTGACGCAATTGTTAATATGTCGTTGAATGATAGTGGTGGTTTTCAGGGGATTCAAGTTTATTTGTGAAGACACGTCACTCTGTCATACATGGAGTTGATCCAAATAAATTAAATTAGCCTGAAAGATACCATGTTGAAAGTTATCATTTGAACAATGCTATTATACCAACAAGGCCATGTTGTCACCATGGCTATTATGTCAATAAGACCGCCATGCCACCAAGACTATTATGTCAATAAGACCGCCATGTCAACAAGGCTATTATGTCAATTAAACCGCCATGTCAACAAGGCTATTATGTCAATTAAACCGCCATGTCAACAAGGCTCTTATATCAATAAGACCGCCATGTCACAAGGCTCTTATATCAATAAGACTGTCATGTCAACAAGGCTCTTATATCAATAAGACTGCCATGTCAACAAGGCTCTTATATCAATAAGACAGCCATGTCAACAAAGATATTCTGTCAATAAGACCACCGTGCCAACAAGGTTATTATGTCAATAAGACCGCCATGTCAGCAGGGCTATATGGAGACACGACCGTCGCGTCAATAAGACCATCACATTCACAATCCCATCATATCAACAAGGCCATCAAGTCAAAAAAATCATCATGCCAACAAGGTCATCATGTCAACAAGGTCACAATGTTAACAAGGAAGGTCTTCATGTCAACCAGGTCATCATGTCAAAAATACCATTATGTCAATAAATGCGTCAAATCAACACGGCTATTATGTCAATAAATGCGTCAAGTTGACACGGCTATTATGTCAATAAATGCGTCAAATGAACACGGCTATTATGTCAATAAATGCGTCAAATGAACGCGGCTATTATGTCAATAAGTTCGTGAAATTCACAAGGCTATTATATCAACACGGTCATCATATCAACAAGGTTCTTATATCCACTAGGCTAATATGTCAACAAGACCGTTATGTCAACAAGACCGTTATGTCTACAAGACCGTTATGTCAACAAGACCGTCAAGTCAAGAAGGCTGTCATGTAAACAACGCAATTATGTCCACAAGACTATTATTTTAAGAAGGCTATCATGTCAACGCGGTTATTATGTCAACAAGGCCACCATACCAACAAGGCATTTATGTCAACTAGGCCACAATCCAACATGACTATTATGGCAAGAAAATCAGAAAATCAACAAAGTCATTATGTCAACAAAGCCGTCTCGTGAACAAGGCTCTTATGTTCACAAGATTAACACATCAGCAAATCTATCGCGAGAGCAAGGTCATCACATCAACAAGGCTAATATTTCAAACAGACATCATATTAACTAGTCATTCCTCTTCTATAAGGAATCATATCAACAAATCCATCATGTCAATAAAATCATCATGGCAGCCAGGGTTCCTGTCAACAATGCCACCACGTCAACACGTCCATCATATCAACAAAATCATCATGTCAACAAGGTCATTATATAAGCAAGACTATCGTAACAATAAAATAGATAAAGAAACAATGGGAAGGTACTAACATAAGACCCAAATTGTGTTTACTACGAACATGTACATTTCCTGTGGCGACATATGGATGCGAAGCATGTACACTAAATAAAACAGTGGCCAAGAGATTAACATCATTTGAATTAAAGTGTTATAGAAGTGTTCTGAGAATACCATGGACAGCGGAGAAAACAAACCAGGAGGTGTTACAAACAATTAACGTCCAGTAAGGCTGGCTTCTGAACACCATATTAAAGAAAAAGCTAATTTTTTTCGGTCATATTAAAAGACACGACGTCATGGAGAGAGTGTTACTGGAGGGGATGATAGAAGGCAACAGAGGCAACGACCGACGAAGACGCCGTTGGACAAAAGACTTTCAAGAATGCATGTCACTGAAAGATGCAGGACAACTCGCTCAAGACCGCGGAGAATTCAAGAGATCCATAGGAAAGACTACGTTCTGGAAAGAATATGTCACTTGATGATGATCGTAACAAAGAGGCTTTTATGTCAACATGGCTTTCATATCAAAAGGCCATCATGTCAACAAACCGAAAATACTGTTAACAACGCCATACTGTCAACAAGGCAATCAGGTAAAAACCTCTTATGTCAACAAGGCTATTATGTCAATGCTACTGTCATGTCAATAGGTCCGTGATGTCAGTAAGGCTGTCATGTCAACAAAGTCATCATGTCAACATGTGAATTATATCAACGATGCTTTTATGTCAAAAATTACCGCCATGTCAAGAAGGTCATAACGTCCATAAGGTCATGATGACCCCCAACACCAACATGTTAACAAGTCTACTATGTCAATAAGGTCGCGATTTCAGCAATGCCATCAAATCCATGATGTGATTATATCAACAATCCATCATTTCATGATGGTCATCATGCCAGCAAGGCTATCGTGTCCACAATATTTTCATTTCAAGAATGTCGTCATGCTAACAAAGACACCATGATGACAAGGCTGTCATGTCGAGAAGGCTATCATCTCAAAAATGCCTCAAGGAACAGTTTGTTGTATATTTTTGGAAGAAATGTTTACATTTTTCCTGTTCCTTTTAATTAGATCTGCAAATGTGTACGTCTGTTAAAAAAATCTTTTTTTCCTCTTGACTTTGAATTACCCTTTTTTATACCAATTTCCAGACTCATAAATATTCACCCCCTACATTCTCTACTCCATTACATGTTGATCCCTCTATGCATGTGTAAGTCTGGTTGTTAAGGCAGTGCTCTTTTACGTTTTCCGAAGTTGTCGAACTTTTCCGTATTTTAGACATAGGTGGTTCTCAACTTTTGTTGACCGTGCTCCACTTGTATCTCGTTCAAATGGATCTAAAATAGATAATACAATTTGAGGACTTTTTAAATATAGCTGAAGCGTATTTTCTGGGAACAATCATGTTTAATTATTCATTATATTATGGACAGTCCATAAATTGCGTTAACAGTTGAAGGGGGAAATCGAGGGTACAGAAAAGTTGTTCAGTTTTTGACAAGGGGAAGTCGTGTGCGATCAAAATTTAGCATCGGTAGTAGTGCGTTTTATACGCCGATGAAATTTAATAATTAAAATCACATTTATAAAAACCGGAAAAATTATTGAATGATTCGTAGGCCTACTTCTTCTGCAAAAAATGTGTGTTTTTCCTGTAGAGTGGGTTGAGGGGAAGGGAATGGAGGGGTTAAACTGTTTGACATAATTAAGCAATTGGGAGTGAATTCTTAACAGTTGTTGGCAAGGCGTATAAAATTGGCGACAATGGTGACATCAATTTTAGCCCTTTATCCACTCATTTAGTGTCTAAATAATTTCAGTAGTTGCTCTTTTGTGGCTTTTTTTTGTAAAATATTGTCATTGTGACATCAGATTTTTAATAAATGGAAACTGTGGTGCAATTGTGTACCACATGACAAAGGAATTTAAGAAAAAAATACAACAAAAATGTATTAAATTACAATTTACCTAAATCAGAAGAGAAGAAGTTTCGACCAGTGATCTTTATTGAGACAGGGATACACAACCACAGAAGGAATATAAAAATAATGCCAGCAAAACATTGTGTAACTTGATGGGCTTTATGCTCCCTCGTTGAGATCATTGGAGTAGACAAATGTGATAATTATGTGTGCAGTGTCGACATCTGGTATAGTTAACATGACTGTTCTAACCTGTGTTTATGTTGGATTCGACATTACTGTGTATGATTCTTCCTAAAATCGCTCATCTGTTAATGTAACATTTAGAATTTATGAGCTTCGTCTAGGTAAGTTCGTAGATAAACATTTGACATGTTTTTTTCCCCTTAGTAATGTAGAGCATGTCATTTTGTGCCGAGAATCGAGTACAAGCTAGTCAAACCAATACCATTAACATATTTCTCTCTTCCTCTCGCCAAAACAAAACAAAGTCATCGCAAGATTTGCAAAAACGAGTTGTTTTACTTTATTTAGGAACTCCAATATCGAAAACTATTTACGGCACAGCTTGTTTATTCCCAGTTTAAATTCAAGCCTTAATTGATTTAAGTGTTCGATTTTGTCAAACTCTTTCATGGACACCGATTTCTATGCTTTCAACTACTATTCTAATGCCTATATTTTAGGCTTCTTGAAACTTGTCAACTGTTATTGCGTTGTTGTCGCTATTCCGGAAATGTTTTATTCAAGGCTGGTATATATATTTTAGAACAACCCAGAACATGGCGACTAGACAGACATTTTCAGCAAATTTGTTCTATGCTGTTCATATTAGACGGAAAATACAACATGAGGCCTTCCTTTGAATATCATCTCTTCATTAATCACTATTTATCAACCAAACTTGTGACGTAACGGTGTCTTAATATTTGCAGCTGTAATGTATTCCTCGCATGTCAATATAGCTATCAAATAATGAGTGGGCTAACGGGATTATAAAATAAACTCATTTGGAGACGCCCTACTCTAAAGCTATTTTTATTTAAATTTGTTGATGTATGCTTGCATTTGTTATCTTGCAAGACACCTTCACTAATAATGAGTTGTATTGTTTGGTTCTTAATCAATCTTTATTGACTGAGTAACTGAGTATAGCCTGCTAAGCAATTATATAATGTTTTACTGCTAGATATCATATCAAAACTATGTTTGCCATTCATTATTGTGATTATCCACCACAGCGAGTACATTAGTTAAACGTTGATATTTAGATGTGTGATATAACTGCCTTTATTTGGTTTTCGTATCAGTATGTATTTCTTCCACACATGCGCAGATGTCGTACAATTCATCTGTTTCTGGTGTAGTTAAAAGCAAAGTACAAGCAAGAGTCGCACCCTATCCATCAAGCTGAGATCAGTATTTTAATACGAAAGACATAGCGTTTACTAATTTATCATAACAACAACGACAAATAAGATTCCCTTGATCTAAGTCGTTTGAATGCCTCTTCCAATTTATTTTAACTTGATTATTTAGTACCTGTGCTTTGACATAAAAGGTAGTTTAATTAGTATTTCAGCTCTTTTTTATATTTTCTTGGTGATTTATATTTCTTTGACGATGTCGTTGTGTCGTCGACAAGAAGACTAGTCATTCATTCGTGTAGATATTCTGATTTGACTGGAATTCTTTTTTGTTTAGTTTTCTTGATATACCATGATATTATGCCATCTGTTTTGCTTTGTTTCATCTTCATCCTTCAAGTTTTTGTATCTTTTATAATCTTCAAGTTTTGTCCCATCGAGCCATTATTATGAGAATTTGAAATGTGCCGTTTCTTACTAGTGTGTTTTGTTGTCATCATCATCATCAGGTGCCATGCCGGCTGGCGTAGGTGGTCATGGATCTCCACAGCTCTCTGTCCACAGTATTATGTATCAATGTCGTTGTTGTTTCCTTGCCGTGCCAGCCTGTCAAACTGTCTAATATTTTCTCACGTTGTCGCCCTCTGTTTCTGTTGCCTTCAATTTTGCCTGTTGTGACTATGTTCTCTAAACCTGCATGTCTCATGAAGTGGCCAAAAAAATGAGATTGCCTTTTCTTATATTGTTGATTAAGGTCCGTTTAGCATTTGACTCGTTTTGTTGTGTTTTTGATATTAGTCTTTTCATAGCAGAGCCGATTAATGTGTTTATGATGTGTTTTACCAGTGATTAGAAAAACTTCATTACAATGCTCTGTTTCGCCTGTGAGATCATGCGTGTAGTCCATATAAGAATACATGGTGGACGTGGTTTTAGTTCTCTAGCTAGCACACACAACTCATAAACAACGTTGCAATTGTACCGAAGAATAAAATACAATACAAACTTTCATAAATCTGAGAGTTTATTAGTTTTCATTTTATAAAAGTTATCTGTCAGATACTATCATCTCTTATAAAAAGTCAAATGTTTCTGTAATCATCTTTAGAAAATGCAATACCAGACAAAATCACGTAACAAAAATCTCCACAAGTACTATAATTGTTATTATATTTTACTGCCTGCCAATAGCACAGACGTAGTAATTTCTGGTTGACATTCAGATGACAATTTCATCATCACCATCTGGTACCGTATACGCATCGAAGGTTGGTTGCAAACTTGCCTCCAATATCTTCTATGTCTTGTTTTAGTAGTGCACTCTGTTATACTCTAAGTCATGGTTATTTATTATACTGAAGACAACCATCTCCGAACTGTTGAAAATAAGTCAGCATGGTACATGTAGCAATTTAATGTAAACTTAAATATTAAATGTGTTGAAATGCCTTGCTGAACTGATGAAAAGTACTTACCTATGGGGCTGCACGTCAATAATATTATAGCAGTTCAACTGGCATCGTGTGCGATTGTGGCACAGGGCGATGGGGCAATGGATCGCGCTGACGTTTTGAACTCCTTAAGAGATATAACACGCGAGAGTGAGACTAATGGGGATGATGATTCCTTTTCAATGGCTAGGATTAAAGAGCAGGGATTGAAATGCGGTGTTGCTAGAGATGAACATTTTGGAGGGCGCAGAAGAATGACTGTCAACCAGCATTGGACCGGTACTGTCAGCAGACGTGTGATGGCGGATACACTCAATGAGAGATCGGAGCAACTATGGATGTGACTAGTTTGCAGTGATGATGATTCGACGACTAACTAACTAACTAACTAATATTCTAGCAGTTTTTGACCATCTCTCCCTCTTGGCAACAACTTGTAAAGAATTGAGAGAGCCCCCCTTTTAGTTGTTTCCAACTTCATTTTGTTGCTCAAAAAGTGTGAAAAAACTGCATAACGTTTTCAGATTTTTCGAAAACAAATTTTAAAAATCGAACAATTTCATTAGTGTGTAACTTTTTGTTACTCCTCCGCCTCCATAAAAAACTGTCCAACTTTTTCAGACCCCTCCCCCACTAATTGTTGGCGTAGTTTATGGACAATCCATATAAGGAAGAATCCTGAAGTTTTGTGTCTGTCAAAGAATAGTGTTATCTATTTTGAAAGACTAATTTAAGTATAATAAACTAAAAGAAATATGTGATGTTTTTCGCTCATCACGAACTTCCCAGAGTTTGGCAGACAGGAACTTATGGCGAGAGAGTTTGTATGAGACGATATGAAAATAGGAATTTCAAATTACGCTAACAGTTTGTACTAATGTATTTCGTAATAAAGAAATGATTCATTATAACATGTTTCCTCATTCTCGATAATTAGAAGAACATATTTCTGTCAAAGGTTCGGTGGAATCGGGAACAATATACTCTTGCACTATCGGAGAACATAGTAGTCTTGTTGATAGAGAGCTTACTTACTCATTCAGATCTTGTTTACTAATCATTGATTGCAATTATCAACTTTTCTGATACACGATAGCCTAGTGGTCTATGGAATTGTTAATTAATTCTGATTGATTTGTTAATTAACTATTTTTTAACTACACTGGTCAACATAATTTCTACAAAAATTACGCTACTGAAATGATATTAGTCATTTCTTATCAATTTTGAAGTGCTGAGCACTAATACGTCGGTGAAATTTTAAAATTGATTCTAGTTTTCTTTATTGTAATATGCAATAATGAATGTTCACATCACGAAATGCATACCAATAGTAATAATACAAAGGTTAATACCTGTAATAAAATCGAGTCATAGACAACTTCTTATATTTTTTCGCATATCTTTTGTACATCTGTTTGGGAACATCTCTGGGAAGTGTCCAGTAATAGTCAGCCAGTAGTGTAGTTGCTCCTTTTCCCTGGGTAAAAGCCAAAGGTAGGTCTCAGAGCAGCAATCTGCTGTCGGGGATGAAGATAACTCTTCATGTACTAAGCCGCAACAACTATTAGTTGAAGTAGCCAGTTTCCTTCCTTGCTGTCTTTACATCCCCTAACTCATGCTCCATGTACTCATTTACAGCTACGTCGACTGGATGAGTGGTTGTGTCAAATCGAGATATGAAGACCAGGACTTTATTTTTGCCCGGACGTGGTTTAGAACTTGTGTCGCTGTAACTCGATGATAGCAAGCAAACTCATTATCAACTAGGTTACTGCGTTCCTAATCTTCTCAAGTATCTTTGCTCTACTGTTGAAATATCTTGATGAAAACGTTCGCCATGTACATCGATAACCATGCAAAAGTTCTCAGAAAATAAATTCAGATGGGAATAAAGGAAATGGATTTTTAGGGACATATTGCAGCCAAGTATCTAATATTTAATCAGCATGTCTTCTACACTGTGTCTGCAACTAATACATATTGTTAGTAAATCAATTCCTTTCGCAAGTAGTGCAATTCTTTTGCTCGGCTATCTCAATAACATAAAAAGCATATGTATTTTGTATATCCCTGCTGCAGTCTCATTAAAAGGCAACTGTTTTCAGATCACCACATATATACCAGCTGTATTTGCTGTGTCCAATGTAATTCAGTATCTGTTTTAAGTTATCGTGTGTCTCTACCATGCGTTACCGGAATAGATGAAAGACGGTTTCCATTGTGCAAAAGCACAGCAGTAAGTCTCAGTTTCGACGGGTCTACAAATAGTCTCCATTCTTGTGGGTCATGAGTTATTTTTTAAGAAGTTCATGTGACCCTCAATATCAGAACAGAATACCAGATTACTTTCTTGTCTGAAGAAAGTCTCCAGCTGCTGTGGTATTTTCAATATGAAGTAATTTTTACATTTTCGTTTAGGAGATTTCATTTTTGGAGTCTCGATCCGAGCAATTCTGCCTTATTCTTGGATTAAGTCCAAATTACGAACCAGGTTATTTAGATCCTCATGTGTAACCCCCAGCAGTCTGTGTGGGGTTGATGATGCACCACATAGAAAATGTGGTTCACTGCATACTGACGGACTAGGAGAAGAACAGGTCGGCTTACCCTTACCCTCATCAGGTGAATCAAGAGAATATTCTGATTTAGGTTCTGGAATATAAAGACCCTCACCATGTGGAACTGGTCTTAATGCAGATGAATCGTTTGGGTAGACTATTATTGACTTCCTTTGCTTCATTATCCCGCAGGAAAGAAGAGGAACAGAGCAGACGTAACAGTCAGTTACCTGGCTCTCTTCACACCACAAGTACTGAAAAAGTCATTGATGGTCCTTTGCCATTAAGCCACTGTGAAAGGTGTGTTGAACATGTACCACAACACATCTGCGGTGACCAAGACTTGTCCTGGTCACCATCCTTGCATCCGAAGGAAAAATGGTATGCCTTCTTCACCTGAGAACTGAAATGTTTCTTCTGTTTAGCTAATGTCGCTTCCACACAGATAAATAAATTGTCCACGAAATTCACGCACTGTCGAGGCATTGCTGTTCTTTATTGTAGGTAAATGGATAGAATAAGGACAGTTTTACGCAACAGTAGTTTAAACTGTCTCGCACAAAGTCTGAAATATTTTAAATGCTCAACCATTCCGACTGGACTTTATATAGTACACTGCTGATGTCAGCTTACTTTAACAGCCGCCTTGTAGTTGTATTGTATTGCATCAGAACATGATTCACTTAACTATACATGATGTGTTGATGATCGTATTATGCAATGTGATGCAATATATATTACATCATTCTAGGCTTATTAACGACTTTGTTGCAGTCATACTGGATCAATTTACACTGTGAAACATATACATTTAACTACATGAAATACCTTCAAAAGAGAGAGGCAATAAAATTTTGTTATGGTTATATTCGTATTTAGCACACCAAGATACAACAGATTAGGGCCTTGTTAAGCCAGTAATGATTTTAATATTGACCAGTGCTACGTTAGTTCCAATTAAAACATCTATAAAACATTTGTTGCTATTAAAGTTGTAAATTTCTATTATAAAGATAATGCAAGTGAATGTAAACTTACATTATAGTAATATACATTCACTTACGTTATTATAATGTGATAATATAGAAGTAACGACTTTAAGTTGTATATGCATTCTACTGTGAAGTGGGAATACGAATTTCGTATATGGTGAAAAGGGGTTTGGGTGGAAATGGAGACAAAAGAGGTTAATAAATATGCTTCACGTTTTTTAACAAGATCATAGTTTCTTTGTAAAACATGACACGTGGGTGTGGACACATTATCCACTAAAGAACCCATGAATCGATTCATTTAAAGTGTACACGTAAGAAATTGGAACAGAACTTTTGATTGTCACTTTTTATGCTATTTGGATGACATACTGTTTTTGCAGGTGGTTAGGTATTATCTGTCACATACAAGGTAAATAAAACAACCACAAAAAACATGTTTATTTATGTATTTTGGCTTTCTGTTATGTTTTTTTAAATATGACTAAATCATTAAAGATAATGTTGTATCACATAGGGTCACAAGATTGGGCAGCAGTTTGCAGCATTTCAGTATGTGCGCCTAGTATTTTTGTCTGTCGTCTATCCACAGGTGGATGAAGGTCAGAATATCCACACTTGTCGTTAAGCGTAGGGGTGGTGACTGGGAGCTTTAGTTGTCTATCCAATGTCAGATATGTTTCCTTCGCAGCGTTGAATTCGTATTTGTTCAGCGTTGTCTTCATGTTATCTATCCATCTTGTTCTAGGTCTTCCTTTATCCCTGTATCCGGATCTTTTTATGTTGTTGTTGGTAGTAGGCCTAGTATTTTAAGAATAGTAAGTCAATGTTAATGTAAGTATGTAGTTGTAACAGTCTAGAAATGATGTTAAAAGATGTGACAGAGGCACTTTCAATGTAGGCTTCACATGACTATTCTCATTCATGAGTATTGACTGATTCATTGAACATGCTTATCAAAGTTGATCACGTAATCGTCCGCCGTCAATGGTTTAGTTGTTGACACACTCGATAAAATAAAACATTACTTTATATTCGTGCCAGGACATGCGGGTGTTGAGGACAATGAGTAAGTATATGTATATACGCTCGTATATTCGCGAGCATGACCACAGTGTCAAAAGGTACATCGATGGATCGACCTGACATAGTCAATGCGCTGAGAGAACTAATCCGCTCTAAAGTTTTCAACAGTGTGAATCATGGTTGTTCTTAAGATTTAAGGGGATTGGTGTAAAGATTGGAACAACCCGTAAAAAGAAACATAATAATAGTACGCAGAAACTGATAAAACAACACCGAACTAGAACTGTGAGCCGCTGCACTCTGTTGAATTTTTTTTGGACAGGGTTCGAAGTTACTATAAACGTTCCGATATGCGGTGATGATAAAGTAGGTAACTAACTGACTGATAAAGCGCTCAGTAACTAACAAAGTAGGATTTAAATATCAATGTTATGAACAATTTTTACGAATAAATGGTAATGCAAAATAAGTTAAATAGGTTACTAGAATAACCTAACAACAAATAAAAATATACAGAAAAGTATATAAAAACATACAATAAAACAAAACAAAGTGTAGTTTCTTGAAAAAGGTCCCGTTTGGATGGACACATAGAAAATTGTCATATTTTATTCCATTGTATGTATTTTATATACTTTTAAATCTATTTTTATTTATAGTTAGGTTTTTCTAGTAACCTGTTTAACTTATTTTGCATTACCATTTATTCTTTTGGTTACTGCGGCACCATTCGTTTTCAACAATTTTACAAATAATGACAACTTTTACCTTTTTTCTGGCCATAAAATGTGCGATTTGTGGTAATTTCCGTGTGTGGAAAATTTAAATATTTATCAGTCAGTCAGTTCCTCGTTTGCCACATTTGGCACATAGGCACATATATTACATATATCATTGTAATATTGATCATTGTATAAATATTTATTTAAATATGTGAAAAATCCAATCTCATTAATAAGTAATGTTGTTTGTATAACTTCTAGTCACACTAATGAGTAATGTTGTCTGCAGAACTTCAAGTAACACAATTAAGTAATGTTGTTTGTAGAACTTTTAATCACACTAATAATAATTTTGATTGTAGAACTTCGTGTAACACTAATAAGTAATGTTGTTTGTAGAACTATCCCGGCAGCTCTTGTTGAGCCACAACTTACAACAGAATACAACTTAATTTTCTAGAGGCATTTAATAAAATGAACCTTTTTACTTGGATTTGCAGACGTTGAGTTAATTTATAATTTCAAGTAGTTTGTGTACATAAATTAACAGTCGGACCATATTTATGTCAAATACCTAACAAACATGTGTTAAAATATATTAATCGCACTATCTGAGAACACTGAAAGAGCATCTTTAGCAGAGTACCAGTCTGGCTATTTTCTCTGACAGTGGTTAGAATCGATGACAATGTCTGAAGAAAATAGTTTCCATTTCTGCGTTCAAACAATCGAGAGGTAATGAAACAAAATGAGCAGACAAGAGTAGTCTTCGCACCTTTGGCGGCAAGTGGCAGTGCAATATATGATGCTACTATTCTGGGTACAATCAAGGAAGTTAATTCATGTTGTGTTGCTTCTTCTGACCAGGACTTTTCCATTCTTGTTACATGCCATATTTCGACGATTCGGGTAGTATTTTACACATAACTGAGTTAATATTATATGTATAAGTCCACATACATTTTTGTAAATCTTTGTATCCTTGCAAAGCCATTTATCTAATCACTTGGTTACACCAGTATGAAATATCACGGTGGGGGATTCCTTAATACGAAACATCGACTGAACAACATGTGACAACTTTCCTGATGTCCGTTTTATGCATTCGAAAATGAGTATCTGTTGTGTAGAAAGGCAGCAGGTGGATAGTTACGGTTGCACCTCTTATGGTATTGTGCCGAGTATGCACCAATAGCAGGCAGGGACATCCTCTTCAGGGCAACAGAGACAGACACGTGACGCACCGATCCAGTATAACCAGCCGTTGATCCTGAACTACTGATACGTCCTTGTAATAACAATGTAAATGCTTTCTTAAAATTTGAGGAGAGAAGGGAGTATATTATTGGATTACCTGCGGAGTTTAGATACATTAACATACGCCCTATCCACAATAAGTTGTAGTAGGTTTCGATGCCTAGTTTGGTTCTCTCTTCTGGAGGGCTAAATATTTGCCATATAATTGTGATGCGGATTGGTGCCAGCGAAACAAAGAATAACACTATAATAGCCATTAACATGCGAATGACCTGCCGGCGAGATCTCAGATTGTATCCTGTTGATTCACTACTTTCTCCGTGGACATGGCTACTCAGGTCTCTGTGGTGATACATCTGTCGAATAATTTTGCCGTACATCCCCAAGAGTAGAAGCATTGGAAGCAGAAAGAAAACGCCGAAAATCAGGCCAATATACACATAGTTCCAGACGTGAGTAATGAGCGTGGTGCATACTTGAGAAGTTGTGTTGTCATAGAATAACTGTTCTTGCAATTGGGTCATTACTAAAAAAGGAAGTGAAGTGGCAACTGCCAGACCCCATACTACAAGCATCATTAGCAATGGCCGTGGTCCTCTGCAAAGAAGGAATGACTTGAGTGGTCGGCATATAGCGTGGTATCTCTCACAGGAGATGACTAAAATGGTTAACGTCGATGCATGAAGCACTGCGTGTTCTAATACAGGGATTAGTTTGCCTGTGGAAAGAAAAAGCAATAAATATATAGTAATTATTACTAAGGAACACAATAATAAATATATGGTTAAGTAATTATCACTAAGGTATACATTAATTAATATTAGGTTAAGTAATTATCATTAAGGAATACAATAATGAATAGAAGAGGAATAATTATCCCAAAATTGTACAATAATGAATACAATTATATCAATATTAGTTGTTTTTTTAAATAGGTGGTAGCATATCTTACTAGAATGTATTGAACAATACGTAATTTTTCGGTGAACTTTTTTTCTAGGCACTAGTTATTAATGGCGAAGCTTCCACATAAACAACGTAAGCATGGTTGTGTCATGTGACGTATTTCTTTCAGAGCGTTGTCTTCTCAACGAACTCTCTGAACCTCTCTCTGTCTTGGGCGATGCGGTTTGCATTTTCTAGAGATGTATTCATGTTATCTTTAATATCGTCAGTCCAACGTCTTCTTGATCTGGCCTTTCTCCTCTTCCAGGTAGTCTTCCCTCCATTGTTTGTCTTTCTAAACAGTTATGTCTCTTTATATGACCAAACAGGCGTAGTTTTCTTTTCGTTATTGTGTTTAGTAACCAACACTCTGGAATCTTCAATGCGTTTATAATATCTGAGTTTCTGATTTTTTCCTTCCATGTTATTCTAAGTATTCATCTGTAGCATTTCAGCTTGAAGGCGTTGATCTTCTTTACCGCTGTTTTACTTAGGGTCCATGTTTCACAACAGTATGTTGCAACCGGAAAAATAAAAGTTCGTAACATTAGAAATCACGTTTCTATTTTGTTGTTTTCCCATATGTTCTTCAACCATGTTATTTTACAATATGCCATTACCAATCTCTTCCTTATTTCTGTCATGCAGTCTCCTGCACCGTGGATGTTTGCTCCTAAGTATTTAAAATTATCCACACATTATCCACACAATAAGCATGTTTACATATTTTAATTTGATTATACACTTTTACAATGCAACAAAATATTTTGCATATACTGTTTCATCACTCTACAGTGATGTTATAATCGTATAAATAATGTAAATATTAATTAATCTATAATATAATACCCGTGTTCTGTCAGCCTCTCTGAACGCTCTATAAATAGTGCACTTAATCACAATATTCCGTGCGAAGTCCAATCAAAACGATTGGTATCGTGACGTTATTCAAAGCATACGACATTTTTCTATACAAATGTTATTGATGCGCTAACAGATAAACTTCTGTATCGGTTTGTGGTTAAAATTATCTAAAATACATTATATTTAAAATATACATATAATTTGTTTTAAATGATCAATGAAGATGATTCAATCGCAAGAAAGCGTCAAAAAACAAAAGAGAGAAAAATCAGATGGTTGAATCCTCAACGTCAAAAGTCACTCGCTCGAATTCGTGCCGCATGTGTTGCAGAGCATAGACATAGCATTGAAGGAGAAATGCAAAGAATTTATCAAGAAACCCTTCAGCAAAGACGAACCCGACGTGCTAATGATGCTGATTTGCATCGGGCTAAGCTAGAATCACCAGATCAAAGAGAAAACGACAGCTATGAATAGAGAATACCAACGTCGTCACAGACAGCATGAAACTGTTGAGCAAACGCAGAGACGTCGAGCTGCAGATGCCGAGGCTCACTCAATGTCAAAAATGCGTCAGTCAAGCAATATTGAAGCAGCAGTTTTGCTGAGGATCGTGTTGTCGCACATAATTGGATTTTTCGATATTATTTGTCAATTTTATTGTGCTAAAACGTTTTGGACGAATGTTCTAACGATGGCAAGTTTACAAGTTGTTGTCGAAAGGCAACATCATCCTGCCAAAGCCACAAGACATCCATTGTAATAAATTACAGTATCCCGAATTCCTGCGCTTGATGCTCTCTAATAATACACACCCTAAATAGACACATTCTCGGGAGAACATTCGCTCTTATAATAGCACTCTTTCTTTTGCCTCAATTGCAGCAACAATTACGGATTGTCACGGTCAAGCTCCATATGTTATAAAATTTCATGAAGAAACTTCTCATCCATCATCTTATATACAACAAAGTTCCACAGTTCACTCAGTTGGATGTTTTGGGCAGTACACGAGCAACAGACGTTCGATAAGAAGAGGCAACAAATGCTACATGCATAAACGAAATTATTAATAAAATATATCGTTTTTTTAAAGTCGCATCAGTTAGTGCGTGATTTCGAAACAAGAGAGATTCAGAATGCTGCTCAAACTGGAAGAGAAATACATGGTCTTTAAGCACGATCGTTATTGTGATGGACGTCGCTATAATAAATGAACATCTAACAAGGTTGAAATGATTTTCCTTAACGAAGATGGAGAACCACCTTTTAAACATTTACCGACTTTAAACATATTCGTATTTACCGACTGAATCCAGAGAATCTAACTAAGCAGTTTATTAAAATCAATATAATTTGCTCTAATATGGATCCAATGTCATACTCGATTTTGTTACTTTACGGTGAGCCAGGTTGGCAAGTACATTGGCAATGTGAGGCTTATCAGGGTAAGCAATCCAATATAATTTGGCCCGACGGGTCCTGATGGGATCCGAATGAATCTAGTAATTGAATAGCAATTCAGATGCACGATCGAAACAAAAGAAAAATATATGTTTATTTCTACGATGTGATCATTGACAATTTTAAAGTATCTTATTCGCCAGACTACATCTAGTCGGTAATACAATGACGGGGTTCGAGATTTTTCCTAAACACCAGAAATGATAATATCAGAAGAAGGTTGTAGACATTTCTGAAACTATAGTTCATTCCAAAATTCATATTACTCACTTGAGCCCACCTTTATAAATCTATAATTTATAGATAAAATGTTATAATCTCGTTACATTTTTAAAGGACAAAAATAGGTTTATTGTGTTGTGAAGAATCTCAAGTTGGATCCAAAAGGTCTTTTCGATCTAATAAATAGTTTTGGAGAAAAATCATTCCAACTGAAAATATGAATTATGTAACGGACTATATTTACTTAGTGATAGGCCACTATTAAATAACAGGACATGATTTTGTAAACAATTATGGCACATAGTTCATGTATAGAAACTACCACAGTTAGACATAAAATGTTACTGTGTTCTGGAGGATTTGTTATTCGTTAAAATATTTGAAATTTCACAACTTCTTGATTAAATTGTTATATTTTGTTTCTGAAATAAGTGAGATTGATAGATAATGTTTAAAATGAATTTTTTGAGACAGTGCAATAAATGTGATAGGTCAAATTAGAAGTAAAGGTACAATACAAGAATCAGTGGACAAGTTTCTACGGAACAAATGGCTAACATAATTAAACGGAACGAAAATTCGATAAAGACGCATATACCGACGCATCCAATATTCGACACATTGCGCGATGAGAGCCACGGACCACTCGACATGCGCGCTGCACACTGAGTGAGAGGTGGGTGACCAGTTCATTACGCGCAAATAGTTAGATCGGTATTTTAAACTACAACTTTTTAAGTTTCCGAGATAGTGCAATAGCATTTGAAATTAAAAAGTTGATATGTTGTCACGTGATTTGTCCACTGATTCTTGTATTGTACCGAAGTAAAAATAGCATGGAGCGGTTTAAACAGATAATTATATGTATATATATATATATATATATATATATATATATATATATATATATATATATATATATATACATATAAGTGAATGTCCAATGATAAAGTGACCATTGGTATTGGGATCTCTGCTATTGCTTGCATATCTTAGGTCACGCTCTGCCTCTGTTTAATATATCTCTCTAGTCTATTTATTCTTTCTGCTTAATCTATCTGTCTAATTTATGTTTAATCTATCCGTTTAATCTATCTGTATAATGTATCTGGTTAATATATCCGTCTAATCTATCTATCTAATCTGTTTGTTTGATATATCTGTCTAATATATCTGTCTATTCTATCTATCTGTATATCCGCATATCCATTCATTCATCCACACGCCTACGCGCATGTCTACCTATCTACCTAACTACCTACCTGCCGACCCAGATACCAACATCAAACTACCTACAGACCCACGCACCTAAAACACACCCATGACTTCTATTATTAGTTTCTTTATGCTGGCATGTCTTTCTATATAACTTAAACCGTCATCTTTCTTGTTATGTTGTTGTTTAAGAGCCTCTTCTACTTTAAATATTCTTACCACCTCTTTATTCGTCTTGTTTATGCTGTTTTAAAAAAATTATCATTATCTTTCATTTTAGAAAGCACATCATTTCCGGACATGGAATATATGGTTTCTGTATGTGTTAGTAAGAGATCACAGTGTAGCAGTTTGAATTTTCTGTTACAACACTGAGACAGGATTAGCAAACAGTCAGTGAGAACAAATGGGCTTGGAGTAAAATGGAAAGTTTTCTGAAGACGATAAGGACCATCTCCAGAAAACTCTTTTACCACTGACGCTGAAAGGTAATAACGGATTTAGCGAACAGATAGATAGATAGATATATATATATATATCATTACAAAGGTAGAAATTCTCTCTGCTACTACTTTAATAAGTGTGCATACTTCATAGTCAGAAATTGCTATTTGGAATACTCCTGTTCTGATCAGATATCATTTTTCTTGGCAGCTACCTGCTTTGCCATAGATTTTTAATTTGTGCTAGTTTTGATGTGAAATTGCAATGCTTTGTTTTCTACTGCACATTTCCGTGAACTGTTTATGTTTGCTCGCTCTATAATAATAAATGTTAGTGATATCTTTCAGTTTTTAGTTATTAATTATGATGTTTTGCCGTATATTTAGTATCTTTTGTCATCATTTGTCTCTTTCGAATTTAAGAACAACTAATAGAAAAATAAATCATTACATTTCATGAGCTGACAACCTCTGTTACTATACAACGTGTCACCTAGTCATTTCACACCACTCCACCGCGCAGTAGTAGCAGTCGCTGGATATATCTTAAAAATATGAAACACTATTTGAATAATAAACATTGTAGACTTCCAAAAGGCTTTCGACAGCATACATCGTACCGGGAAATCCTTAAGATTTATTGATTTCAACCAAAATATATAAACTTCATAAAAACCTTCTACCAGGAAGCCAACTGTTGTGTAAGAACAGAATCAAGAAATTCAGAATGGTTCAATGTCGACACAGGAGTAAAACAAGGTTTTGTATTATCACCAATGCTGTTTGAGGTCGCCATCGATTACATTATGCTTAAAACCGTTCAAGATGGAAAAGTGGGCATAAGATGTCTCGGGAACAATAACTTAACTGACCTTTTGCAGATAACATTACAATCTCGAACTCTACTCACCAACAAATGCAAGATATAACCAACAAGTGTCGCTGATGTTACTCACTTGAGCTCACTAAAACTACTTGATGCATAGCACACACTGACACACGCAGATCAGATTTGCTCGAGATCAACATATCCAAATACAAAATCATGGAACTCACTAAATCATCATATAACATCCCGGCAAACAACCATATACTGGAAAAAGTACCTTTACGTGCTTAGGTAGCAGAATGTCTGAAATCGGTGACTCAATGAAAGAAAGAAATACACGCATATCAGTCGCAGCATGCACATTCATTAAAGTAACGCGTATCTGGAAATCCAAATACATAGGAAGAAACACCAAGTTAAAACTACTCACCTTCTGTGTTATTTCATCATTCATCATTGACTTTAGTGGTGAAAGCTGGAAATCAACACAGGCAACGGATCAAAAGTTAAACAGATTTGAAAACAAAAGTCTCTGAAAATTATTGAACATAAAATGGAGCGATTTCGTCACAAATAGCAATAAAGAAATAAAAGACAGCAAGAATATGTTTCAAATGTTATACGACAATACAGATGGAAAGACATGGGACAGGATTTTAGAATATATGAAAACAGACTGAATCAGCATGCTCTTATGTAGACACCTCTGCGATGGAGGGAAAAAAAAGAAGACCCAAAATTACCCTAAAAAGCATCGAACAAAGAAGGAGAAATAATAGGTTGCAAGTCCATACAGGAACTAAAAGTACAGGCAGCGGACCGCAACGCATGGACAATCAAAACCCCTGCCCTGTCTTTCGCCTGTGGCACGAAAGGAAAAAACTATTGGAAACCTAAACGTCTAAATGTTAGTCTCCAGTCATCAATTCTATATCTAACAAGAAAAGAAATTATGAAATATTCAGCAAGTATATTAACATAATAAATAATTTAAGATAACCCCGTGAAACTGGTTACGAAACATACTGTTGTTGTACCAAGAAAAGAAATTATGAAATATTCAGCAAGTATATTAACATAATAAATAATTTAAGATAACCCCGTCAAACTGGTTACGAAACATACTGTTGTTGTACCAAGAAAAGAAATTATGAAATATTCAGCAAGTATGAAGAAAAGAAATTATGAAATATTCAGCAAGTATATTAACATAATAAATAATGCAAGATAACCCCGTCATACTGGTTATGAAACATACTGTTGTTGTACCCCCTTCCCCCCCCCCCCATGAAGATATACAATGTTAGAGTGTCAAGTAGGTAGGAGTACTCTTAAAGTTAATAGTACTGTTATGACGAAATAAGTAGTGATGAAATTTTCATGACAAGAGAATGAGACACTGACAAAAAATGAAGATAAATATATTTGCATATGTCATTTTTTATTTTGCTTAAAGAAGCAGAAAGAATCTGACGACTCCTCACTGTCTTCCTAAATGTGATCTGTTTCTTGAGTGCCGTATCAAATTTCTAGATAAATGAATTATGCATAGACGTATCTATTTTATATAACGATGGCATCATGCATGGATTGTATCATCGATTGTGTTGCTGAAAACAGAAATATGACAGGCCATATTTCTATGTATTATGAATCTAATGATTTATATCTGGCAAGTGTTTGTCAGATTAATCACGTGATCATAAAGTCTAGAGGTCGTTTTAAAATTTATCTGTAATCAATTTCGGTTTATTGTCTGTCCCCAGGTGAATGATGGTTGATCTTATTCACACTTGCCATTAAGCGTAGAGGTGGGAGCTTAAGTTGTCGTTCCAGAGCCAGATGTGTCACCGTGGTTGCATTTAGTCCACGTTTGTTTAAGTCTATCTTGATGTTTTCTATCTACCGGTTTCTTGTCTGCCTTTGACTTTACGCCCGGATATTCTTTTGTTATATGCTTTTATTGGTATTTGGTTTAGGTTCATTCTCATGAGGTGACCGAACCATTTTACTTACTGTCTTTCATATAACGCTCAATGCATGATATTATACCAATTCTTTTTCTAATTTCTTCATTTCTTATTTTATATAGTTTAGTAACTATTGCTGATTTTTTCAGACACTTCATTTCACATGTAAGGATTTTTCTCTGTTGCGAGGCTATTAAAGACCATGCTTATATAATTTAAAATATATGTCTCAGCTAAAATTAAGTCAACATTGAATATATTTACTAACTGGCTATCTTAAACTTACAGCTGTTGCTGAAAGCATATTTGATCTATTTCATCTACGTCTGTTGATGTATATATTCCTTTCTTGCAAGCACTCACACACTTACACACACACACACGTGTACACACACACACATATATATAAATAAATAAATATAATACATATATTTATAAATATAATATATGTATACGTATGCACGCGCACACACACACACACATTTTTGTGTTTGCGTGGTAGGCTTCATCATTGTGCACCACTACCTATGTACTGTATTTGATAATCTAGATAGAGACTAAGTGTTCACACCGTTTCTCATGTGCTACTTAGAATTCCAACTTCTTCTATTTGTGTATGTCTCATAGTCTCATGTTACGTAATCTCTTCAGAACGTTGTATTCCCAATGAACTCATTGAACCTGTCTTGGTTGTTACGGCTTGGATTTCCCTACGACGTATTCGTGTTACTTTTAATGTCGTCAGTCCATCGTTCTCTTGGTCTGCCGTTCTTCCTCTTCTCAGGTCTCTGCTCTCTATTATTTGTCTTTCTAAACAGTTGTGTCCCTTTATATGACTAAACCGGTGTAGTTTTTTGTGTGGTGCTATTGTGTTTAATAACTAACACTCTGGAATCTGCAATGTGTTTATAATATCTAAGTTTCTCTTTTTTTCCTTCCATGATATTCTAAGTATCTTTATGTAGCAGTTGATCTCAAAGGCGTTGATCGTCTTTGCCACTGTTTTACTTAAGTCCATATTTCACAACTGTATGTTGCAACCGGAAAAATGAAAGTTCGTAGTATTAGCAGTTTCGTTTCTATTTTGTTGTTTTTCCATATGTTTTTCATCCGCGTTATTTGACAATATGCCATTGCCAATCTCTTCCTTATCTCTGCCATGCAGTCTCCTGCACAGTTAATGTTTGCTCCTAAGTATTCGAATTTATGCACACATTCTATCTTGGTACTGTCTAATTCTGATTTTTTTTGTGCGTTTAAATATGTTAGTTGTGTGATTCGCTGTATTTTATTTGTACTTGATTATTCGTTCCAATCCCTTTATATCATTTCAAATAAGCACAGTGTCGTCTGCGTAGCGCTGTTCAGGGATTTCAAAACTCCCGAGGTTTAAATCATGGTCGTCAGCGTTGTGTATGTTGTCTCTCAAATTCCTCATTATATTTTCTGCTTAGATGCTGAACAGGTATGGGGAGAGTGTGCATCTCTGCCTTACTCCACTCTATACCTCAAATTATTCTGAGAGATCGCCCTCTAACTTCACTGCAGCCTTCTATTTTATATATCTACCATTATGACAACAACCTGATGCTACACGTTTGACGCGTTACCGTGTTTCACATTTACTCCTCTGTTGTGGTTTATATTCCGCTACAAAAAAGGGTTTTATTGTAGAAACGTGGATCATTTTGTCTATGTTTGCTTATATGTAAGCTGAGAAATGAGTGTTACTCCATACACTTGTTATAATTACTATTACTGCTTTGTATTAAATATATTTAGTTATAATATCTTAAAGAGAAAACACTAAATTATTGCGCCTTAAACGATTCTGTATGGGACAGAAAAGACGGTCCGCTGATGCACGAAGGAAACTCATCCACTGAGCTCATCCAACTAAAAGCGTACACATGGATACAATTGATGTTATATATCATACGTTCCAATTCTTTCTTAGGCCAGTGGTTTTGAATGTGGACCATTAGGCACCTTTTTCCACAGATACTTGCAAGCAGCTGTGGGAAGAGCAATATGTTAGAAGTAGTGAGGCACAAACCAATCTGGTCTGCACAGTGAGTTAGCTATAGAATTATAAATAACACGTTATATATGGATAAGCCGTAAAAAGCCTTGGTGATCTTTTGAAGAAAGTCAACGACTTTGTATTCATTCATTATTAGACTTCTGGGGACATGGAGGAAATATATTTAAAGGAGTCAATTGTTTTAGAAAATTGGTTTAAACTCGTCCCATCTTGTGAGATTGATTAACCGTCATATTGCTTATTCGCTACACAAGTCATTTGTGCATGTTTCACAAAGTGAATCGTATGCAGATTTATCTCTGTTGTTTCTTCATTTTATATGTTAAGAGTATATTTAATATTTTGTAGTGTATGTAAGTTGCAATGTGTCCTTAATTAACTTTGCATGTTTTAAGTTCATTTATAAATATAAGGGTTTTGGTTTGTCATTTATATCTTGTAAAAAGCACTATTGTCACACAAATTGTACAATTTGTTTATTTAGTAGTTGTTTATACTATGATTTGTTAGATTTTTACATTGTTTTTTTTTAAAAAAAATCGAATGCAAAAGAAACTAAGTAAACTGTATTCCACATGGTTACTGAAATTTAATTCTACGATTGAACACAAACACATAAAAATGGCGGTTTGTTCTTTATAAAAACATAGAGAATCAGACACATAACAACAACAGACATGAAAAATGTACAGTTCCATTAATAAAATACAGTTATTTGATCAACTAGGCTTTTGTTTACGAGATACAGGAAGTAGTAAAATGGGCTGCATTGGAAAGTACACTATAGTCCGTCAACAAATTGATAATCACGTTGGCGGATAATATCTAAGACATATTTGATTCACACTGACGCTATAACAAAACTTTTGTCTTTCTAAAATGTTAGTAGTTTAACACGTTTCCTGTATAACGTATAGAGATATGCACTCCGTCCCAACTGCATAGGATATTAGATATTTTACAGTATTCATCCGAGTCTACCGACAGCAAATTACTGTCTAAATAATCGGAACACATTTTCATTGGGACGGCTCGTCAATGTTTTAAATTTTTTTTTTTTGGGGAGGGGGGGGTCACTTGCTGTGGTTAAAAGGATAAATTATTGATAAATTGAAGACATGATACAAATTACCAACATCACCAATCACGGCGTTTTCCCTATCTACAGACAGGGCTATGTTGTCGTATGACACGTTTTGTTCTAAAAAAGGGGTGTTTGTGTTTAAAATAAACTAGAACCTTTATTTCTTATTTCGCACGGGAATATAGCCCATGTTTCAGAATTGGAACACCATTTTCTGAGTGCAAACATTTTGTTTTATTTGAGATATCAATGCAAATTCACTCATTTTAACACAATTATCTATTCATTGGTCACTCCAGCGTGTTGTCTACACTGACCAATAAAAAGAACTGAAATAATCAATTGGGCCAAAATAAGTGATGAAATGAGTATACTGAATTTAATTTGAATGTTTTGCAAGATCACCAAAATTTCTGTGTCTGAAATATATGTGTGAAATTGCCATTCAATCAAAGTTATATCACTAATTCGACGTGTGGTTATTGTGTGATCTTTTTAGTTTCTTACAATTTACATTCATATATAAAACTCAAAATCAGTTTGAAGTGTAAATTTATTGCAATGCAGAAAATTACCGTTTAACTCTACCAGAATGTTTACAAAGAATCAAAAATGGGTCATTGATATTGTGATAAAAGTAACCATAAAAAGCCATTCTTTGTTGAAAATTGTAAGAACCGCCGGCTTCACTTTCAGAAAAAAACCTTTGGCTGCAGGAATAATATTTGTGAAAAAGCCACACTTGATTGCTGCCAGAAGTAAATATCTGAGACTGATCCGGGAGCGGAGAAGCCAAGTTTATAATATTGCATAATTAGACGAATCCTGGGTCAATACTCGCAACACAATTACTAAAGAATGGCAACCAGTGGACGATACAATTAGAAGAGCATTTCAAGCAGCAATAGCCAGCGAATTATACTCACGCAGGCTGGAAGTAGCCTATTCCATGAATCTGAAATTATGTTCCAAAAAAATGTAAACATTCCAGGGACTACAATACTGAACTGAATGGACATTTTTTTCAGGAATTGGACGGAGAACAGCCTTCTTGCAATTCTAGAAGAACCATCATATTCAGTAATGGACAATGCATTCTATCACAATGTAGTATCACAGGAAGACAACATACACAATGCATAAAATACAAATGACCAAAGTAAGACATAGTTTACTAAGAAAAATGTCAATTTCGACGATACTTTTTTGAAGCCCGAATTGTTACTGCTTATAAAGAAGACAAATAAAACAAAGTTGCATCATGTTGATAAAATAATTCCACAATACAGTTCACACTTCACTGCGATTTGCGGCATATTATTCTCACCTAAATCCTATAGAGTTAGTTTGTGCTAAGGTAAAAAAGCAAGTTGCCAATTAGAACACCAGGTTTAAAATGTGCGATGTTGAAGCTCTGACACGCGAGTATAATCGAAGAGGAAGATGACTACCGGCACGGAGATGAATTAGAATTTCTGCAACCATTAACAATAATCAGCCTCTTGGAATAAGGAGATTCAAAATTTTTAAGACATTATTTTATCGACAAACCTCACAAATGCCCCCCATATAAATAAGTGTATGCTGAGCACACGATTAGGTACATATACAGTGGCCACAAAATACAGCTCATTCAATATCGGCTAAAATAATACAGTTTTTAAATGCAATATGCAACTGCTGCATATTACAGTGACGTTTACTATTGCACATAACTGATAACGCATACAACAATTTTACCTATCAAGTATTTTTTATGAGATACGACTTTGAATGCATTGTTAATTGATATTACCATTTTTACTGTACCATGCAATTTGACCCCCACATATTTGCAATGGACCAAAATAAAGAATGTCGCCTATATGCACAATGCAGAGCAGTTATAAATTAAATGTTAACATTATTTTTGCTTCCGATAAAATCTAATATTGCATGTCAAATCTTACACACAGTTTTCGAGATATTCGCATGATGGCGCGATTACGAGGTTATAAACGAAATATACGAGTTACATGTTCAGATAACATAGAATACGAAGGAAAAATAATGAAAATAACAACAATCTTTGATTTACTTTTCCGGAAACATAATTTCTCACAAAACAGTAGAGCATGTAGCTCAATCCAGATTTATTACCCAGTACTTTTTTACTTTTCCTTGTCTGTTAAGGGACACTCGGGTGAAAACTGGCTTTGTGTTTACATGTACACTCGTAAATTTACATTTCAACAATTCAACTTTCTGTTTGTGCTTGTTATACGTATTCAGTTGGCAGAGAAGTCAATATAATACAACCAAAACTTATACATATCATTCATAGATCAAGAGAAAGCATTTGACCGAGTAAACAGGGAAAAACTGTGGGAAACATTAAAAATTTATGGAGTATGCCAACATTTAATTAACGTTTGTTGAAGTCTCTATAACAACAGCAGTTGCACTGTAAGAACAGCAGCAGGCTACACAGAGGACTTTGTGATTAGCACAGGAGTAAAACAGGGATGTGTATTATCCCCACTACTTTTTATTACATACATGGACCATATAAACAAAACAAAAATTCTAATGAAGCAAATGAACTGCTTTTTGCAGATGACCAGGTTTTAATTCCACAACAGCATTAAAAACCTGCAAGACCACTTAAGCATAATAGACACAGCAGGCAAGAAATTTGGAATGAAAATCAACATAGACAAAACAGAAGTAATGAATATTGCAAGAGAAAAGGAGAACATCAACATACAGATAAATAATAAACAACTAAAACAAGTAGATGAATTCAAATATCTGGGCAGCACATTCAGATATGACAATAAACAAGAAGCAGAAATAAACGCAAGATGTAATAAGGCATGTCAGGTCATTGGTCAATTAACACATTTACTAAGAAACAAAGATATTACACTAGAAATAAAGAAATCGCTTTTCAACACCATTTTCTTACCAACATTGTGTTATCAGTGTCAAACTTGGACATTCGATTCTAGAACAATACATAAGATTAACACCACTGAAATGAAATGTGTGAGACGTATGATTGGAGTTAGCTTGAGAGACAAAATCAGGAATGAAGAACTAAGGAAACAATTAGGGATCAAGTCAACAATAGAATACATCCAGAAACAACAAGTTAAATGGTACGGCCACAAAACAAGACAGAAAGAGCAAAGTATTATTTAAAAAAAAACCACTTAACAAACGATACGAAAACAGTCGACCTATTGAACGCCCTCGCAAAAGGTGGATAGATAGTGTATTAGAGACACTCATACATATAACAGCAGAAGAGGCAAAGAGAAGGGCAAAAGACCGTACACTCACTCTCCCCTCAACACCGAAAGGTACATGAGGACAGAAAGAAGAAGAAGATACGTATTCACATAAAAATTATATATATATAAATATATATATACATACATACATACATCACACACGCACGCACGCACACGCGCGCGCACACACACACACATACACTCACACACCACCAACCTAAAACCATTTGCGAGTTTCAATCAGTATTAACAACAGCAAATTCGAAACGGTCAACAGACTTGAATATCTTGGTTTTCTTACCAACAGTAA
This sequence comes from Meghimatium bilineatum, assembly GCA_034231615.1. Taxonomy (NCBI): domain Eukaryota; kingdom Metazoa; phylum Mollusca; class Gastropoda; order Stylommatophora; family Philomycidae; genus Meghimatium; species Meghimatium bilineatum. The sequence goes on from CM067298.1 coordinate 43,912,705, forward strand.
TATGTGTCAGTATAAATATATAATATATATATATATATATATATATATATATATATATATATATATATATATATATACACACACACGCATATATATATATATATATATATATATATATATATATATTCTGTGAATGTTGTAATGAAATGAAACGTCCTTGAATATCTCGTTCTCAGAACAATTTATTAACAGAAAACTCTGAGACGATTATTTTCAGTTTTCTTCCTGATAAAATATTACATATTTATTTCACTTTCTCTATTCCCATTTGCAATGCAAATGATTGGCGCAACAAATCGTTACAGCAAAGAAACGTCTAGACATAGGACATTGTTTGTAGGTGATTGATTCCATTTATAAATTGTCAATGCACCTAATGTAGCCATCGTTAAAGACTTGTCACTACTGATAAAGCAACTTATAGCACGGTATAATATAACTGAATTATGTATATGGTAACTCATAATGAGTTATAAAATAACTTAATTATATGTAGAACAACTTAGAGTTATAATGAAAGCTATAGACGATGTAGAACACTTTAGGAATATTTTATAATGAAGCTGGATTAGATGCAGAAAACAACGTAACATTATATACAATTAATTAGATGCGCATGCGGTTGCGTCTGTGGGTCTCACCAATGACTCACTAGACAAAGCAACCATGCAACAGAATACCCTTGTAAATGACATGCCTTTATATTGAGGTTATCTTCTTTTTTTTTAAAGCCTCATAGCATGTCATCTATACAATCCCGTAGTCGTAACTTTCGATAACAGTTACCATGTTGTTCAGACAGACCGACGTTGTGCTTGAACTAGTTAAGGGCACGGCGTGGGTGGGCTGAACAACAAAGAAACATGTCGCGAAAGTTCCAAAGTTGTGCCCTGATGTCGACGTCTGTTTCGGTGGCATTAGACTCGAAACACCATCGAGTCGGATGTATGCTGAAACAGAAGGCGGAGCACTTATGGGAATACCCCACGTGTTGTGAGGCCAGTTTCTAATCAAGAATCATGAAGAAACTTAGTTTCTTCATACTTCACTGCCAGTATGTATGGAAAGAAGAGAGTGGCCATATTCTTTGCGATTGAGAATGGAATTGGGCTGAGAAAGTTGCCAGTTATTGACGAGGAGAGTAGGGGGGTTGGGCCTTGACAAAAAAATTACGTCAACAAAATCGTTTATCGACATCAATGACATTGTTTATAAATTCAACACACAAAAAACACTGTAAAATACTATATATAGTTTTTTCGACATTATTCAGCAAAAATGTTTTTTGAGAATGGAGACGTGGTTACATTTTTTGATATAATTAAGCAGGGGTGGGGATCTGAATTTCTGAGACGTATTGGCAACGCTAGAATTGGGATCAAAAATTGTCAAAATATTTTAGACGTAATGTATGAACAAACCCTAGGTGTCGAAGAATTCTAGGTGTACCATTCGTGCAGAAGGGGCAACATATCTGGCAAATAAATGCTGGACTATTTGACCCAGGTATTTATCTATGTTTCTGACTGGACGTGAAGATTTTGTTATATTGCTGAACTGGTCCTCCCTTCGGGAACTATACATGTATACAGTAATCCTCCTAATACAAATATGTATTTCACACACACACACACAAATCCTTCATGCATGTCAACTCTACCAAGAAGAGAGGGAGAACATATGGCCCACTGAGACGGCACTACTTCCAGTCTTAAGGGGTTCCACGGATAACCTGAAGCAAATCACACAATTCATTTAAGCTATTGGTGTTGTAACCTGATATCTAACTGAAGAACGATGAAGAAGAAGACAAAAAAAACCTTCTTGTGTTATATCGGTTACTCAACAGATGACCTATGCCGTTGTCAGAAAGGCTATTGGCTTTCAAGAGCTATCTGCTCACAGATAAAAGGAATACTTGTTTATCATCATTATCAGCTTCATAATCATCCACTTGCACATCTTGTACATCCACGGACACAACTTGTAATATCAATAACCAAAAGAGGACAATTTTATACGGCAAAGTTTGTCAAAGGCTCAGTATTTTGAACAGAATCTCTGATAAATTTGGAATTTTTTTTTCCTGTTTCCTCGTAATATGGTAATTTATTATTTCACTTGTTGTCGTTTGTCACGTTGACTAGTCTTGAGGAGAGAACTACATGAAATTAAAAACTTGTGTAAATACTAGTTCATGTTTTAAATGTATCTTGTCATGGGATCAAGTTTACGCCGATGGCCCTTGTTCTCGTGTCAAGAAGGACGCAAAAGTCTCAGAAATAACCACTCATCGTAGCGATGTGGCCAAATTTGTGAGCTGTCTGATGTCACTTATGATGAAACCAGATGCTAGGAGGACGTGTTAATTTTTGTTTTCAAGGTTCATAGAGAAAATTACTATTCTTGGAACATGCATTCAACAATTCGAGTACAGCTCAGGGTTGCCTGACTTTGTCAATTTTGTGTCCATTAAAACGTTATATTATGTTTACAATTCACCGATTTTTCAATTTTTAAATATCATTGTCCATGAAATTTATGTTATGGTATGTTTTGTATTTTTGATCAATTTGAAAATGCATTATACGTTTAGGAGTTTGACCGTGTTTGTCCTTGGCCGTATTGTATCTGAAGTTTGACTATAGCGAGTTTAAACCATCTGGCAACCCTCGTATAGATGTGCACGATAATAATCGATAATCCAATGAAACTATAAACCAAACAGGAGAAATGTGAAAGCAAGAAGTCAAGCTGTTTTAATAGTCATGAAAAATATGAACGAATTGAGATGTCACAAGGAATTTATCAAGTTAAACATAAAATATAAGAAACATTTCGCAGTTGCTGGAAAGAAGGAACTATATTTACTGTCGTTTACCTATCCATGGTTTTGCCATCTTTCTGCTTTTCTCATTGTTTATACTGTGTTGTTTATTATTTCCTAGTTTCTGTTCAGTCTTCCCTTTACACAATATGTCCCCACTTTATTGTACCGTAATCTGTGTATGTTTCTATGAAAGTTGCTGATGTTTGGTGATTTTCGTCGTGATTAATATGAAATACAGCAATTGGGAATGTATAGCGGAAAATACGAGTACTAAAATTTAAAAAATATGGAAAACGGTGTATTGAAAATTGTACAGTGAAATAATACAAAAAGAACGTTGTAAAAATACAACGCGATGGATGACATATTTTAAAAAAAGGAGACGCTATATGAAGAAAGTTTTTTTATCTCGAAAATTGCAAAAAGTATCGGATAACCGCGTGAATTGTTCATCAGGAGTAAAGCTACTTCAGCTATTAGTGGATCACAATCAAGTAATGGTGACTTGAGTTAAACCATACGAATATTGTCTGTGCTGTTCAAACGCATGGCTACATATATCGAAGTTCTGTAGTTAATATTCTGCAATTGATGATCAAAACAATCACCACACATTTTTACTAGTCTTCCATAAGAAAATGTGAATATTTATCACCATTTGTTGTTTCAGTTTAGCAGAGGACATACTTTTTAAAAATTTGTAAGTTTTATTCAGTTTGCGTCACACATATGATAAAAGCTGTGATTTTATTATAATAATACGGTCCCATCTTCACTTAACCACCACTTTTCTGAATTACGTCGTACGGGGATTAGAAAACTAATTTTTTTAAAACAAATTGCAGTAAGTAGGATAGTGTATACCATGTATCCATATACTGGCATGCCCGCACACTCACACGGACAGAAATTCACACATAAACAACAACCACAAATAGATACCGTTTACAAAATAAAACTACCTTCTTGATTAATAACCAACATGTGGACGTCTGTTGATATAGCGATGGCGACACCTACAATGGAGAATAGATGAAACATGCTTGACTAAGGCTAACGTTCAGGTTGATGTCCAGTATACAGTACGGGAATCAGTTCCATGATAAAACACATAATTAATTAGTAACCACACTGCAGTCGGATGTGTTGGGACACTGCCGCAAATAAAAACTGAAACACAGCGCATTTTCCTTCCTATGATAATTCACCCTGCTAGAGTGCCTTCATCAATAGTTGAACACTGATATTGTTTATTAACTCCGTAATTACTTAGCGTAAGGGCTTCATATTTTACATGAGTGAATTAGTTCATAAGCTTTTCTAGACTGAACGAATGTATCGCAGCAGTCACTACAGTTGTTGTTTATAAGATAGAAAAGCTTTTTAGTTAAAAGCCATAAAAGTAAACTGGTTTTCAGTACAAATTATAGTGTTTTATGTAGATCAGAGGAGATACATTTTATTTGTTTCTTGGTTTGTTTTAATTCTCCAACTACTCATTGGCTATTAGGAAAAATATAAATATACTGGCCAGTTAAAAGTACGATAAAATAAGATGTCATCAATGGTTGCATTATATTGCTGTGAAATGCAACTGTTTCTGGTTTTGGTGCGCATCAAATCGCCTCATTCTGGTACGGAAATAAAATTTTAGATGAGCGCAAAATGTGTAAGCGTTTATTTAGAGATTTCATTGTAATATGTTAAAATAATTGCTAAACTACAATTTACTCATAGGCGTATCGTATATTCGACATGCATTTATTGCGGTGTCTTCAACATATCAAGATATACATTTATATATAGCATATCAAAAAGCAGCATTTACGACAATATTATAACAATATCTTTGAATGTTAAATTCGGTAAACTAAAAAAGTATAGCTATCAGACTGTACAAATATTTTTCACAAAAAACGAGACCCGCTATTCTATTTCACAGTATTCCTAAAACTTAAAAAAGAATACAACATGCCATGGGTATAAATTCCACAACCCATTCAAGGTGGATACGCGAAGATAACCAAAATTTTACAAAAGTAAAAGAAACGAGAAGACGAACAAATGTTGTTGACAACTTCAAAGAAGAAATTGTTAAAAGAGAAATTTATAGACTTTTGGAATGCAAAGAAGCATTGACACTAAAGAAATTGAACATGTCTCTCGAAAAGAACAACGACATTCGCATTTATAAAACTCAATTATGGAAAACTGTAAGGGATGTTTGATTTACATTTTTCTATTATACCTGTGGCAGAAGCGTCATTTGTGAGAAACCTGATTTAGTAACTCTCAAAAGTTAAAATTTGCAATACATTAGGGAAATACGTACAGAAAATTATGATATTGTATATATAGATCAACCATGGACAGTATCTCATCACACTATTGAAAAGGAATGGCAATCTGTAGATGGAACTATTAAGAGATATTCGCCGAACAGCAAAGGTCAGATATTGATAATGACACATGCAGGTAGCAGACACAATGGTCTTTTGAAAAATGGTGAACTAATTTTCATGTCTAAATCTACCGATAATCGTGACTACCATGCTAAGATGAATGGTCATGTATTTAGAGAGTGGATAGAGGAAGGAAACGATACTACCATCATACCCTCCTGTCTGGTTATGGACAACTCTTCCTACCATAATGTTCCTGCATGTGTGGATAAGATCCCTACATTCTCATTTGCTAAGGAAGAGATAAACTATATAGCTTAAAAAATTAACATATTCCATTTAAAGAAATGCACTTGAAATCGGAGCTACTTTTGCTGGTAAAGAATGATCACAGAGTAAAGACTTTCCGCATCGATACAATTAAATAGGAACATGGGCATAGATGTATAAGACTACCACAGTACCATTTACATTTAAATCCAATATAATTTATGTGGGCTAAAATTAAGGGAGCAGTGGCAAAGGAAAATGAAACCTTCAAACTTAATGTATGGCCTTTTGTGTCTTGCAGACAGTAATTTAGCGATAAGAAGTAGCAATCCGGTGAATATTATCTCAGGAATGTGACTTTTCAAGCGATCATGTCACAGCAAAGGAACATTTTTGTTTTCGTCTTTTTTCTTTCTTTTCCATATCATTAAAGATATTATTTCTGAACAATTCTGTTCCCACACGCAGGTTCTTCTTCTAGACATCACGAGTTTCGACCGTGTTTTCCCAGGTTTTCGATTCTATGTGGATGCCTTAATTGAGAATTTACAGTTATCTTTATGCCTCATCACTGGTCTACCCAGGGCTCGATGGTCTTCAGCCAGTTCACCGAATAGTACTTGTTTTGGAATGGAACAGTTTGGCATTCCGCGGACGTATCCCAGCCAACGCAAGCTATTTATATTGAGTGATTGCATGGCAGATAGTAGCTGAGTTCGGCGTAACAATTCCATGTCTGTGATTTTGTCGTGCTATTTAATTTTAAAAATCTTACTGAGACATCTTAGAGGAAATATATTAAGTCTTCTTTCATGTTTGGTATAGGTGGTCAGTGTATCAGATTCGTAGTATAGTTTATTCAGCACACATGTTTGATATATATGTATCTTTGTTTTCAAATTTAGCTTATGGATTTCCAAGTTCGCTTTGACAATCCGTCAAAAATGGTAGCCGCTTTTCCTATGCGTGTATTTATTTCATTTTCCAGAGAGAGGGCAGATGTGATTGTAGATCCTGGTAGCATGAGTTGTCGATTTGCTTTATATGGGTGTTGTTTAAAGTGATGTCTGTTGGTACTGTATATTCCTGACACATCGGGGCAGTTTTAGTAATGCCTGTTGTCATAGAGAACATTTCGCAGGTCTTTGCCATGTTGTCAATTTGGGACTGGGAGGTGGCATCACTGTGTGCCACTAGTGCAGCATCATCGGCGAAGAGAAGTTCTCTGATGAGTATTTCTGATGTTTTCGCCTTCACTCTGAGACGCGCTAAGTTAAAGAGTGATAGAGCTTTACTCACTGCTTTACTCCAGTCTTTCCTGCAAAACTATCGGACGTATTGCGCTCGAATGATACATGTGCGCGCATGTCTTCGTGAAAGGAAATAACCAAGCTCAGTAGTTTTAGTTTAGAACCAGTACCTTTTTGAATCTTATATAGAGCTAGTCTACTAACAGTGTCAAAAGCCTTTGTTAGATCTACAAAAGCCATAAAGACTCCCCTGTTCACCTTTCCTGTAGTTAACGAAGGGTAAATATCATATCGATAATGGATCTTTTGGCTCTTCTTCGTTTTCTTCTTCTTTCGTTCACTTGAAACATGTCTATATCTGTAATTCTGTCTCCTTAATAAAACTGTCTTTTGTAGTTCATACAGTGTCCCATAGAGCTTTGATTCCAGTGTTATTTCCTCTGGCCAATATGTCTGCCTCAGCGTTTCATGCTCAGAACACTCTTGAAGTATATGTTTGGCAATCTGTGCTACCTGTCCACATGTACACATTGCCGTGTTTCCAATCTTAAACTTTATATACATGTGACTGCGGAGTCGGTTGTGTCCTGTTCTGAGATGTAGAATTATAACTTATTCTTATCTGTTCATAATGTGATAGTCATCTTGTGTTGGTGGCTTTCTTATTGACTTGATCATATGTTGTTTCTGATGGTAGGTGATTGGTATATCTGGTTGGTCTTCGGCAGCACCTTCCTTAGCCAGTTGGTCTGCTATTTCATTTCCTGGTATTCCACAGTGAGAGGGTATCCACGGCATGGTTACCCTATACTGCTACGACAATTCGCTAAGTAGATTTTTTAAAATTTCTGTTAGTTTTCTAGACTGGAGAGCTTGAAGCACTGACCTTGCATCTGTCAGGAATACCACAGGTTGTAGGCCAGAGTTGGAGTTTAGCAGTTTTTTAGCTGCCACACTAATTGCCTGGATTTCTGCATCATAATTATTGCAGAATTTTCCTGTCGGTGTTCTGATTGTATCTCTAGGCTTGTGTGGATATTCTATATATACACCTGCACCTCCATTCCTCACATAATTCTGTGCGGACCCATCTGTGTATACTCTGACCCATATATCTTGTGGATATTCCGATTCCAGGAAACTGTGGGTGACTGTCCTTCGTTGCACACTATTTTGTTCATCCTCGCTTAGTATTCCTTTCACATGGGTCTGAATGTATATTGACATTCCATGCCTTTCACTCCACGGGGTTTAATCTGGTACAGACCTTAAGGGGCTGTCAACTTCAGGTAGGTCTGTAAGTTGTCTACGAAGTCGTTTAGCTTGATGCATACAGCTGATTCTTTTCAGTCGCCCCACTGCTAGATTTTGGAATCTTTCCTTCATTGGATGACTTGGCATACACTGAAACTTTTCTGTTTGAATTAGTACTTTTGGCTCTGAAACCACACTGTGACTCTAGCAGGACACGTTGGCAAGCATTTTAAGTCGCTTCAGAAGGATACGTGCGAAAACCTTCCCAGTGATGCTGAGAAGAGATGCCTCTGTAGTTGATGCAGTCACCCTTCTCACTTTTGTTCTTGTAGAGAGTTTATTACCTTTACGTACGCATATCTAGGGGGATTTTACCTTCCTTCCAGCAGTAGTTGGTTTTACCTTCCTTCCAGCAGTAGTTGGTTTTACCTTCCTTCCAGCAGTAGTTGGTTGCAGTCACCCTTCTCACTTTTGTTCTTGTAGATAGTTTATTATCTTTACATACGCATATCTACGGGGATTTTACCTTCCTTCCAGCACGTTTTAAGTTTTAATGTGCAGGTGGGGGACGAGGATATATCTTTTTTTTCTTTAGGATTTCAGCGAGAATGTTGCCTGCTTCTGTTGCCTTGCTAGTTTATGTATAACCACAAGGAGGTCGGCCTCTGTGGATTCATCATATAGCTTTGTCATTACCGGTTTATTCTCAATATTTGATCTAATTGTGTGTCTGCAAGTCTGTCTTCGGAACACAGAGTTGAGTAGTGTGCGACCAATCTTTCAAGTTGTTTGGTGTTCTCTATTATAGGATCTCCTGATTTGGACTTTGGTGTGGCAATTTGTGATATCTTTGGCTCTAAAGCATCTTTGATGTTTTCGTACTTCATTATGGAGTTTCCCATATCAAACTTAACATGTTCAAAAAGTAGAATATACTATGCTCTCCGCCATTGACAAAGAATTTTGGATAAAATGCCATTTATTGAAGGAGGAAGAAGAATAGCGGAAGAAAGATTGATTACGCTTCATTCAACCAACTACAATTATCGATCTCTGCTATTAATTCGATTATCAATAGAGAAATAATAAGAATTATAAACAAGACCAACGGAAGACCGAGAAGAAGATGGATTTAGATAACATAAAAATAATAGTGAACATATATGAAAACAACACATCCAAAGTGACACATCTATCATTTAAAAGACTTGTGAGAATTATAATATATACGCTTGCTGGACAAAAAGACCATCTTGACAATCGTTAAACGTAGTAAGCTTGTATGATTTAACCAGTTGATAAAAAAATAATTTCCCTCTAAAACAATCACGCAGAGCAAAGTAGAATGTGTAAGGAGAAGATGTGTCCAATGTACGGTCTGGATTGATAATATTAAAGACTAGATATTTCTTAAATTTCTCAACATTATAACATGAACGCAGAAAATATTTTGGTCGAGTATTTCAGAATGCACCACTAGTACTTATAATGTTCATTTTATAACGAAGATGATGATGACTCTAAGTACAATGCATGTTCAAGTTTATTGTAAATTAACAAGAATGTAAATAATACTATAGTTGAATAAATGTTTAACTGTTAACTTTATTTCTCGTTTGCATATATTCTAAACACAACGAAAGAAAAATATTACAGTGGAAATACTTCAATTTTACCCATATTTCAACAAATGAGCGATACGCCTATACCAACAACTACTGTAAAATTTCATATCCACAAAATATAAAAGTATTGCAATCTTAAAAAAGACATTCGTAGCGAATAATGCGATACATCCGTACATTCTTGAAAATAATTAATCATAATTCTTTAACGTGGTTATGATATAATCCACTCATACAAAATATGAAGTTCATACGCTCAGTAATTAATGAGATGTTAGACAATATCCGTGTTCAACTGTTGATGAACGCACTAAGATAATTGTCCTGCTACAAGAGAGATCCAGTTTCAAAATGAAAAATATAATAACCCGCATCACTTTAGAGACATTTCAGTAAGTGCTGTGACCAGTCCCTGGTGATTTACACATTCTCTGGACTCATTGGAAATTTCATTTAGAAGAGAGATTTCTTGACTTTTCGCTGTAATTTGCATCAAATGTCTTCACAGAGTATACACAAATGTATCAATGAAAATCACGGGAAAAAGGTAAATAACTACATTTTTAAAGGATGATGACCGTGATGAGTCCACCACACTGTACACATAACGAGAAATTTCTTCAGTTATCTAAGATTGTAGAGGTTCAGTGTTCTATATAATGTATATTTGTTAGTTCATTGAATCTCTCTAGATAGGAAGTACTTTCTCCCCTCGTTCTTGGTAGCTACCAGTGCACTTGCTCTGGGAATATGTACATTGCCTCCTTTCTTTCAGTATTAACATCGTTATCGGAGGTCGCCTTATTTGCAACTTGCGTTTCGCTGATGATATTGATCTTATAGCTAGGTCAGAACAAAATTGCAAGAGTTAACAGCAACGTTGGATAAATTTACCAGCAAGTACGAAATGGAAACTAACAAGATAAGAGCAAAATCATGGTTAACATCAGAGACACAGAAAACCAGATTAACATCATGGCGAATGGACATACGCTTGAGGTGGTGAATACCTTTAAATATATCGCATCCAGTATATGCAGCGATGGCAAATGCAAAGCAGAACTAAAAGTAAGGCTGGAGATGGCTTTAGCATCCTTGTCAAGACTAACGGTGATTTGGAATAACAACATCAGTGTTGGAGTGAAAATCAAACTGTATAATGCTTTCTGTTGTGATGTATGGTTGTGAGAGTTGAACACTCACTACGGACATGGAGAGAAGATTACAGGCTTTCGAGTACAAATGCTACAAACAAATTCTACGAATTTCCTATATGGAACATAAGACCAATGTGTTCGTAAGAAATAAAGTAGAGATGTGTGCAGGTTTCCAGGAACCATTGCTTTCAATAGTGAAACGACAAAAACTAGCATGGTTTGGACATGTATGCAGGCACGATTCCTTGTCAAAAACAAACTGCAGGGAGCTGTTTAAAGGGGGAAGAAGCAGAGGTGGGAAAATAAAGGCATGGACAGACAACATCAAGGAATGGACAGGAAAAGATATTTCCACACTCATCCGCATCGCCGAGGAGAGAATTCGCTGGAGGAATCTGTGTGCTGAAGCATCCAATGTGGTACCCCTACGATCCTGAAGGGTTACGGGTTCATCGTTTGAACCGCCCTTTATATAATTAAACCCATGTTTCTTCACATCACTGTACTTACTATTCACTAAAACAGGGGGGGGGGCAAACAATTGTGTAGAGCGCCGCATTGAAAATTGTAAAGCCATTTGAGGGCCGCATATAATATTATGTATATTTGGCAATATATATATATATTTAAATGATGTCAAATTGGGAAAAAAATATTGTATATATAATATATAAGAAAGTCGAATTAAAATTCCAATGGATTTCTGTGTAATATTAATGGGGAAAAAATGATTTTTGAAGATCGCCCGTTTAGTTAAAAATGTGTTTGAGGGCCGCAAAATATCCAATGGCGGGCCGTAGTTTGCCCACCCCTGCACTAAAACATTCCCCGCCAATGTATCAGCTGTTTTGCTGACTTCTACTTGATCTGAATTAATTTTCGTATTTACAACAGGTCACACAGGTTGGTGGACATTTAATTGATCGATGTTTTTAATTGGCAGGCGATTCAAAGTGTCCAGTTGAAGAAATGGATACGACAGATCGATTTTGCTATCAGATTGTATATACAATGAAATATGATCGTACATGGGACTTTATATGTGATGTTTTGGGAGTCACTAAGAAGAATATGCCTTTCTAAAGAAACCTATTACTATCATATAACCAAATACAAATATATGTAACACTCAGCATTATTGTTCAAATTACAGAGAGAAACAAAAACTACATATTTTCTTTGCATTCCAAATACTTTGTTCTTTACTTTTCATTTCTTTGCACTTGTGACGCCAAGAAAACTGAATGAGAGATTGTTCGTACAGTTGCTTTGTAATTAGAGAATTTTCGGTTCTATAATCGCGATCTCCGGATTAACATGGATTCGATCATTCCTATGGGTGATTCGTATCTATATAAACACTTAACGGGAGTTTACCCTCTAAAGAGATAACAGGTTATGGTTAATCAGCTTTTAGGAATTAGTTGCAGGTTACTCCCTAGGAATTGTCAAGTCCACGTGGACCGGAAGATAGCGACGGTGTACCCGAATTTTCGAACCTGTTGTATTGTTGTGTCTGCGGGTTGATCGACTGGAAACATATTCATCATTTGTATGCAATATGCACAGTTAAAACATATTTTTAAAGTGAATAAATATGAGATTGTAAATATCATTTTCTAGTGTCAGTCAGTCAGTACCTCTTTTGCCAAGTTTTACACATAGGGCGGATGTCATAGTTCTCAATGCCTGTCGGTCAATTGCTAAGAATTGCAGGTCTTGTGCATTTATGCCTGTTTATTTTAATTCATTCATAACAGTTCTTCTGAGCATTGTTTTTGTCTTTCCTGTTTTCTTTTTTCCGTCTGGTGTCCACATGAAGGCTTGCCGTGTAATTCTGTCTTCCTTCATTCCTTTTCTCGTGGCACGGTGATTAGTTTCGTTCCCTAGTCTTCAATATATTCCTACTATAGCATAACACACCAGGATCCATCCATCTCATCCGCTTCCTCAAGACAATAAAAAATCGTGTGTTTACCAAGCCTTGAACCATGACCGCCTGCAGTAGAGATCTTTCAACTGAATTAATTAGGATCACATTCGTTATGTTTTTGATTATTGTTGGGGTTTAGTTGGTCACTATTTCTATACGTGGAATCCAACGCCTAAAATAGCGAATACGATTCGAAGTATATAAATAGTGACCAAGCGAAAACCAAATAAGTCCCCCCCCCCGCCCAGTCACGTGACAATTATAGATAACAGGTCGTACTGGAGACGGTCATGCTTCAGCTCATATAATGCTACATGGAGTTCAAGCTGACTAAAAAAAAAGATTTTGTGATTGTAGCCCACACGAAAAAATGGTCAATTCGGCAGGCCGAGCCTAAAAGGTTGATAATCTCTGATTTATGGGAATGTTCTCAGAGGAATGATTTTGTATCCTAAACGTGAATCAAGAGCGAATAGGAGGCAGTGAATGTTAATAATATATAACGCTTGCTATTAGAGAAAATAGGAAAACAAAATTAAACAATAAATGACATAAACCCAGGATGCTTGGTCTAAAACATATATTTAGTAAGCAATGCACAACATTAAGCATGCTACAGAAAATAAAACAATGCCATAATTCGCGGTGCAAAAACAAGAAAATAAAGTTTATGTTGCGCAGAAGAAAATGTATGTTGTATGTTACAGAAACAATTACGTCTATGATACATCATTCACAAATAATGGACATTGATCCTTAACATATTCAACATTTTCAGCATCAATGATGATAGTTCCTTAACGTAAAGATTGATTATACTTAAACACAAATGTTATAAGCGAAATAACTCGCCAGGAAGTTTCTATAATTATTTTTGAGCCAAAATAAAGTGCAAGCTTTATTGTTCTGTATCATTATGTAGTGTGATTATCATCATTCTGTTATTTATGTTTGTGAATGATATCTAATAATTATTGATATTTGTTTTCTGGCTTAGTGTGTTTCTGTGCTGCAATAAGTCATGTAGTAGAGAGTATTACTGTGATCGCACACTAGGGTTTGTGTCTCCAGTAGATAGAGACAGGAAACATGCATACGGAAGACAAGGTGGAGAGAAGATAAGAGATACAGAAGTCACATATGAAAGTGATGGTTTAAAAGGACGACGGATATGATTGCCCAAAAGCATATACTGTTTGCTGTAGATCTGAATAAGTTCTCAACAATCAGTTGACATTAAAAAACATTGTTGCACTTTACTACACATTGATGATTCAGGATACAATTAACCTGCAGCATAATGTTGTAATGGAGTATTCAGAATTAAAATTTGCTTCAATCACAGTGAGCCAGCACAGTGCACGGGAAATGTTACATGCACGATAAACGTTCTTATGTATGTAATTCATTGCAGCTACCGAGGGTCTGCAAATGCAGATATTCGAATTTTCGTGTTAGCTTAAGATTTTTAACATTTATTGACCGATGAGCATTTTTGGTATGCAATTACATGACTGCGTTATTGATACTAAGATCTAAGAAGTACACACGTGTAAGATGGACAGGATCCATGCCGTTTTGGTCATGTCAGCTTTGTTGGGCCTGTCATGTCGTGCGAATGCCAGAAGTACGTTCTCCAAAGAGACTGTTCTATGGTGAACTTTGTGTAGGTGATAATCACTGAAGTGTAAGTCATTAGAAACGTTTCAAAGATTACTTGAAGACATCTCTCAAGCTCCGCAGTACTTAATCTAGCTCTTGGGAGACCAGATACTTTATCGTCCAGCCTGACACGAGCCCAAAAAGTGCATATATTAAAAACTGTGACAAAAGAAAGATATTGAAGACAATCCAATACAAGCAAAATGAAGTGAGAGTTCACACTGTTTCCCTCCTCTCAAGATAGATTGTATTCCTGCTCACACTGCAACATGATTTTTAGAGTCCAGGTTGGGCATATATAATCCAACTGGGGACTCACAAATAAAGAAACGAAATTATATCTTTTTAAAAATTCTATTATAATCTCTGTTGCGAAGTAGGAAAACCATTACAGAACAGAAATATGTGCTAATAATGAAACATCGCGTGACCGCAGATTATCATTTCCAAAGGAAACGTGTATTTGAAAGTGAGTAAACAACCTCGACGTAATTATTCCTTCATAAAAATCAATCAAGATTGATGACTGGTAAACGAACGTAGAAGAGAAAGAACAAGGTGAAGATCAAGGTGGTTATGGCTACCGTGACAACAGGCTCAGTATATATATTGTCTCACGGAAAGAGCAATGAATATACAATCACTTGGAGCGTGTAGCGAAACAAAGAAACTGAGAACTTCGAGATAATATAAGACCTCTTGGCTAATTGGAAAACATCCTTCTAAAATGACTCTTTTGACGTTTCCGACATTTTTATTGCCAACTATTATTATACTTTGTGTGGAGAGCCAATGAAAATGACGGGAAAGTAAAATTAGTCATTTTAGAAGACTTCAATTTTGCTAAAGGATCATATTTTGTCGGCCGTCACCACAGCAATTGTCACAGAAAAAACACGTCATCACTTGAGTAAGGCCTTGAAAGAGACTTTCTAGACGGAATAATTATGCGATTCAGAAGTTGCTCTGAGCCAATCGACACTCAGAAAAATTCAGATCTACCTGAAGGTGACAGTTTCCTAAAATGAGTACAATTACTGACTGACTTACTGGAGAGAGGACTCAACAATAGAAGTAGATATCCAGCGAATAGTGAAATGAAAATTCGACAGGGATGAATAGAACAGTTTGCAGCGTAGTACAGGAAACTATGGCATAAAGATGGTGAATGCTCATATTACCTGTGGTTCTGAGTGCAAAGAATGGTTCACAATGAAATACACTATAAATCGAAGAAATATAAGTGCGTATAAAATATCAACATATATATTATATATATATATATATATATATATATATATATATATATATATATATATATATATATATATATATATATATATTAAACACAGATGTATTTTTTGATAACTAAAAGGCAGAAATACAAGCTATCATAGTAGCACTTTAAAAACACGGTTGAATGGCAAACACAATTTGACATCATAAAGATGCAGGCATTTAGCCAACCAAAACGACATCACAATGATGCAAACATTTAGTCAACCAAAGCGATAATCGGAAACCTTGTTGACCAACACTTTCGTTTTATGTGAAATGTTTCAAAGTGTTAAGTCTCTGTGAAATATCTCACACTCTAACCTCTGTGTACAATATCTCCCAACGTAATATCCATGTGCAAAGTCTTACAGTGTAATATCTCTACGTAATATCTCATAACGGAGCGCCTGTGCGCATTATCTCAAAGCCAACGTCTTCGTGCATTATCCCACATGGTAACGTCTGTGTGCAATATCTCACAATCTAACGTCTTTGTACAACATCCCACATCGTAACCTATCTGTGCAATGTCTCACAGCGTAACGCCTCTGTGCAATGTCCCATAAATCAGTAAATGAGAGGGGTATTTACATTTCTGCAGAAATCAACTGAATGTATACCAACGGTTGCCATATTATTAATGTTGAAATACTACTGTCCATATATGTATTTTTGTTCCATTTTTATATTTATGAGTGGTATTAATATCTAACAAAGATGTACTGGATGAGAATCTTTTTTTTCTCCTTCACCGTTAATTCTCAAACTCTCGCTGGATTTCACTTGTAGCAGAAGAATTGTCCTACTATATTTCTAGCAGGATGTAATCCAGAGAATGGAATTGGGTTGTATCGCAGGTTTATTAGCCCCAGTGGCCCGGCACATTCATCTTCGGCAGAAAAGGTATCCAATGGTTTACACTGATAAAAGCGTGAAAAGTCTAATCATAGCAGCAATAAATGGTTCTGATGGTGGAATTGTTTCTATCGTAATTGCTCTGAAAACACATTCAAGAATCAGTATTCTATTTTGTTTTTTGCGTTCGCTCCGTAATAATCAACACGAATATTCGTGCGATTTCCTCTAGAAACGTAGTTACTTTGTGCCAGCGTTATGCACCTAGTAGGCCCAACACAACCAATTTCGGCATGTCTTGACATTTCGTATGGGCTACCCTAGCCTGTGATAGCCTTCCTATCTATCACCAGTGTGTACTGACTCTATGACGAGGCGGTTTGTCCTTCACGTCCATCTTGCACGCGATATTCAGCAGTTAGTGAACTTGTCTCGTGTAATTAGACGTATTGTACCCGTACCAAAAGGGTAATGAACCTTTTCTCATCCTCGAGCCTGGTTCGGGTTTAGGAAGAACTCGGCAGGAGATTGGGCTCAGACAAGTTCGCTCTTTTAGCCGAAGTATCATGCGCCAACGTCGTGAAACCCTCATCCAAGTCTTGAGTCTATACACATATTTAGGAGCGTCGGGGACTAGCGTTTTGTTCTCGAAATGAATAGAGCTTGTCTCCTTGGACGGTTGTGCCTGTGCCCATCGGATACCGAACCTTTTCTCTTCGCCCACTATCTGCCTGCTTTGTAGAATCTGCATTGGCCGCATTTCCAATGCTTTTGCCGAACTGACTAGCTTCACTGTGTGTCGACAGTGCTGCTGCTTGTCGGAGATATTGCCTGTCTTTCTGCAGTCAATATCCATTTCCATCTGCTACCTCCACATTCACGGACAAGCCCCAATAGTTTTAGCCAGAATCAGCACGAGCATGTGTACTTCTGTTTCTAGGGTGCACAACGGGGAGATACTTTTGGGATCTTGGTTATCTGCTAACCCTGGGTACGGCAAGAACAACGCGGTATCCTTTGCACCCAAGTATTCAATTTCACTTTATACGTGGATTATATATCTTTTGCTTGCATTTAACTGAAATCAAGCTTGTGTTATTATGTTTTTATTAGTTGTGTACATGTACACTTCATGTTTAGATCATGATTTAAAAAAAATAGAGAGTATGGTAGTAAACAGTTACAACTTTCTAACAATTCTGAGTTTCACACGTTAATGTAAATGCATGACCACCAATTTCCCAACACACTGTGAAGCAATCATTCCAAACTTGAATTAATGTATTTATAATGTTAAAAAACAAGAGAGTATACGTATGTAACATGTTCTCTATTCCAGTAGACAGTATGTAGTTTATCGCACATGTTCTCTATTCCAGGAGACGTAATGAGTTTGTCACACATGTTCTCTATTCTAGGAGATAGTGTGAGTTTGTTACACATGATCTCTACTATAGGAGATAGTATGAGTTTGTCACACATGTTCTCTACTCTAGGAGATAGTATAAGCTTGTCACACATGTTCTCTACTCTAGGAGATAGTATAAGTTTGTCACACATGTTCTCTACTCTAGGAGATAGTATGCGTTTGTCACACATGTTCTCTACTCTAGGAGATAGTATGCGTTTGTCACACATGTTCTCTACTCTAGGAGATAGTATGAGTTTGTCACACATGTTCTCAACTCTAGGAAATAGTATGAGTTTGTCACACATGTTCTCTACTCCGGGAGTTGAAGTTTTACTATAAGTTACATGTTGGTGTTTCACTACCATTGTTCATGACGACGTTTTTCCGCAGGTTATGAAAGTCCCGTATGGCTGTTTCACTGAATGTGATTTTTGGGTGTAATGTTTAACTGAATGTGATTTCTGGGTGTAATGTTTTACTGAATGTGATTTCTGGGTGTAATGTTTCACTGGATGTGATTGTTGGTTGTAATAAATCACTGAATGTGATTGTTGGATGTAATGTTTCACTGATTGTGATAGTTGGGGGCAATACACGTGTTCGACGGTCGTCTTCTCTGAAGGGGGTTTTCCATGATTTTCTTGTTATGTGGAGATGCAAAGAATATAAAAGAGCTTACTTCATTTCCTTAACCAGGGCAAGGATCTACAATCGGCGACAACCACATGACCCTCTTACTTAGTCTTCTCTTAAGATATGCATGGAATGTACCAATGATGCTAATGTTTATTCCACTGTCGAAACCCGATAACACACTGTCAATGCATATTATACATTTAACCAATCAGTCTAGATCCGATACCCGCCGAAGACGGATGTGTCGGGCCATTGGCGCAAATAAACGGCGACACAACGCATTTCCATTTTCTGGACTACATCCTGCTGGAAATCTAGCAGGACCATGATCCAGCTAGATCCAGTTGGAGTTTGAGAATGAACGCAGAAGAAGAAGAAGATGCGATAAAAAAACGCTTGACAAAGTTCAGCACACGACACCTGAACACGACTTTACAAGACAATGCATTTTATAGAGATACAACATATAATCAATGCAGTTCAATCTAACGAAGGAAGACGATTGTGAAAAGAAAAGCGTTTTTTTAAAAACCTTTCTAAATCCCGCGTATGCAACAAGAACAAGAGATAAAAAAGATGTAGATTTAATGATGGTAGTTAGTATATACAAGAGACATCTTATATAAACTACATTAAATTACTATTCATATTAAATTTAGAAAACTGAAATCGTAAACGAAACAAATTAAGAAATAAAGATGTGTAGGAGGAATCATATATAGTTTAGTCTTACACAGAACGGATAGAGCCACACATCATAATCATGGTCAATTTGCAAGGCTATTTCTGAAAGTCATCAACTATTACAAATGTCTGCTCACAGACTAGTGGTTCTCAACCCTCGTGTTTCGTAGACTCCTACAAGTATATATTTACCATTCCGGTCCCAAAAATATCCAATATGAAAATATTAAGTAACTAGTTATCTACTCAATGACAATAATAACAAAAATGTATGCAGCTGATCATGTAATGATAATGTTTTGCGTATTGAAATATAGAACAATAAAACTACAATAGTTTGCACATTAGGAAAGTGTCATTAGATGTTAAGTACACAAACAGCATAATAGTGAATGTGTGTTGAGTTAATATAGGCTATATATGAAAACGTCAACAATATCATTGTAACATAATTCTGGTTACGGTTCTAAAGATAATTACTTGGATGTGTGCAATGAAAAGTTCCGACCCAGTAAGTCTGATAACAACACAGAAAACAATAGACACCTACCCAGAACAATAGATTCATGTCTATACTGATGGGTCTGCTTTCAAAGCCACTATCAATGCAGGCTATGGTGTCTATATAGAAAATCCAGACAAAACATCTAATGAGATATGTTCGAACTATGAAGCCGAAATAACATCACCAGAAATTGCCTTGTGCCACATTAAGACCATATTTGTTCCCTATTCATCAAAGGTACAAAACATTGTGATTTTTACAGACTTTATGTCCGCTCTTCAAGCACTAGAATGAGTTGGACATTTTAAGAGTGAGCGATTTTAAATATATCACCATGACAACCAGCAGCTTACATATTATGAAGTCAGCATTGTTATGCAGTAGATTCCGGGCCACTCAAGCACACCAGACAATGACAAGGCAAACTAGCAAAGAATGGAGCACAACAAGAACATCCATGTACACAGTTAAAATGGTGTTGAATTCTGTGAGAAAAGAAAATTTGATGAACAGATGGGCTACGAGAAACATTTGGAGGGAAATCTTTAAATATATGACCAGCCAAAATCCTAAAGACAACATTAACCTTCTGGGAAGGAACGACCAGGTTTTCATTTTTCGACTGCGCATACAACATGTACAGTTTAACTATTACCTGAACAGAATACAACCACAACATACTTCAGGGTGTCGGATGTGCACTTATCCCTATGAAACAGTTGACCACCACCTCTTTGAATGTCAAGTGCTGGATGACATCAGGAAAATACTTCTCCATCCAGGGCCAGATAAATGGAATACCTTATATGGAACAAAACAACAGCTCACAAACACATGCATATATAACACAATGACATCGGGTCAAAGGCCATGAGCTCATTGACTGCTGGATCAGCAACCAACCAACCAATCATCTACAATACATTCGTTATCACCATCACCAAACATCACCATCACATTATCGCTATTTCTTCTAGTACATTTTAATAGAAATGTTTCTCAACTTAATTGATTATGAAAATCACGTCTCCACAAAATTAATTCATTTGATCTCTTTTCTTTGAGTTCATAGTTCTTATGTATCGCATACTCGTTTAAATAGCATAAATCCAATCTGAATCCGAAATCGTTCTGCTGGAACAGTTCATTCAGTGTGTTTGTAAACCATAAAAGTATTACTTTTTGATCTCTGTATCAACCTATCCTGAAGTTGCCAATCTGGGAGGTGATATTTTCTCCTAACTCCATTAATAGCTGACAAAGCCCACGGCTGCTTATTCTACAGCTTCAGGGTCATTCTTCAAGTGCGAACGTACTCAGCATCTGTTTTAAGATTCTTGTAGACTATATTTATTAACCTGTTGTGCAATGTGTGAGTTTCTGATAATAAATAAATAATGGTTTCTTTGGGTGACATTTAGTTTAGTATTTTTCCAAAAACTTTACTGATATTTAAAAGAATTTAACCAGAGTATGATATTAATTTATGATATTCTGAAGCACAATAACCATTGTCTATATGTAATTTTGCTCTGGCTAGATAAGTACGTCGTTTTAAATATGTTTTATTCTTCTAATCTTCTTGAACTTTTTCAGATTACCATAATATAATCCAAAATGCGTTGTCTAATGGTTTAAGGAGGTGTTGCTATTTCTGCGCTTTAAGACCTGACACACGCGACCTTAGCATGGCTCTAGTACACTTTGACCATATGTGGGATGGGAGAGCCATCTCCACCACCAAAAACATCCACACTCGCCTCCTACGACATATATGTCAGAAGGAAATTATCGCTATCCGTTTCTTCCTTTTGAGATATGCCTAACTCAAGCTATGCAAAATAACAAGAGCCATAATTATGACAAATACTAGTAAATTTAGAGAAATCTATAGATGAACAGTGGCTAGTGGTTGGCTGTTGGAATTTTCTTCATAATCACGATGAGTACTAGTACATTTACAGTCAAATTTACAGATGAACAGAGAGTTGGTGACTTTATAAATTCACTTCCAAACCCCATAAGTCAATAAAGCATGACAACAATTAGTACTGAGAATCAAGTAAAACAGATCACCAACCTCCTTGTAACTACCTCTTCTCATTGCAAAATAATTTATTAAGAACTTTCCCAAACGCACAAAAAGCTTTCATCCTCTCCCCATACCTGTGATTAACGCCAATAGAAGATCTACTAAAAAGAATTCAATCGTCTATCTGAACACATTTCCAATTATTCTCGTGCATTTCCTTGGTCGGCGTTAACAGACGAAACTCGGGCGACCATAAAATATTTAAATTGCAACCAACAAAAAAACACACCAATACTCTAAAAATCACATTTGAAGCATGAATCTTCTTTGCTTTGATTCTTCTGTTTGGTCTTATTTTGCGATTTTTCGCGCCACAGCACATTCGTTTCTATGTCCTACAATCTGGAAAGGAATGCACACTAAGTTGTAGAAGTCTCTTAGGTATTGAACGCGGCACACAATTTGATCCCACATTTCCTACATGTTTTTAAGTTTCATTTGAGGTAGTAGAATTATTAAAATATTATGGATGTCCGAATAGGTGAAATAGCAAGGAGATACATTATAATAAATGTCACGATACAGTGCACGAAATAAAACTATTGTGGGATCAATTTCGATTTACCTAGAACCACACAGTGTCATATATAGACCAATTGACTATAACTAGATTTTATATGATTTAAATAAATGCATCCCGTGCAAGGATCGAAGTAATAGGCCGATTAAAAAAATATAGCAACAACTTTTACAATATAATTCATAGGAACATGGAAAATGTACACTGAATTCGCATTATTTTTTCGTGTTACTACGATTACAGGTTTTCAAATATTAAATGGAGCATGAACTTAACACCAATCTTCAAACACAAATCTATCCTAATGGAAAGCAAAAGGCAAATCACAATTCAATATTTATACCAATATTTTATTACCAATGTCATACATGAAAACTGATTAAATAACACGAAAAAAACCGTTTACTACGTGTGAAATAAAATGTCAAAGAAAATCTGTAAACAGAACATGAAGAGATCATGTAAAGAATGAATAGGTTACGAGAACTGATGAAACAAAGTGTGTGGTGAAATACATGGAAAATAGAGACTGAAATGGTTCGGCCATTAAATGAGATTGAAACCACATTGGCCAGCACCCTGAGCATACACAATGAAAATAGATAGATCAAGATGCAGAGGAAGACCATACGTCCATACAGAAGTTGGATGGAAAGTGCTACCATCGTTCTGAGACGCCACAATATTACTGCATATCAAGCGACTAAACGTGCCATTGCCCTAAAATCGATCGTCATTCAATCATGTTACCTTTTACAACAAAAGTAGAGAAAATACAATAAAAATGCAGATATTTCTAAACTCAGTAGGCTATAGTAGGATCATTTAGGTTTCACAGATAGGTATTTCTGTTTTTAGTGTTTCTGAAATTTAGCTTTAACCGTACGTTTTCTCCTCTTATTCTAGGTTTGTTCACAAACTTCTGCTGTTTAGTTGGCGGTCAATCCTGAGCAAGATTGCGTTTGTGTCATGAATTAGGATTATGCGGATTCTGTACCTTATCTTTGATGTTTACTAAGCTTATGAACGGTCGAGGTGGAGTCGATTTCGCTTCGTTGAGCCCCATACATCAATATAATGACACAACTGTTGACACTCAAACACATCACAAACTGAAAATTATAACTATAAAGTGTTGCTTACACTATATGTTAGTATATTTTCAGAAATACGGATAAGGAACAGTTTATAAGACACGATTGATACATATGAGTTAGGACAGTTTATAAGACAATATTGTTACATATGAGGTAGGAACAGTTTATAAAACAAGATTGATACATATGAGGTAGGAACAGTTTATAAAACAAGATTGTTACATATGAGGAAGGAACAGTTTATAAAACAAGATTGTTACATATGAGGTAGGAACAGTTTATAAGACAATATTGTTACATATGAGGAAGGAACAGTTTATAAAACAAGATGGATACATATTAAATATGAAAAGTTTATAAGACACGATTGATACATATGAGATAGGATAGTTTATAAGACAGGGTTGATACATATGAGATAGGACAGTGTATAAGACAAGATTGATGCATATGAGATAGGACGGTTTATGACAATATTGATACATATTAGATAGGAACCGTTTATAACACATCATTGATACAAATAAGGTAGGAACGGTCAATACGACAAGACTGAAACATACGAGATTTGAACTGTTGATAAGACAAGATTTAGATAAGTAAGATAAGACAAGACTGTTGATACTTATGATGTGTGAATATCTTCTTTTCCTTCTGCGATAGTTCTCAAAATAATGCATATTAGAACGATGCAGTCTGAAGAAGTTAAAGAGTTGTGCCATGGTTTACAGCTTTGGTGTGATATGTTCGATATGGCGATTGACACATAGG
This sequence comes from Meghimatium bilineatum, assembly GCA_034231615.1. Taxonomy (NCBI): domain Eukaryota; kingdom Metazoa; phylum Mollusca; class Gastropoda; order Stylommatophora; family Philomycidae; genus Meghimatium; species Meghimatium bilineatum. Next base: position 43,936,937 of record CM067298.1, read on the forward strand.
AATTTAGCATGGCTTTCAAGGGTCACTAATTCTCTATGAGTGCGGGGCCAGCCAACTCTCCGTAAAACTTCCTTAGTCACTACCTACGACATGCATATTACGTAAAGGTGGCTGTTATTATTTGCTTTCCTCTCTTGCCCCAGTAATACACTGTCAAGTGTAAGATATAGAAGAATGTGGAGAACTGCGCTGAAAGAGTAAAGTTAAACATTGTGCTGGCGGTGCAGTAACACTAAACAGTTGACAACAAAGTCTTACTCAGTCGGCAGCTATCAAGCCAGCATTTGTTTGCTGGATTGGTTTTATAGACATTATTTAAGTTGTGTATGCTGCTATTGCCTTTTGGGCGGTCTGGATACACACTTACCGGCGACGGAAATTGAACTCGGTACATTTCAGTATAAGATGTGCTGTGTACCACTTCGCCACATTAGTGACTTAAACATTACATATGCGAAATATTGTTTAAGGCAAGGAAAATGAAATAAAACAGTACGAACGTATACAAAATATGATCCATTGATGAAAAATACACTTGAAGATAATATTGAAAGTCGGCAAGCAAGATGTATGCAGAGATACGAACGTGCAGTTGCAAATAAACATCATCAGATGGACAACATATATAAGTGTACAGCTAGGACAGAGTCAGAGAACTGTATATGTACGTTACACATAACAGTCGATATAGAAAAAGCATCTGATGATGTTGATAGTGAATAAATAAAATTAGAACAAAAATTGTCATAATTATTTATTTGTATGTGGACGAAATCGTTACTTAAATAATAAGAACTCATTTTGCGTGCTTTGGAAATACAATATACAAACGGTTCCAGCTTTAAATTATGTCGTGCAACTGTGTTTTCGGCTGTTGGATGTGCTCCAAAGGGATTATACTTCGGGCATATCCACACGTTGAATACTCATCTCCTGCAGCTGATGCTTAAGTGCTAATTGTTGTTTGTTACATTGGTAAATGCTAATTGTTTTAGTAGCTCATTGGATTACGTTACACTTTCCATTGCCTGCTGATGTTCTGTCACACTGCTATTTCATTGCCTGCTGATGTTCTGTCACACTGCTATTTCATTGCCTGTTGATGTTCTGTCACACTGCTATTACATTGCCTGTTGAAGTTCTGTCACACTGCTATTTCATTGCCTGTTGATGTTCTGTCACACTACTAGTACATTGCCTGTTGATGTTCTGTCACACTACTATTACATTGCCTATTGATGTTTTGTCACACTGCTATTACATTTATTAACAATTTAACGAAGTCGAAGAATACATTTGTCATAAATCGTTGTGTCTATATCATCAAGTGATATCTCTACTACTAAAGTTGGTTATCATAGAACCTCTAACATCTATCTCTTGCATTTGTGGTGCACTTTACTAGACTGTATCATGTCCATCTCGTCATGTTTCTCTCCTACTTGTATCTCTGCCAGCCTTTTGCTCGCCTCCCCTCAACTCTACATTTATGTACGGTCTACAACAATGTATAACATTCAACAATATATTACTGTGAGTGTTCAGGAATGTTCAAATTAAACCCACCCGTGATACATCTCCTATGCCAGCAGGGACTGGTTTCTTGTGAACAGGACTCGTATAATGTTTCCTTCATTATTACATTCCCATCACTATGGCATGTATGCTTGTATTTAAATGTATACGTAATGAGAACACAACTTGGATTATATTCATAGAATAGCTAAATATAAGCAACAGGCAAGACAAGTCTTATAATTTTCTCCTACATTTTTCTAGTTTGCTTCAAGCAGTAAGAAGCAAAAGCAACCTATTTTAGCTGTTTACTCGTGTGTTTGACCGCAATCAGATTATACAGTCGTATTGACTTTGTTGTTAATAGTGGTTAACAAATTAGCACCGAAAACTTGCAGTTTTTCAGATCGGATACCTAGATAACAATTTGAAACCTGACTTCTGCTACGGATGTCTAGATATAACAGGCACTTCTGCGGGATTTGCAACATAACAAAAACGCCGTGTGATTTGAAAAACACAACTAATTTGTATTGAATATTGTTTGATCTATTTCAAATGAGACACAAATGAAACGAGAAAACATATATTCGAAACACAACAGTATAATATAAACAAAGATCTATTTTAAACACACTGTTTATGCTAAACACACTTACCCCATATTCCATATTCCATCACTCCTTCAATTCAAGACTATACGAAATAGCATACAAATGAAAATCTAAAAGAATGTCAGTCAGTCTAAAATGTTAATACCAGTAATTTGAATACACGGAGACGTTAATCCACACCAGACAAATTTGATACAAATGAAAAATGTGAAATAAAAGAACAATGATTATTCATTAAATGTCTGTTGTAAAAATTGGCAGAAATTCTAACAATACACATGATATATAGAAATAATAGCCATCGGTGTGAAGAATTAGAGAAAAACATAGTAATTGCGACATAGAAAACAGACAGAAAATAAAGTGTTTTTTTTTAAATCGCACTTACTAGCGAATATTGGAGACAGACTTAAATTTATCTCAAACTTTCAACTTATGTCTGCATAAATTTGTTCTTCTAAGCTTTAACGCGCCTTGCTTGGATAGTTTCTTTCTACAAGCTTTGACGTATTTTTCATGGACAGATTGTTCCTGCAAGTATTGACGTGCTTTGACTGGATAGATTATTCCTGCAAGAATTGGAGTTCCTTGTCTAGATAGTTTGTTCCTGCAAGACGTTGCCTGTGGTCACATCATGAAAGTTAAACTTACAGCTAAAACTTACTGTAGGACATTCCACATCAAATGAAAACATATTATTTCCTGTGAGAGTCCAATTTTGTTTGTGACCTCATGCTGCACTTAATATATATGTAGACAACAGTAACGATTGAAGTTGTAGTGGAATGCATGCGAGATATATTATTCAAACTGAGGTAGTACATCATTCCAAGAGAGGAGAGATACTCCTGGAATATTGAAAAAAAGTCGATTTTTTAATTGTACGAAGATGTTGGTATCAAATTATGTTAACATAAATAACATAGAAACATGACAATGTTGCTTCAAATAATAGCTTATACAAGTAAACTAAGGTAAGAAACATGGAGATAGTTGAAGGATCTCTTAAGACTGACAGGAAGACTGTTATTTATGATTATAAGTAGGTCTATTGATCCTTGTATAGTAATACGAGTGTTCTATGTCTGTGTTTCTTAGGATACTTTAATACTTGCACGGGATGTTCGTCCTTGTTGTAATAGTCCTTGTCTCGAGTTGCCCGGTCTCAGTGACTTGAGCACACGGCTTGAAATTTTTGACGAGAACACATCGTTTGTGGGGGATGTGGTTGGTCAAGTACAAAAAAACCTGTTGCTTGAGCTGCAAGGCGATTAGGTGTCGTTAGATCAGACCTGGTTCAATACCCGTTAGCTTTAGAACATTTTTCATATATCATCATGCTTCCTACTTGAACTATCTCATAGAAAAAAATGTTTGAACGCAAGAAATTATGTTTAAATTCTGAAACATGGGCGATATTCCAGTGAGTAACAAGTAATGAAAGTTCCAAATTAAAAAAATAAATACGATAACCTCTGTTTTTAGAACACGACATGTCAACATAGCCCAGCTTATAGATAGGGAAAACGCAGTGATTCGTTTCTCAACGTTCTTAATTTGTAACATGTCTTCCATTGGTCAAAATATTTATACTTTCTATCACAGCAAATGACAAGCCAAAAAATATAAACGAAACGTCACCAATGAAAATGTGTTCCGATTATTTAGACAGTAATTTGATGTCGGTAGACTTCGATAAATACTTTACAACTTCGTATATCCTATGCAATTCAGTATAATGCAATTGGCAATGCATATGCATATGGGTTATAAACGTGTAAAACTACTAACATTTTTAGAACATAATTTTATTTTTATAGAGTTGGTGTGAATCAAAAGTAACATTTCAAAGACCTCTGTGATCTAACAGATCATTTCGTAGATACTCCAACGATGATTGCCAATTTGTGGATAGACTATAGTACGTGTTATGGTGTTAGTGTTGTTGCCCCGCAGCTGCCCATCTAAAAGAATATACATGTTGAGTGTACTGACTGTATTATAAGTCACGAAATATACATCTAAGAGTGTGAAAATATATCAATATCGATTGTAATATGATGCGAAATAATCTCTTTAGTTGTGAATGGGTAGGTCTTAACCACCCACATCCTTTCTAGCAAAAGCGTGGCTAAGTCTCATCAGTCGAGTCATTCAGGTTTCAATCACACCCACGCATATTAGGTTTGCTTTCTCAAATGCATGGTTGTGTTAGGGGACGGTAATCCATGCATGTTTAGTCCAGGAAGGAGGGTATTCCAGTGTGGGGGTATTCTAGGATAACCAAGCCTTGCCAGGAGTGCAGTATATAAGGCTGGATGAACATATTCAACACTCTTTTGTTATATCTATTGACACATCTGCAGTGATGGCACAATTAGCATGTCCTGCCACCTAGAAATCTGCCACAAAAGGACCAAGATGTAATGTTCATTGACCAGCATCTCTTCATCATCCATGGAGACTAATTGATAGAAGACAGAAATACAATTTTTTGGCACGATATTCTTCTTCTCAGGTGACAGGTTGTCAGCCCGTCCACCAAATTTCCTTAGTCACCTCCTGCGTCATTGTTAGTAAGAAGACGACACTGGCCCTAATATTTGCACTCTGAACTACAAGCCCAGGCCTCGGTTGCCCCCCACTGGCGATACCAATGGTAGTTGTTCACTATATTGGACATGATGCATAAGTAGATTAAATGAACTCGAAAGGTATGACTGAGTACATATTATGTAGTGTAATACTGGATTAATAAAGAAAGACACGGGACCATATATACGTTTACACTTTGGCATATGCTAGAGATGGCGGAATAACTATGCGTATATCTAGAGTGCAATATTGCCAGATCATAACCAATAGACAGTATTGCACACCATTTTATTCGTACTAGTAAAAAATATAATATATTTGTTAAGACGGTTGTGAAAAATGGAAAGTAACCGTGACACTGAAAACAAAATTGGATTTATTTGATAACATGTCGCTTGCCAAACCTTTAAATATCTACAACAATAAGAAAACAGACGTTGAACTTACATTGGACATGTACTTTAAAAAAGAATGAAATACTTTGACAGAGCACGTTCTGAAGTGGGTACCGAATGACAATTGAGAGAGGAAGAACAAGATAAAGTGTTCGCCGCGTAGCAACCATCAAAGATGGCATGATTATGTGTCTCAATAATATGAAAGAGTTGCACACATCATCATCACATCACTCGAACTGGAAATCACTGATTTATGCCAACGCGCGGTATTCGGCGTTGAAGGAACATAATAGACATGTACATTGATAGACACAGTCAGTTGCTCTTTTGCCAAGTTGGGCACGTAAGGCGGATGTCATAGTTCTCCATGTCTGTCGATCAGTTGCCAATGATTGCAAGTCTTGTGCATTTACGTCTGTTGAATTTAATTCATTCATAAATGTTCTTCTGAGTGCTGTTTTTGGTCTTCCCTGTTTTCTTTTCCCGTCTGGTGTCCACATGACGGCTTGTCGCGGAACTCTGTCTTCCTTAATTCTAAGTATGTGGCCGATGTATGTCCAGCGGCGTTTTCTGATTATGTTCATCACGTATTATTGTTTTGTCTCCTCTCTTAGTATGTCGTTTGATTTGAAGTCTTTCCAATTAGTATTTGTGATTTTTCTGAGGCATTTATTCTCGAAGGCAACTAACGTCTTATCCATTATTGCGGTAGATTTCCAACTTTCACATCCATATGTCAATGATGGAATCACACTTGCATTGAAAAGTCGCAGTTTTATGTGTTTACTGGCGATCTTCGATCTCCAGATGTTTGAGAGTTTGTTAAAGGCGTTGGAGGCGAGAGTAATTCGAGTTTTGATTTCTTAGTTGCTATCCATGTCTGCTGTTATCTTGCTTCCCAAATATACGCAATTTGACATTTTTTCTAGTATATTATCATCTAGCTTAATTGATTCTGTCAGGCCGGTAAATTTCATGATTTTCATTTTATGTGTGTTTTTTTGAAGGCCTATCTGTTGATAGACACGTAGATATATAATTAATTAGATAGCTAGACAAATAAAATGGTTCGAACGATAAATATACACACACACACACGCGCGCGCGCACGCACGCACGCACGCACACACACACACACACACACACACACACACACATATATATATATATATATATATATATATATATATATATATATATATAGGTGCTATTAATAGATAGATATATAAATAATTACTTGTTGACGTATTAACATTAGAAATCATCGCACGAAGTTCGGTTTTCTGTGCACTGTAATGTGAGATGCTTTTATATCATTGTTAATTCCAGAAGATAATATTTAAAACATGGAAGCTGAAATGTCAGATAGCAAATGTGTATTTTTTTAACCTTAAGAAATCAGTGTTTCTCATTACAGAAAAAGCTAACACTGAAACAAGATAAACAAGAATATTTGACGTAATGTCCTCATTCTTAAATATATTTGATCACACATGCAACCGTACAACATTCGTGATCCTATTTAATCAAACATGCAACCATAAACATTTGAGAGTATGAGTCTTCTGGATACGAAATGAAGTTCTTGAGAAACCTTCCCACGCACATGAAAGAAGAGCTAATTGGTCCTAAATCTTGAAGGCCGAAGCAACGACGAAAAACAACAACAAACGACGTTTTATTTCACTGGCTGCTCCTGGATTATCTAGGTTGTGCGTTTATTAATGTTTGTCATTATATTAGTATGTAAAACTTGCCGTATATCATTACTTTCATAGGTCATTGCTTTCACCTATTGCATAAATAATGAGTATTATTTTTATATATTTATAACGTTGTCAGAATGTAGCAGGAATCTTTCTAAAAGAATGAGCATTATTGCTCTGCTATTGGGATCTCCCTAGTGTGGTGGTTACGCTGTTTGTCTTGTGTTCTCGAGGTCATTGGTTCGAATCCGGCGCGTGTCGTCTTGTTTACAAGGTGGATTTTTTCGGAAATCCTTGTGGATTATCACTTGACGCTACAGAATTACGTGCTATGAGAGGTGCTCTCGATAGACGGCGTGCCGCTGCGTTGAGAGTGACGTAGTATATATGGGAAACCGAGTACAGGAAAGTAAATTCTCTACAACTTATAAAATTTATTTTGCTGTAAGAAATATAGTCTCATCTCCGTGAAGATGTGACTCACATGATACAATCTCTGTAACAAAGAGTCTACCGAATTATGTACATGCTCCCTTAGATGTGCAGTCTTTGAACTAACTGCTTTCACTGTCTCCTGTCACCCGTGTTTTGTGGGGGCCCGAAAGGGGAGCAAAGAATAGCAAAACTGTTTACTTTCCATGCATGTCGTACGAGGCGACTACGGAGGTTATGGGATGATGTTGGCTGCGCCATCTCGCATAGGGTCAGTAACCCAAAGCCATGCTGAAGTCGGATGTGTCAGGCCGAAAGGCGAAGATATCACATCATTGATGTAAACCATGACACAACGCATTCCGTTCTCCGGACTACATACTGCTGATCTGCTGGAGATTGAGAACGAGCGCAGAAGAAGAAGAAGAAGACTGTCTCCTGTTTCTGTATACCATTTCTGATCTTTCCCCTCATGCAACACGACCCATGGCAACATGTTCCCATGATTCCGTATCAATTGATGTATCATGCTTATCGCGTTGTCACACTTCTTTGTACTAAAGTGGAGGTCGACTCTGATCTTTTCCTAGACTGTAATTCTCCATAGTGGTGGGTGTTCATGATGGCGACGTAATCAGAGTGATACATTCGAAATATGTATTACTTTTGCTATTTGTTATATTTTAAGTATTAATGATGTGGGAAGAATATTTTAAAGAACTCTTAAAGATACCAAAAAAGGGAAGTATAGCACCATTCAAACCAAGATATGCAAATGAAGACGTACCTGACATCCTGGAACAAGAATTCAGATAAGAGAACATCCGAAAGAATACATCTGTGAAAATTGATGGAATAACAACCGAAGCAATACGGACCTGTGGAGTGAAGCAACTTGATTACTTGATATCTTCAGAAAAACGTGAAAAGAAAGATCTGCTCCAATAGGTTGGCAAACAAAGAGTCATCCAAGTATCAACATGGGATCAAACATTATGCAATTAGATTGTGGCACATGCTGAAGCATCTAACTTCTTAGCCATGTCGGTAATACTTTTGCTAAGATTCTTGAAAATCGGATTAGGTATTTTGTGAACCCAGTACCTAGTCCGGAACAGATCGGGTTTAGAAAGGGAAGAGAAGGGTGTACAGAAGCAATATTTACTTTACCACGAATGAGAGAAAAAAACAATAGACAGCAAAAAGAAAATTAATATTGCTTTTATAGAACAGATCAAGTTTTCGTCCGAATAACTAGAGAACTACTCTGGGGAATTCTAGAAAATTATGGAATAAAAGAACAATTGTTAGACTGTATAAGAGCCAAAAACGAATAGTGACAGTGTAGTTAGAACAAGCGCTGAACATATAAAGTGGTTTTCAGTAACATCAGGAGTTAGATAGTGGTGTGTCTTATCATCATTATTGTTTATTATTTATAAAGATAATATTGCCAAAACAAGTAAAAACACTGACAGACGCGTACCATCCACATGAACTAACTGAATTACTCTTTGCTGAAGACAGTGCCTACTTCACAGTTCAAGAAAAGGGCTGCAAGGCCACATAAACCGACAAACCTACTCAACGAAAGCTTTCCTCAATAACAGCATGATTGAAAAGACCGACACATAAAAGAGTGAAGTAATGTCTATAAGCAGAGAACCCAATACCATCAACATAAAGATAAATGATGAAATAATGAAACAGCTGCAGGAATTTTAATATCCTGGGAGAATTGTTACTGACAACGGAAAAAAGGACAGACAGCCCGAGATAATAATTCAACAAGCCAACTGCGTAAATTATGAACACACCATTTGTGAAACACAAATCTTTACAATCGAAACTAAACGGGAAATCATTCATTCGATCTTCATACAAACATTCTATTATCGATGTCAGAAATGGACACTAACAAATAACAAGAAATAAATATTACTACGCGTGAAGTAAGATTTCTAAGAAAAGCAGCAAACATAAGAGATCATGTGAGGAATGAAGCTATGACATATACGAAACAGTTCATATACCTAAAGACCTAACATCATCAATATTCATACCACTACCTAAGAAGCCCAGGTCTGTGGACTGTACAGAATATAGAACAATAAGTCTAATGAGCCATCTAACTAAAATACTTCTCAAGATAATACATGAAATAATTAAGAACAAGATAGACACGGAGGTCGGTGAAGAACAATTCGGTGTTAGGAAAAACAAAGGAACCAGAGAAGCTATAATGAGTATCCGACTAGTGATATATAAACATATAGAAGGTCCAAAAACGTATCTATATTTGCTTCATAGACTACAGCTAGGCATTTGAAAGAGTCTAACATGAAAAAAATAATCAAATGTCTTCAAGAAATAGGCATAGATGGAAAAGACATCAGACTGATTAGAAATATATATTGGGAACAAATTGCATCAATAAGGTGTGAAAACAGCTACTCTCCATACATAGAAATAAAAAGAGGGGTAAGACAAGGATGCATTTTATCACCACGCCTAATTATTATCTACACAAAGAATATCTTTAAAAATATAGAAGAAATACCAGGACTTAAGATCAATGGGAAAACAATAAACAACCTTAGATATGCAGATGGCACTTTTCTTTTGGCAGAAAGTGAACATGAACTTCAAACACTAATAGATCAAGTCAATAAATCAAGTAATGAATATGTACTGGATATAAATATCCAAAAAACAAAAACCATGATAATCAGCAAAGACATAGAAGAACAGGAGGTAAACATAAACATACATGGAGAGAAACTACAACAAGTAAAACAGTATCAATATCTTGGACACATAGTCACAAATGATGGCAGATGTGAAACAGAAGTTAAAAGGAGAATAGGAATGGCGAAAAGTACCTTCAATGACAGGAGGAAATTATTAATATCTAAACAAATTACACACAAGTTAAAAATAAGAATTATAAAATGCTAAATCTATTCTATATTAATGTAGCTCAGAATCATGGACACTAAATAAACATTTAGAAGATACAATTGATGCCTTTGAGATGTGGGTATATAGAAGAATAGGGAGAACATCATGGAAAGAGAAGAAAACAAATAAAGATGTGCTAAAAACACTTAATTGAAGAAAGAACTACCAAGAGAAATAAAGATGAGGCAAATAAAATATTTTGGACACATTAAAAGACATGACGCCTTATTTAAGACCTTACTTGAGGGTAAAGTCAAAGGGAAGCGAGCAAGAGGTAGGCAGAGATACAAGTAGGAGAGTAACATCACACAATGGACAGGTTACAGTCTAGCAGAGTGCACCACCAAGACAAGAGACAGGATATATTGGAGATACGTTGCAGGTAACCTTCGTTGCAGAGACGGCACTTAACGATGATGATGAAGAGGAATGAAGACGTTACACGAACTGTTGGAACACTATCTCTGGTCAAATATACGGTCTCGACCATAAAATAACTCAATCATATCTGACAAGAACGGACCTTATTGTGACCGACACACTGGTAATTATACATTTAAATACTACTAACTCACGGGAACTTAGTTAAAAGATAAGAAGTCATCGACAGCAAGAGGTGATGTTCGAAATCCGTTGTAGTAAATCCCATTTCCAGACTTCACTTGATGACGACTACAGTTGGCCGAGAAATGTCACGACTGTCGCTACCTTCTAATTATGTAACTTAATTTGTGAGCTAGTAGTATTTACATGCATATTTAGAATAGTGCTGGTCACAGTGAAGCCATTACAATAATAGAACAGTGGCGTCAATCTTACATTCTTTTTAAATGAGTTTACGCCCTGATATACTACGTACGTGATATACTACGTGCATAATATACTACGTGCGTGATATACTACGTCCATAATATACTACGTGCGTGATATACAACGTGCATGATATACTACGTGCATAATATACTACGTGCGTGATATACTACGTCCATAATATACTGCATGCGTGATATACAACGTGCCTGATATACTACATGCATGATATACTACGTGCGTGATATACTACGGCCATAATATACTACGTGCGTGATATACTACGGCCAAAATATACTACGTCCATAATATACTACGTGCGTGATATACAACGTGCATGATATACTACATGCATGATACACTAAGTGCATGATATACTAGGTCCATAATATACTACATGCTTGATATACTACGTGCGTGATATACTACGGCCATAATATACTACGTGCATGATATACTACGTGCATGATATACTACGTCCATAATATACTACGTGCGTGATATACTGCGTCCATAATTTACTACGTGCGTGATATACTATGTCCATAATATACTACGTGCGTGATATACTACTTCTATGTCTAGAGTGCACGCCTTACTAGAAAAAAAATTATAGGAATAGATATAATATATATATATATTTATAATGCACCGTTTCGTTTGATATAAAATACGATACAATGCAATATGATGTTATGTTGTTAAGAAGAAAAACATGCCAAAATGCAAGCACTATAAAGAGAAAAAGAGAGAGAGTGTAGTTAGCGTGGTTATACATGCATCAAATCTGAATTAATTAGGATTCAATTCGTTACGTGTTTTGATTATTGTTTACTTTTAGTTGGTTACTATTTATATACTTGGAATCGTATGTCAAAAATAGCCAAGTATATGCAGGTATATAAATAGTAAGCAACTAAAAGGCAAACAATAATCAAAACGCGTGACAAACTGGGGTCAACTTAAATTTAGCGAACAGGTCCTCTACTGGAGCCGAGTTATGGTAGGTATGTAGGTAGGTGATGAGCTCACCTCTCCATGGTGAGGCGCAAGCTTTCAACCAGGACGCACAACCAAAAAGAAAGTATTAAAAGTCACTAGAATCCCAATAATATATACAGCTTTAATATACGAAGTTGACAGAGAGAGAGAGAGAGAGAGAGAGAGAGAGAGAGAGAAATTTCATGAAATCGAGAAATAAGAAATAGGTAGAGGATGTAAACAGGATACATAAGAATATGAGGTTAAGAGCGTACACATACAGAGATTGTTAGAAATGGGAGTATCTAGAGATGAGGAAAGAAAATTTCATTTTTTTGGAAAGTCCCAAAGATCACACATTCAACATCTGACTGGGACTTTGAGTCTACATACACTAGGATGGCTGCTGGAACGGAGGGCGGAACACTTATGGGAATGTCCCGCGTGCTATGTAGCCAGTGTCTAATCAAGAATCAAGAGAAACAGAAGAATATAAAGTCACAAAGAAAGGACACATCTGTTTTCCTTATCCTGAAATTTTTCTACATCTACAAGAAAGGAAACTTGTAATCTTATTACCGGTGCTAAATTTGATCTTTTAGGCAAGTTGAAAAGTGTATAAATTTGAAATAGGATCGGTAATGTCCTATATCTCACACACTTAACTACAACTGAACGTGGGCGACATCGCAACTGAATATTGCAGAATTTTCTTTAGGTCATCAAGTACGTCAATGTTCAGACAAGATTATTACGTCAGAAATCTGGACACCGTTTTCATTTTTAGTGTTCAGGAAACAGGTTTTTATTAATGTTTTTATTTCTAAAAGCGTATTTTTTATTAGGGATTTAGGAGCTCTGGAAAATGCCTGGAGCCGTAAAGTCATACATCACTAACCCACACACAGAGAATTAAGTTAAGTGAAACAGTTCATGAATAGAAATAATCAATGTAGAAAAGACATAATGTTGAAGCTGGCTATTTGTGTGTAAATAAATATATTTGTCTCTATTCCTATCTTGTGTTGTGACGGATGCAGGAATAGTCAAGATTGAGTTGTGTATTGTACGATATGCCGAAATAAGTGATGTTTGATTTTTGTGTTGTACGATATGCATAAATAAGTCAAGTTTGAGTTTTGTGTTGTGAGGGATGCAGAAATAAGTCAGACTTTTTAATTTTGTATTGTTATGGATGCAGAAATGAGTCAAGTTTAAATTTTGTGTTGTGTGGGATGCTGAAATAAGTCAAGTTTGAATGTTGTGTTGTGTGGGATGCTGAAATATGTCAAGTTTAATTTTTTATAGTGCGGGATGCAGAAATAAGTCAAGATTACGTTTTGTGTTGTTAGGGATGCTGAAATGAGTCAAGTTTGAATAGTGTCTGGTGCGGGATGCTGAAACAAGTCAAGTTTGAGTTTTGTGTTTGAGGCATGCAGAAATAAGTCAAGTTTGCGTTTCGAACATAAGGTCTAGAACTCACATAACCTAAAAGCGTGCATCACCATTTTGTGGTGCACTTTATGAACTTACTTTTATTACTAACGAAGCAACAGCCAACATGATTTCCGTTGTGGGGATATCTGGTGATGACTAAGGTCTGAATTACTGACACATAATTAACATTTATACTTTAATGCGAGATTTTAAGAAAATCTTGGCAAGGTCCCTGCCATGTAGACGACTACCAAACTAATGGCCTGGTACTCTACAGCCACTTGATTCTTGATTAGAAACTGGCCTCACAGCACGGGGACATTTCCAAAAGTGCTACGCCCTCTGTTCCAGCAGCCAATCGACTCGATGGTATTTCGAGTATAATGCTCCTGAAACAGACGTCGACATCCGGGCAAAACTCTGGCCCTTGTGACAGGTTTCTTTGTTGTTCCGCCCAGCCACGACGTGTCCTAACAAGTTCAAGGACAACGTCGGCCTGTCGGAACAACATGGTAACTGTTATCGAAGGTTACGACTAATGGATTGTATAGATGACGTGCCATGAAGCTTCTATAAGAAGATAACCTCAATATAAAGGCGTGTCATCTACTAAGGTTTCCTGTTGCATGGTTGGTTTGTCTAGTGAGCCATTGGTGAGAACCACAGACGCAACCGCATGCGCACCATACAGCCACAACTGATACAACTGGCATCTGGGGCTAGAAAAACACTCTGAATAAAGTTTTCATAAGAAAAATAGTGCTATGATTAAAAAAAATCTGGATCTGAAGGTAAAACTTCACCGAATGACATTAAGAACAAGAACGAGAAACACATGCTTCTACGACATAGAGAGAGAACATATTGTAACTATAATCGGTCCTACCATACACCATAGAGATATCCACCTGTGCTTCTACAACATAGAGAGAGAGAGAGAGAGAGAGAGAGAGAGAGAGATAGATAATATATTGTAACTATCATGGGTCCAAGCATATAATATAGAGATTCAAAGCGAACCAGATGTCAAGCAAAAGTCGGATGTGTCTAAGAGAATGGCGCATATACCACAGCCAAACTGTAAACATTGACAGCACACATTCTTCTCGCTAGACTGCCTCCTTTTAACCTACACGATTTTGAGAACATACGCAGAAGAATAAATGTGTTTATATCAGGTATAGTTTTTGCAGCGAACAATTCATTAGTGGTGCGCTTTCAAAAATTATGAGCTCCCTCATCAAAAATGTTTCGCTGTCAGGCTTTCATATAGTGCACTATCCATATGTTAACTAAACATAAGTTTGAACTACTTCATGCTTTCACCCATTGAGATCGTTTGCAACCTTCAGTTCAAGTACTCTTTCATACGTATATGTGACCGTAAGCATAATATGGTGGACGCTTGCCTGATGGCAGGTTGCTCTGTGAAGTTTAGCTGCTTTTCCTTATATTACTGTGAAGAAATAATTTCAAATTAAATGAAACAGCAAGAATGTAGGAAAAAAGTGTATCAACTGCGTGGAGACAGATACATCAAATTTGGTAGTTATGACATTGAAATTTATAATACTAAGTGTGAAGACAGAACTGTATTGTTCGACATATGTGGGATGTAATTGCTTTAAAAATTAAGATTAAAATTAAATTGTGAAATATATTATTGATAGATTTAATTTGTGTATAAAATCCGTATTATTGACGTCAACGTTTGTCAGTTCGCCTCTATCCTGTCAAAAAAAAATTGCAATTCTTTTCCATATTTCTCCACTAACTGAAGTAATTTATTTATAGCTCCTTAACTGAAATTGTAATGACCATTATTACCAAAATAAGTTATACAGACAATGGTGCTATACTAGAATGCTCAATTGAGCTTGCCGTTTTCTATTAATATTTCTTCAGCCAAGGCCACACTCCTTAAGTCAACTAAACATCATCATCAATTTCTCGTGGACATGATGCAACAGGTATTGTAATCTTTCTGAACGAACATCAAACTTCTGCTGTCTTCAATTCCCTCTTTTAAGAGTGTAACTTGGTTAAAGGTTTAGGTCTTATTTCGATCTTATTTTTGTATGCACTTTCTTCTCGGTTAACATCGTTCATTTTAGTATTTTCTTTTCCGGACAGTTGTCTTTTGATGTGGGCAGAACATTGAGATGTTCAGGACACATACTTATTTTTTCGTCTGGTGTTCTTTTCTTTCAGTTTATTAGATTTATCATGATATCACTAGTGGTTTTCAATAACTGTCGTCTACGATATTCTCCGGATTTCTCAGTAACATTTTCTTTCCAAGGATTCTATTTCCTTTGTCACATATCGTTGATAATTGAAGATTCACACGTCTTGTGAGTGGGAAAGCTACTAAGGAAAGATAACTTTAGTCAAAGGGGCTTTATATTAGCATAACTCTTGAATCAGTGCCAGTCGGAGTAGTGTTGGAATATGCCATTCACCCACTGGTACAGGATTTGGTGATGAGATTTTTTTCTTTTGCGCTCGACTTCAAACTCCTGTAGATTAGAATCATGTAATCCGTAAACAGAAAACATGCCATGGTTTAAATTCTGACAGGAATATATATATAAATATATAAACATTTCGTCCAAAAAATACGATGTGGGCATGACATTTTGGAGTCTCTTTCACCTTCTAGTGAATGAAATAGCTGCTCAAGATGTGTTAGTTTAACTTACATGACAAAATACAATGCTACTATTCTATGTTCTACTTTCAAACCTTTGCTAAATAACTGATTCCTGGTTATTTACTTAATTATACTATACCCATCCATCCCACCGTCATCGTTTGGTATTAGATCAGGTTTAAATAGTGTTCTATATTTGAAACCTATTAAAATTAGTTTCTGTTCACAATATATACCCCCCCCCCCCTCCAAACCAGAAATCACCGATCCAAAAAATAAATTACAGAAATCCATCGAAAATGTGTAAATTACTTTAAAAACAAACATCGAAGACGTATTTACGGCCATCCCAAGTCTGTGTAGTTGACAGAATAATGTTGGCTCTATTCGAATGGATTTAGGTGCATTGTACTATAAAATATATTAACCCTTGCGGAGGTTGTTAAAGGGAAGTAACCTTTTAAATTTCCTATTTTATGGAATGATTGAGGACAAGCAGCACATATTGCAACTAGTTGCAGTTTCAATTATTTCTACATATTAAAATAATACTCTAACGAATGTTTATGCTCGATATATAAAAAGACCAGTGTTTACACATGACAAATATGAATCACTCTTACATTTCTCTGTCGATAGAGTTGAAAATGTGTAGAGAATTGTCTTCATTATACTCGGGTTATCACATATGGAATCCGCCTTTCTCAAGCAGTGCAGAGTATGCCATTATTTTTTCTGTATATAAAAATAGTGTATCAAGTTTTGGTATTACTGTATTAAAAAAAACACATTAAATAACAGAATGTAAGAAATACATGCTCTGTAACAAAACGTATACCACGAGGTTGTTGTTCTCCCAACATATGCCTTGATTATTTTATATGGTAAATAACTTACATATAATTACATTGAACTAACGTCCGCGATTGAAAGAAGCGTGTCTCACCATAAATAGTATGGTTTAAAAAATAATACACACAGCACAGACTGGGCATCAAAAACTTCAAAAGATAAAACATTATATAATTAAATAAGAGTGAAGGAAAACATGCTGTGAGAAACTAAATACACAAAATATGATAAGAGTGAAGGAAAACATGCTGTGAGAAACTAAATGCACAAAATATGATAAGAGTGAAGGAAAACATGCTGTGAGAAACTAAATACACAAAATATGATAAGAGTGAAGGAAAACATGCTGTGAGAAACTAAATACACAAAATATGATAAGAGTGAAGGCAAACAGTTTGTGAGAAACTAAATACACAAAATATAATAAGAGTGAAGGAAAACATGCTGTGAGAAACTAAATACACAAAATATGATAAGAGTGAAGGAAAACATGCTGTGAGAAACTAAATACACAAAATATGATAAGAGTGAAGGAAAACATGCTGTGAGAAACTAAATACACAAAATATGATAAGAGTGAAGGAAAACATGCTGTGAGAAACTAAATACACAAAATATGATAAGAGTGAAGGCAAACAGTTTGTGAGAAACTAAATACACAAAATATAATAAGAGTGAAGGAAAACATGCTGTGAGAAACTAAATACACAAAATATGATAAGAGTGAAGGAAAACATGCTGTGAGAAACTAAATACACAAAATATGATAAGAGTGAAGGAAAACATGCTGTGAGAAACTAAATACACAAAATATGATAAGAGTGAAGGAAAACATGCTGTGAGAAACTAAATACACAAAATATGATAAGAGTGAAGGCAAACAGTTTGTGAGAAACTAAATACACAAAATATAATAAGAGTGAAGGAAAACATGCTGTGAGAAACTAAATACACAAAATATGATAAGAGTGAAGGAAAACATGCTGTGAGAAACTAAATACACAAAATATGATAAGAGTGAAGGAAAACATGCTGTGAGAAACTAAATACACCCAACATGATAAGAGTGAAGGAAAACATGCTGTGAGAAACTAAATACACAAAATATGATAAGAGTGAAGGAAAACATGCTATGAGAAACTAAATACACAAAATATGATAAGAGTGAAGGGAAACATGCTGTGAGAAACTAAATACACCCAACATGATAAGAGTGAAGGAAAACATGCTGTGAGAAACTAAATACACAAAATATGATAAGAGTGAAGGAAAACATGCTGTGAGAAACTAAATACACCCAATATGATAAGAGTGAAGGAAAACATGCTGTGAGAAACTAAATACACAAAATATGATAAGAGTGAAGGAAAACATGCTGTGAGAAACTAAATACACACAAATATAATAAGAGTGAAGGCAAACAGGTTGTGAGAAACTAAATACACACAATATGATAAGAGTGAAGGAAAACAGGTTGTGAGAAACTAAATACACACAATATGATAAGAGTGAAGGAAAACAGGTTGTAAGAAACTAAATACACAAAATATAATAAGAGTGAAGGCAAACAGGTTGTGAGAAACTAAATACACAAAATATGATAAGAGTGAAGGAAAACATGCTGTGAGAAACTAAATACACAAAATATGATAAGAGTGAAGGCAAACAGGTTGTGAGAAACTAAATACACAAAATATGATAAGAGTGAAGGAAAACATGCTGTGAGAAACTAAATACACACAATATGATAAGAGTGAAGGAAAACATGCTGTGAGAAACTAAATACACAAAATATGATAAGAGTGAAGGCAAACAGTTTGTGAGAAACTAAATACACAAAATATGATAAGAGTGAAGGAAAACATGCTGTGAGAAACTAAATACACACAATATAATAAGATTTAAGAGAAACAGACTGAGAAACTAAATACATAAAACATGCTTGAAGTGAAGGAAAACCGACTATGAGAAACTAACATAAACATACCTATTTATTATTAGATCCAAGATCAAACAATACAATAATTGAGGATTTTCAGGGGAAAAAAAGCTAAAATATGATAATGATATTCATTGGGTATTATCACGGATAACTTACGCAATAAATAATATTTCAGACATTATACTACTGAGAATAAAAAGACATAAGTTAATATATGAATATCGCCCATGTGTTGCCGGGGCCCGAAAGGGAAGCAAAGAATAGCAACACTGTTTACTTTCCACGCATGTCGTAAAAGGCGACTAAGGAGGTTATAGGATGGAGTTGGCTGTCCCATCCCGTATAGGGGCAGTGACCAAAAGCTATGCTGAAGTCGGATGTGTCAGGCCGAAAGGCGCATATATTGCAGCAATGCTGTAAACCATGACACAACGCATTCCGTTCTTCGGACTACATCCTGTTAATTTGCAGGAGTTTGAGAACGAACGCAGAAGAAGAAGAAGATTATATGAATACATTATCATGGCTAAACGCCCTGATATAACCTAGATGTACTCATATATTTAGTTGAGAGCTGCGTGCTTCGGTACAAATACAGTTCTAATCCGTAACTTTGATGTGATATTTAAAATTATTATAATCCCTTCATCCACTGTGTGATATTTAAAATGATTATAATCCCTTCATCCACTGTGTGATATTTAAAATGGGTATAATCCCTTCACCCACTGTGATATTTAAAATTATTATAATCCCTTCATCCACTGTGTGATATTTAAAATGATTATAATCCCTTCATCCACTGTGTGATATTTAAAATGGGTATAATCCCTTCACCCACTGTGATATTTAAAATAATATGGCCAGCTTTCCTGGTTATTATGTTCATGAAATGGCTTAAAATAATTTCTATTGTTTCTTATAAAGTGAGAGAAATCATGTTTATAAATTTGTTGTGAGGTATATTTAAAAAAGAGAATTGGCGAGAAAGACGTTTTTCCGGTAACGAAAAAAAAAGAAAGAAAAAGAAATGGGAAAGATCATAAACATGAACAATTGACTTAAGGGAATTAAGAAAGATCAAGTGAGATTTCTGATACTCTTCTCTTAGTTATTTAAAAGAACACACAATCAAGATGGCACACAGGAAAACATCTGGGAAAGTCTGTGAGGACACTTAACTGTAGAGATTTATATAATGTCCGGACGCAAAGCGTGTATTTCGCGAGATAAGCTGCAGTTAAATTCTTTTATATATTGCTTCATTAGCAACAAAAGGTTTAATCTTCAGTGCTCAGTATTTTATATTTTACTTTATTAGCAACTCATAGTTTAATCTTCACTTCTCAATATTTTATTATATTGCTTCATTTGCAAATTAACACTAAATCTTCAGTGCTTAATAGTTGATATATTGCTTCATCAGCAATTTATGGTTTGATCTTCAGTGCTCAATATTTTATATACTGCATCGTTAGGAACATACGGTTAATCTTTTGTGGTCAATATTTTACTATATATTTTATTATATATTTGTTGACGTCAAAATTTGAAAACTCTTTTTATTCCGCTTTCATTCTCAAACTTCTGCAGATTTGTAGAATGTAGTCCAGAGAAGGAATGCGTCGTGTCATAGTTTATAGCTTACCTGCGATATGTTACTGGACTTTCGGTGAATCACATCCAAATCCAGCATGGCATATGGGTCATTGTGAGACTATGTGAACGGACAGCGAACTATTTTCCCCAAAACATTCGTATTTACGTTATTTGATAAGAATGTTGCCATTCTTTGTTTCCCTTTATTCACTTTCCCGGGGAACGTGGCGTTGGAACTGTCATTTGTCCACAATTTCCATACAGCGCAGTTTTTCTCATTTATGCCCACGAGTTTGAACTTGATGTTTATTCCTCTACTATTCCTCTACATTTGTTCATCAGTTTTCCTATCTTTCCTCTTACTGTGTGTTAGTCTAGTATTTCTAGATATGTCGTCTTATCGTATATATATATATATATATATATATATATATATATATATATATATATATATATACAGTAGAAATCCGATTATCCCAATGCAAATTAACCGATTCCCCAATTATACGAATCTAATTTGGGTTAAATAATTTTAGATCGAGAACGTTAGCGGACGTGGTAGAGAGGTCCTGAGGGCAAAGCGCACGTGTCGGTACTATGGTATGTAACTAGAGTTACGTGTCAGAGTGGATAGTAAGAATACCGTTACAGAAGAAGTCAGAACAACCACTACAATATAAGTTTACACCCCATATAATGAGGCTAACAATATAGCAGAAAGAAATGAATCTTTCGAAAAACGTTTTGACGTTTTGAATATTATTAATAATAAAAACGACTTAATTGTTATAGGAAATTTCAATGGTAGACTTGGGTGGGGAAAAAAAATACAAATTGTGAACATTGTTTGGGAAACTTCGCTGACAGAACACAAGATTGTAACAGGAACGGAGAGTAACTCATTTATGTATACGTAGAGCACGTACTATTAATAGCTAATTCATGCTACGAACACAGGCGGAGCCACACAACAATGTGGGACAATCTATCAATAACGTTCCAGATTCACTATATACTGGTAAGACATAGGCAGAATGTTTATCACAAACGACAGGGTTATACCAAATATAAACATAGATACTGATCACTGTCCGGTAATAACTGAAATACGGAAACAAAAAGAAGACCATCAAAGAATAAGTACCACATCTGCACTTTATGAAGCTGGACAATGAACACACAAGAGATATGTTATATCAAGAAATGACCAAGGCCTTCACTACCCTACCAAGCAAAAGCAATGGCATACTTGTACAAGGGGAGTTATTTAAAACTAATATGATAAGTAATCTACGAAGTGTATGCGGAGTAAGAAAACATACAAAGGGAGACCAGCAAACAGCATGGTGGAATGACGAGTTACAAAAAGCTACATAAATAAAGAAACAAAGCTTTAGAACTTGGTTGAAATATAATAACCAAAATTATTATGTGCAGTATAGACTAATTAGACGAAATACGAAAATAAAAGTATAAGCAGCCAAAGAGAATTCCTGGTGCACATATGGAGAACACCTAACAGGTCATGTAAGAATGGTTCATTGGTTGGTTGCTGGTCCAGAGGACAATGTGCTCATGCCCTTTGACAATGCCATTAAAATGATATTATGTTGCTGAGACGTAATTCGACCCACCCCGGACCAGAGCCAGAGAAGAACTATCACAGCACCAGGAAGGTATGTTTCAACCAATGTACTGTTCTGAGCCACTGCAGCTAAGATATGGTTTACTATGCTCATTCCTCGCCACGAATTTAGTACTGGTTATGCCGAACCTGTCTATTGCTCCAGGCATGCAACCGAATGTTCCAGTTAAAACGTTTGCCACGTTCTGAGTCACTGTATCTCTATGATGGGCCTCAGTCATAGGAAAAAATTCAGTGCTGTCAGTTTCCTCCTCTTCAGTGCTGCGCAGTACATCTCTGGCTCCCTCCCAACCACAAAGGGTGCATACATACATTCAAATAACAAAGCATAAACACATTACAACAAAAAAATATAAAAGCAGAAGAAGCATAATTGTATAGATGACCTGCCATGAAGCATCTATAAGATCATCCCAATATAAGGACATGTCATCTACTAAGGTTTTCTGTTGCATGGGTGGCGTGTCTAGTGGGCCATTACAGACAAATGCAACCGCAAGCGTGTCTAAGTAAGAATAACCCTAGAGATTTCTTCAAAAGTGTCAACACAATGAGAAAGCTACAACCCAACTGTAATAATAAACAGCAGAAATAAACCTCTACTTAATGGAAACAATAGAAAGAATAGGTGGAAAGAATACTTCCAAGAACTTCATAATCCTAACATTCTAAAGCAACATACGTATAAGGGAAAAGACCAAAACATCGCAGATCCAGAAATGTTAAGCCAAGAAATAGAAATGGATATCAAGAACAGCCCATATAAGAAATCAGCTGTCAAAGATGACATACTCAACGAAACACTTATATCATGTAGATATTGGGGTAAAATGGCTGCAAAGAATATTCACAATAGCGTGGAAAGAAAGGGAAGTTACAGAGGACTGGCAAAAGTCAGTAATCGTGCCATTGTGGGAAAACAAAAGCAACAAAAGGAAATGCGAAGCATACTGAGGCATCAAGATATAAAGCCACAACGGGAAAATTGATGCAAAAATAATAGAACAACGTACAAAATACATCGTTAAACCCCAGTTGCGCCCCCTGTAATATTGCTTCATAACAGAGGTTAGTTGCACGGACGCCTTGTTTACGCTAAGGCAAATGAGTGAGAGAGCATAAAATACAACAGCTAACTAAAAGCAATATGCATATATCTGGAGAGAGCGTTTGATAGAGTCACTAGAGGCGTACTATGGGAACCTCTAGAAATATATTTTATTGAAAGAAAATTGTTAGAAAGTATAAGAGCTGTGTATAAAAACTGTCAGTGCGTGGTAAGAACATCATATTATATTACAGACGCAATTGAGATAAAAACGGGAGTGTGTCAGGCGTACGTGCTCTCATCCTTATTTTCAATATATACATAGCTGGAATAATAAAAGAGGAAAAATGTGCCGAGGGCAACATTACCTGACATAATGACTAAGAGCAACTAAACAACGAACTAAGCGAACTTTTTTTCGCAGACCTTTTTTTTTTGTAGAGCATCATACTCTAAAACGAAAAACAACTACACAATCATGTTAACTAATTATCTGCAACATGTAGAAGATACAACATGAAGATAAATATACTAAAGGCGGAAACTATTAAAATATGGAGAACACCCAGCCCACTAAATAAGGAAGTAAAACAAATATCGGAGTTCAAATATCTCGGTAGTATTTTGACAGAAAATGGAAAGCATTGATAGAGAGATAGAGACGCGATGTCAAAAGACAAATACTTCTTCTTCTTCTTCTTCAGCGTTCATTCTCAAACTCCTGTTGAAGCTCTCTTGTAGCAGGACCATGGTCCTATTAGATTTCCAGCAGGATGCAGTCCAGAGAATGGAAATGCGTTGTGTCACAGTTACATTTGCGCAAATGGCCCGACACATCCGTATTCAGCGGGGAAAAGGCAAATACAGTAACATACCACTACTTCAGTAACATACCACTACTTCTTCATCCCAAGATCAAGATTGAAGTTAAAGGACACATTATTTACAGTATATTGCTACAAAAACCGTGTTACCAGTTTCAAACCTGGTGTCTCTCATTTTCATATTACAGAAAGATGGTTACATATGAGATGAAATACTTGAGAAAGCTGTACGTGTCGCCAGGTTTGATAGATTACGAAATAAAGACATTAGGGTCGGAATAGGTATAACACCGTGCACAGAATACATAGAGAGGCAGCATCACGACAAGTTGTCTGAAAAAGCATATAACCAAATGAGAGCAGGGTACAAAAGCACATGAAGAACACGAAAAAGATGGATAGAACAAGTCAGGGACATCTTGAACAAACACGGTCAAAGCACAGCAAAGGCGACATATCTAACCCTTGGAACATACGCTCGAGCACCAAGCACCCCAACGCGTAACGGCAAGAGTGAATTACAAACTACCTGTGGAAAGACAATAGACTATATATATATATATACGAGGGGGAGTCAATAAGTAAGTCACAAATGGCTCTTTAGAAAAAAACTGAAGACGATAAAAACCTGAAAACTGTTTATTTTTACACATACATTATCCCTTTACTTCTCAACATAATTTCCACCAACATTGATGCATTTATCCCATCGTTTTATGAGTCCTCCCAAACCTGCTGCGTAGAACTGCGTGCTCTGCTTTTTAAGCCACATTTTCACTTCACATTCAACTTCTGCGTCAGTCGCGAAATGCTTCCCGCCAAGGTGGGTTTTTAGTGGACCAAAAAGGTGAAAATCACTAGGGGCTAAATCGGGGCTGTAAGGAGGATGTTCCAGAATTTTCCAACCAAGATTTTTTATTTTCTCCTGAGTTAATCGAGCCGTATGTGGTCTAGCATTGTCATGAAGGAGTAGCACTCCTCTAGTCAGCAGCCCTGGACGTTTTCTTCGAATTGCATCCCGAAGCACTGATAGAACTTCACAATATGATTCAGAATTCACATTGTCACCTTTCTTTTGAAATTGGTTAAAATCACTCCTTGACAATCCCAGAACACTGTCAGCATAACCTTCCCTGCTGATGGTGTAACCTTGAATTTTTGGACACAAGGCGAAGAAGGATGTTTCCATTGCATTGAAGCACGCTTTGATTCAGGCTGGTAGTGATGCACCCATGATTCGTCCCCAGTAATAATCCTGTTCATCATGTCTTCTCCTTCATTTGCGTATTGACAGAGATGCTCCAATGACAAGCCTAATCGGTTCATTTTGTGTTCGTCCGTCAATTGTCTGGGCACCCACCTTGAACACACTTTCTTAAATTTCAATCGGTCATGCATGATGCTGTATGCTGAACCATGTGAGCACCCTATTGCAGCTGCTACAGCGTCTATCGTTACTCGTCTGTCACCTCGAATTCGAAGGTCACACGTGTCTTTGGCACTGCTTTAGTTACAGTCCCAGCCTCACAGCAGTATACTGCCACAGGGAATACGGATGTTCTTGTCATACAAAGTTTTAATTTGCTACTGATGCTTTGTTAAAGATCGTTTATTTAGAAAAGTTTAGAAACGCCATTGTCATCGTAGTTTATACTGCTAAGTTCCCTGAACTATACATGTTTGTACCTAAATGATAGAAATTTGATACGACTTTCACCTATATAGTTGCTTAATAATATAGTAATAATAAGCCCAGTAACCAGACATGATCGTAGGTGTAAGCTAAAGGAGACATCACTGGAGACATCTGCACAAACATCTTCATAAACACCGTTATCTTCAACCAATCGGAGGAGTGTACAAAAATAAATAAAGCCCAGACCATTACTGTCATCAATCCAGGATTTTCTCTGTCCTCCTCTACTCCGTATACCCTAGACTGTTCATTTCATAATAGTTTTAGAAAGTGAGTAACGTTTTGTTACATGTCCAAACCAAACAATTTTAATATTTATTATAGTTACTTACGACACTATAGACCGAGTTATAAGGAAATACATACAGAAGTATTGTATTTATTTCTCTTATTCACTCATCCCATTTAATATAATTTCTTTTGCACGGTAATAGTTATTGTCTGTTTTGATATAGTGGACTATGAGCAATATACCATTTATATCATTTCTTTGCTAAAAAAATAATCTAAAACCCATTTTCTAGAAATATTTTCTTGCATGGCTGATGAAAAGTTCTAAACTTGAAAGCTCTAGAGGACACCGAAAAAAGTGATGAACTGTGCAAGGAAATAACTCAAATTTTTCATAGCCTACCAAACGAAACTGATAACATTAAAAAAGAATGGGACATTTTCAAAAATGCAATGTTAAAACAACTACAAAACATATGCGGCACAAGACATCCCAAGAAAGACTAGAAAACATCATGGTGGAGTGTAGAGATACACAAAGTTATAAAACAGAAAAACCAATGTTTCCAGAAATGGTTGAAATCCAAATATCGTGACGACTATCTACAATATCGACTTTCTAGAACAGAAGGGGAGCAAACTGTACAGACACACTTTTCCCACTGAGACAACTGAGTGAAAAATCAATCGAATACAATCAAGATTTAAACGCATTATTTGTAGACCAGGAAAAGGCATTCGACAGAGTAAATAGAAACATTCTATGGGAAACCTTAGAAATGCATAACATCAGAGAATAACTGTTAGATAATATAAAAGCGGTATATCAAAAATGCCACAGCTCCGTAAGAACAACAGATAAAATGACTGAATCTTTTGAAACAAGATCTGGAGTAAGACAAGGATGCATACTTTCACCCCTACTTTTCAACATATACATGGACAGAATAATAAAAGAAGCTCATATCAACAAAAAGGAAAATATTGCAAATAAACCTGATGAGGAACTTAATAATGAAATCAATGAACTATTATTTGCCGATGATCATAGTTTACTATACAAAGATGAGGAAACTTTGCAAAATCATATCAATGAATTGCTGTTAGCATGTCAGAAGTACAACAGGAAAATTAATGTACAAAAAACAGAAGTTATGAAAATTAGCAAGTCTTCAACACCAATGAATATAACAATAGATAACACCAAAGTGAAACAAGCAACGAATTTAAATATCTAGGCAGCATTTTTTCCGAAGATGGAAGACTAGACAGAGAAATAGAAACAAGGTGCCAGAAAGCAAACACAGTGACGTACCAACTTTCACCATTGCTTCTTCATCCAAAGATCAAGTTGGAAATTTAAAAAAAAACAAATAATATCGACACTTTTTAAACCAATACTGCGCTACAAATGTCAAACATGGTCTTTAACAGCTTCACAGCAAAGAAAAATCGTCACATTTGAAATGAAGTGTCTAGGAAAAGCTGTAATGGTTACCAAACTAGATAACATAAGACATGAAACAATTAGGAAAAGAGTTGGTATAATACCATGTATCGAACATATTGAGAGACAGCAAGTAAAATGGTTCGGTCACCTTATGAGAATGAAGCCAAACCAAATACCGATAAGAGCATATAATACAAGATTATCCGGGCGTGAGGACAAATGTAGTCCAAGAAAACGGTTGATAGAAAACATCAAGATAACCTTGAACTAACATGGACAATGCAACCACGGCGATACATCTGGCATTGGATCGACAGCTTAAGCTCCTACCCCTACGCTTAACGGCAAGTGTGAATGCGATCAACAATCATTCACCTGGGGAAAGACAATAGACAATAGGCTGATGATTTAGTTGTCCGCTGGATGAGATATACAGACATTCATGATGTGGACAATGACAATTAAAAAAAAACAGAGCAATATTTGAAATATATTTTCGTATTCTTCTACGCTCGTTTTCCAACTCCTGCAGATTACCAAGATATAATTCGGAAAGTGGAATGTACTGTTTTATAGTTTAATTCTTGTCTGCAATATCTGAACTTTTCGACCTAACACATGCGAATTCAGTGTGGCACTTTTACATTCTACGTCATGGGGCAGCTGAACTCACCCCTAAATATTCTTAGTCGTCGCTTACGATGTGCATGACAAGCAACATTGTCGTCATTCGTTGCACTTCTTTCGGACTCGAAAACACACAGGTTAAATGTTGTGCACATGTCCATATTATAGAAACCTTACCTTCAGTATTCGTGTCATTTCAGCGACCCCTATCTTTGTCGGAGTCATTTGTCAGAACTATACGCGAAGAACTAGCAGTTAAATAAGGGGAAACTCTAGAAATGTAACAAATATCGATTGTGGGAACCTTACATTAATGTTGTATGTTATAGATCAAGCCCATTGTCAGGAATGAAACGGTTAAATTGAAATAAGGACTTCAAATAACATGGGATGGGAAGAAAACAATGTTGATAACTCAGATCTGGATTTCTTCTTTTTACTTTTAGCAAAATTAGTGTATCAATCAGCAATTGATTATACTACATGTATTTTAACTCATCTGAAGCGCATACCGTGAACAAATCTCATCTATTGCTATGTATGTAGGTATTCATTTTCATTTCTTTCGCTATCTTACTAAATCTTAGCATATGTTTATCTCTGTTCTGTAGTAATGTTTTTGTCTTTCCTCTACTTCATATTTTCAATAGATATTACGTAGATATTCAATAGATATTACGTAGAACCGCTGAATACATATGATCCATAATGTGAAAGGTGGATATACTATCCCCAAAAATAATGCGTTTTGCAATGTTTTCAATGTCGTTGAAACATTTCTGGTAGAAAGTTCTGCCATTCCTGTTACTGTATGTTTATTGTTCTTCACACATACATTCTAATTTCTCACATCATAATAATTTGTGTGTTTGGTGTTTATTTTAAACCCCAGCAATTACGAGAGATTATCCCTTGCTTCCTGTGTGCAATGGGAAGGTTTCTCCGAAATGTCTTCCCTACACATGAAATTTAAGCTTTTTTCTTCGTGTAATGAAAGATCCTTCTACTCACATGGGGTATATATCACGAGACGAGCTGATAGTGTTCTTGGGTTACCCAATGTTTGTCTTTCCTCTGACAACGCGCTTCACTGCCAGTGAGATGTTCCCCGTGCAGGACGGCCATCCCAATACCGCCCTTTGTGTTCCTAGGTCCCAGACCTAACTGCTTCTGTTTGAGCAGTGTTGGGTAACCGGCGACATTAGAATAAAACTCAGGGCTGATACACTTTCTTACATTGGGTTCTGCTTTGTGAAACATGTCAGGGGTTTGGAATTTGAACTGTATATTTCTCACGCACTCGCATCGTCCGCTTGTGATGGTCTTCCAATCCATCACCAGTCGCGGCCTGTGTATTTTGATTCTTTGCCATTGCGTATACTACCAAATGAAGTAGGTAGAGTATGCATATCTCGGACGAGGAGCTTCACAGTCGGACTTTGGGTACTGAACCCAATTATCTCTGTATAAGCCGTGTTGGGCAGCAACAACAGTCCAATTGGGTTAGGTTGCACTGTCTACAGACATGGAATTGTTTTCCGTTTACATTGCCAATATCGTTCAGAGTCCGAGTCGCAACACTGCTGTGGGCAGAGGGCATGAGCTAAGTGCTTCCCGACAGATTGTTCAATGCTTTTCCTGTGTGTAATGGGAGCTGTATTAAATGATTTCGTTCATACCCATGGGTGCATATTCGAGTTGGCGTCTCCAATACCCGAATCATGACTCCTATCTTGAATGAGTCTATTGTGGTGGAACGTGTGGCTTTTGTTCTTTTCGAGCATGAACAGCACATCCGCCAGTCGGTCTCATGCTGGATAACTGTAGGCTTGTTGCCACTATATTGCCTCACATATACAACATTGCCCTCTAGGGCGTGTTGCCTTTTCCAGATTCAATGTGTACTCATATGATCACCACGTCTTAAGCGGGATCTATCCATATCGGACATTTACAATGGATGCCTCTCCAATGTTTCTGCAATTTCTGCTGGAAAAGACGCAATGCACAGATGCCGTTCGTCACTGTGTGCCCACAATGCAAATGGGTGTGTTGGGGTAGAGGTCTCGGAGATATTTCTTCTCTCCTTGCAGGCAATTCTCATTCTATCGATGCCCTCCATCCACATCAACGGACACGAGCCTAAAATTGTTTTCCATAACAACAGCAAGAGTGGCTGTCTTTCTGTTCCAGGGTGCACTACAGGAATGTACTGTTATGATCTTGGTTATCTGTCAACCCTTTGTCCCCTTAGAGTAATTCGGTACCCTTTGAACACAATCATATTTATTTTAAAATGTATCTTTTGTAAAGACATATATTTGTGAAAATCTACAGTATTCTGATCGCTCCGTTTGGTGTATCTGTGTTCGAAAGTATCTAGAAAAACTATACTTCAATGAGTTCCATTTCACTTTGACATCAACAGGAACAACAAATCTAACGGATTCGCACATAAATACCGCCCTCTCTCCTACGTACCTCAACATGTCAACAAAGTAATGTCCCTGCTAAAATAATTTATGCGACTTGAGTGGATAGAATTAATCGGAAAATATAGGCCCGACCACAGCATCAACAATTCAGCAGAAACGAACAAGTTACAATAGTCCTGCTGAGAAAGGACCCATGCAGCTTAAAACATCGCGAAACAACAAAACAAACATCAGAAGAGCAACAAAACAGACACTAAAACATATACCACAGTACTGTCCCTATAGGAACGTCTTTGCAAACAAATTGTGGGGACCCCGCAACGGCCTAAACGAAATAGCTGTATGCAAGACCAATATCGTACTGTGTGTACTGTAATCTATCACAAAATTAGATGTTTCAGTGTGTTTTTGAATCATTCAAGGGAACTGACGGAACTTTGTAACAAAAGTGTTCTTAATTCTATTTGCTAGAATCTCCTTAGAAATTCATATATTTCCCAACGTAAAAATGTGCTTTCTCGCTTTTTCAGTATTTTATTCTGACATACATCCTTTTCTGTTCATTTTTCCTGTCTGCGTTATTGCCACGGTATTTTTACGATTATACCTTTTGTAGAGATGTTTAAAGTAATCTGGTTTTACTAATAACCCTTATTCAAGCAACATTTTATGTCTAGTACTAAAAAATGTCTGCTTTCATAGTAAGGAGAAAGTTCTTCGAAGATAAGCCACACCATTACATATTATCTGAATACCAAAACTTTTACATAATTCAATTATTATCATTTACGTTCATCATTCACTACTATCGGCGTAGAAGAATGTCAATAAACGAAGCAATGGAACTGTCAGTCATCGTGTAATATTGGACATACTCAAGTGGAGACCGGAGCACCTATGAACGTGTCCAGAGCTCAATGATGATGATCTGACAACTAACTAAATAATCATTTGTAATAAAAGGAAAGCATTGCATATTTTTTAAAGCGCCTATTATATATGATTTATGTGAGACCATATATTACTAAAAAGTATAATTCAGACTTAAAAATCTACTATAATATAAACATTAATTATGGTATAGAAAGTGAAATATATCCTACTTCTTACTATTTTCTGTCTTTCAAATTGCCTGTTGTGTTCCACCTTTTTCAAAGTTTTTAATACACGTACTGATTAAAGAGATCAAGTTCAAAACCATATTTTTGGCAATAACTCGTGAAAGGCTCATGATATTCTACTGAAACTTACTGAACACAAAACTCCCTGATCATATTATTTAATGCTTATAAAATGATGGCGGTCAACGAATAAATACAGTTTAAAATGCAATGCGCAAGTAGCGATGGTCTCACTACAGAACAACGATACATAATCATTGGACGATTATAGATAGACATCACACAGCGTAGTTTCCGTATAATTTAATGTTGCTAGAAGCACTATTAGTCGCATTTAGAAGCGATTTAAAAAATCTGGCATAGTGGCAACTGTTCGCAAAATGAAAGACCCATATTCACAACTCCTGCCGAAGACCGCTTCATACAGCTGTGTCCCCTCAGGAATCGATTTGCATCTGCGTCCTCCGCAGTCCAGTTACTGCCAACAACTCGTCGAATTTCAGTTAAAACGACCAGGAACCGAATGTACTACGCTGATCTTTGGGCTAGAGAACCCTACACATCATGTTCTTACGACCGACATCACCAGAATTTACTGTACTGGTCGAACCAACAACGTCAATCGATCGTTAGAAATGACTCGAGGCAGGTTTTGTATAATTGAAGTCTGAAACTTTCCTCATGCCAAGGTTGAAACATTAATTCTGTAATAAAAAATGTTGGTATACATTTGAAATAATACTACGTTTTTTTAAAACAGTATATAGAAGAAAAGAACATTTATGAATGAAATGAAATCAACAGCATAAATACACAAGACCTGCAATCCCTAGCAACTGACCGACAAGCATGGAACTTATGACGTCCGCCCTATGTGCCAAACTTGGCAAAAGAGGAACTGACTGATATAGAAGAAAAATGACTTCCGAAATCTATCAATAAAAACGCAAACGAATATATTTCGGACATATACAGAGAAACAATGGCTTTAGAACATGGAGGTCAAAGTTACAGGAAATAGAGTAAAAGGCAGATCAAAACGACGATCGACACATGACGCCGACGACCTTCTTAACATAAAAAGCTGGGCAGCTCAAACAAAATAGAGAAGTTTGCAGATTGGCAGTGACGGAAACGTTATGTAAAAGACATGTCACATAGAGAGTATATAGCAAACAGTTAATATCAGACACTATAGATTATAGGAAAAGAAAATATATTGTCAGAAAGCATATATCACAAACGAAGATAGCATCAGGAATCATAGAGTACACCAATGCACAGACATCAGAGGAAATTACGGTCATGTTTCACACTATGCAATCACATTCGGAGAAATGGTTTCAGAAATAAGTAAGTTTTGAGAAATGTGTGGGCAACTAGCGCTGGACAGTAATGACTTATAATAGTGTCAAACGTTCTTAGCATTTATCTGAGCCTGTCTTTCTAGATGTTATTTACATGATCTCAATTTTCTGACTACAGTTTCTCTGACCGTTGGTCTTCTGATCTCTATTTTCCTGAATAATAAATTCCATTTTCATTGTCTTTCTTAGTGAACGTTTTTGTTTAGTTAGGAACGATATCCATTAACTTGGTGTTTTATAATGGTAGAACTGAACTGAAAATATATAGAGATAGAGAGAGAGAGAGAGAGAGAGAGATGTATCAATATTACTGTGTTAATATGTCTAGGTCATTGGATGGTGAGATAATGAGCTCTTCAGAGCTTCAGAAAACATATTATAACATATGGACTCGCGACTTGGTCAATAAAAACACAATAGAAACAGTAGCGAGTACATCTTCATTTTTTGGACTCGTTGAGACGGGAAGTTCTATAGAGCATAACTGCAACAGATACCGTAGAAGATAATAAAATTGAGGTTGACAGCGTGAGAAAATATTAGATAGTTTAAACATCGTACATCGTAACATAACAAATAGTCAAAATATATTCCAATACGATATAATAGAAATAGAGATTAATGAACGCCGTCGCCAATAGCACGGCACCTGATAATATAAATTTATATATCTTTATGTCTGGATTCTTTATGCAAGCGAATCAATTGTGTCCTTGCATGTTTACCAATTCCATGCTTTCCAAATCGTAAGGAAATGACATTACTTTTTTCCGTATCCAGTGAACGAGAACTCGTGAATATTAGGTGTTTATATTAGGTGTACTGGTTTCATTAACGTATAGTTCGTGTAGGTGCACAGTAAGTTAGAGTTGTGACTGAAAAATATGTTATGCCCTATATCTTAAAAAAGGCTATAATTCAGTGTTTCCCGAAGTGGTCTATATGGGCCATAATGGTCGAATTCGACATGAAGGGGTGTATGTCAGTGAGAAAACAAATTGGGTGGTGCACGAGATATAAATTGGTGGTCACTTGAACGGACTTCCTTTAGGCAGGTCATCATCAACATTTAGCTGTTCCATAAATTCATTATTACACATAACACAAATAGGTGTACATACTACTTATAATGAACATAGAAATTACTTTATATATATATATATATATATATATATATATATATATATATATATATATATATATATATATATATATATATATATATATATATATATATATATATATATATATATATATATATATATATATATATATATATATATATTCCGGTTCTGTGGCGAAGTGGTACAGAGCGCGTCTGTTACGGTCAAGGTACCCTGTTCCATCACCGCCACAGGCAATTTTGCATTCGGACTGTTCATAAAACAATGGCTAACTACTGGAGTATTTATATTGCCTAAAAATCACCACAGCCAACACATGCTGGGTAGGATATGCTACCAATTATATATATATAAAACCTATAAATATATATTATTTTATTATATATACATATATATTTTATTATATACATGTATTCATACATATATTTGACCCTTGAGGTCCCTGGGTTCAATCCACAGTTGGGACAGGATTGTATCTTTTGGAGGTACAATCAAAATCCTTCCTGTACATGTCGCGGCGTCTTCTATGGCAAAGCTGCCTTTATTTCCAAAGCCCATTGAAAGCCTCCCTGTACTACTTCACAGGAAAACATGCAGTAACGATATACTGTGTGAGTGTGTATACATACATATATACACATTAGTTTTCTTAAAATTTAACAAGTACCTATCTGTTTCGTCTATCTATCTATACGCTGTGGCCCTTGTTTGCCTACCGGCGTTAGGAGTGGAAGAGTTCTTAGAGATGGCCTTCTTGCGTGCTGTTTGTAAGCTTGTTCTTGTGGCTTTTATGTGCTCCATCTTTTACATGGTCTGTCTCTGGCTTTATAGTCTATGTGTCATAGCCAGCTGTGGCATGCTATCTGTTGGTAATCTGGAAGCGTGTGAAAAGACCACTTGATCTGTTGTCTTTTCATGTGTTCCAACACTGGTATTGTTTCGGTTATCTGTCTTGATGTTATCGTTTCTAATTATATCTCTTAATGACACTCCGAGTATTCTTCGTGGGCATGCCGTTTCTGCTGTCACTATGTGTCTATTGTCCTGAGCTGTCATTTTCCAGGTTTGGCACTGGTAGCACAGTGATGGAATAATAAGAGTCTTGTATAATGCAACTTTAGTGTATATGTTTACATTTTTGTTCTTGAATATACGGGTCATCTGTCCTAGTATCTGGTATGTTTTGTTGCATCTATTTTGTATCTCTTAGCTGGTTTTCCCCTCACTTGACATAATTCTTCCTAAGTAGGTGAACTAATGTAATTGATTAAGTTGTTTATCATCTATGAAGTTAGTGATATATCCTTCTTTATTTACTATTGCCATTATTTCTGTCTTTTCAATATTAATCTGTTTTGTGGTTTGCTTTATGTGCATGTTTTTACTTTTTTCATACAAGCAGCAATTCATTCTGCACATACCACGTAGCCAGTGTTGTACCAATCATAGTTACCACTCAACTCTTTAAAACGTCAGAAGAGAACCACAGTTGACTGTACAATCGATGCATTTACCAATGTGAACGGTAAAATTAGATTCATTGTCACTTTTATTATATTCTTTCTTTTTTTTCCATTGATAATTGCATCAATATAGATTATGCTGGTTTGCGGGGTTCTTACAATTTTCCACTACTCACAGCAAATCAGGAAACTCTCATACTTTCGCGATACAACTGATTCTGGCAGCCGTTGAAGAGGTTTAAAAACAGATCTACACAACACTGCATGTGATAAACTTAAAATAATTCCTTTGAGTAACAACACAGTTCAAAGACGTATTGATAAAATAAGTCATGGTGATGAAGCTACTTGCTTAATTATCTGCAAACGTACCATTTCTCAATTCAATTGGACAAGTTAACATGCCTGATAATTAGGGCTCGGATTTTCATGAAATGTCATATTTTTTTCCTGAAGCATATTTTCAGTTTTAAGTTAATTTCTACACGTTTCAAGCATTTCTGAACAATTTTAAGCTGTTTTTATTTGTCATATAAATGCATATTTTGACCATAATTCTGATGAGGTCATATTTTGCCTGAAATTGGAGATTTAGGTCATATTTTGGTCATATTTTGCATATTTTCTGGTGTACTCAACGTTCTGGTGTACTCCGTTTGCTTATCAATGTTAGCACATCTTAAACTATGTTTAGAGACAAGTTGTGAGGATTGGCTATATTTCTGAATGCGTGTATTAGTGAATATGCATGTGTGTCTTTCATGGGACTGTAGGGAAGGGAAGACATCAGTCAACTCTGTGATATCAGTCGGCATCTGAGAATCAAAAGGGAGTGACATCCTCTCAATACTTCAAAAGAATTTTCTGGGTTTTGTTTCGAAAGTAAATTGTAGGAAACAATTTCAAATGTTTCAACGTCAAGAGCGAATATTCCTGGATTTGTTAAAACTTCCAGTTTCAATTTAAACCGTTTTAGCGCCCATTTGTATGTTACAATTATTAATTTGCCATTTGCAACAGTGACTACATGATCTCGTGCTCTAGCTCATAGTTATATAATAGTCTTAATAATAGTGTTATATTTTATATTGTTTATGGTTGATTCACTGGAATAACTTTGTTTTACAATGCCTAAAGTGTCTAATTCTAATGCTGCAAAGTTGCGTAAATTTGTGCAGGAATTTGGTTCAAAAGTATTTAGTACCGATGGAGAAATATTGTACTGTACACTGTGTGAGGTCAAGGTTACAGCTGGAAAACGGTTTAATGTGCAACAACATTGCAATACTTCTAAACATATGAAATGTTTAAGTAGACTTTCTAAAATGGAAGGAAGACAAAGTTTATTACTTGAAAAATGTTCTGCTACTTCCTCGTCTTCTCGGGAAACACAGAGACCGGTTTTTATAAAGATTTGTGTCATATGATGGTTTTATCAAATATCCCTTTAAATAAATTGCAAAATCAATATTTCCGACAATTTCTGGAGAAATACACTAGCCATCCTATCCCAAATGAATCTACTTTAAGGAAAAATTATCTCTCCAAATGTTATGAGGACATGTTACATAAAATTAGAAATTCTATTGCAGATAACAAGATATGGGTTTCCTTAGACGCAAATGTTATAGTTGGAACTTTAAAAAGAGATCAACCAGGAGAAAACTTTGTCCTTAACTGTGAAGTTCTTGAAAGAACAAATCATACCCCTATAGCTGTTCTGTTTGATAATTCCATGAAGCTGTTGTGGCCAAATGGAATAGAAAGAAATAATATCCTTCTATTAATAACTGATGCTGCTCCCTATATGAAAAAGGCTGCTAAAGGACTTCAATTTCTCTACCCGAAATTGATCCATATTACTTGCCTTGCTCATGCACTGCATCGAGTAGTTGAGGAAGTTCGAGGTAATTTTCCTGATGTGGACAAGCTTATTTCAAATGGGAAAAAAATATTCATCAAGGCTCCTCTTCGAGTACAAAAATTCAAAGAAGAAGCTCCTCAACTACCACTTCCTCCACAACCTATCCTTACACGTTGGGGTACATGGCTGGACGCTGTAAAGTATTACTGTGACAACTATTCAACACTAATTAAAATATTTAATGCCCTAGACAAAGACAACGCAACATCAATACAAGCAGTGCAAAGCTTATTTTCTACCAGACTATCACAAAATCTGACTTATATAAAGTCAAACTTTTCGGCAATTTCAAAAGCAATAAAACGTCTGGAAAGCGAAGGGACTGCACTTTATGATGCATTAGATATTGTAAAACAAATTCAAACAGAAATAAATGGATCACGTGGTGAAGTAAGCAACAGGATTAAAGTAAAATTAGAAAGTGTTCTTCATAGAAATTCTGGTTATTTCTCATTGTTCAAAATTGCAGACATACTTAGTGGTAAACATGCAACATTTCAAGAGGATGAACCTGAACTTTCAGCAAATGATCTGACATTATTTAGATTTGCCCCTGTGACATCATGTGATGTAGAACGAAGTTTTTCAAAATATAAAACAATTCTCAGTGACAATCGACGATCGTTCAAATTTGAAACTCTAAAAATGCATGTTGTTGTCGGTTGCAATTGTACAAACAATGAAAACTGAGGAATAAATGTGGTAAGTGTTTTTATACATGCTTTGTTATTGTTAAGTATTACTACTATGTAGGTACTAAGACTACTATGTAATGCGTAAAACATGCAAACAATAATAATTTGCGTTTTTTTTTGGGTTCATAAATGAGAAAAACCTTATGGTCATATTTCGGCATATTTAAGGTCATATTTTGCCTTTTTTAGGTCATATTTGCATGTCATATTTCAGGATTTTTAGGTCATAAAAATCCGAGCCCTACTGATAATGAAGCACTATTATTGGCATATGTTCATTTCGTTATGGACCAAGAAATCCACGAAGAGCTGCTATGTGTGTGGGAACTTTGACAACACACA
This sequence comes from Meghimatium bilineatum, assembly GCA_034231615.1. Classification (NCBI taxonomy): domain Eukaryota; kingdom Metazoa; phylum Mollusca; class Gastropoda; order Stylommatophora; family Philomycidae; genus Meghimatium; species Meghimatium bilineatum. The sequence continues at coordinate 43,975,424 of CM067298.1, forward strand.
CTAAAGGCGAATCAATATTTATATTTTTTATATTAAACTTAGATTAAATTTATATTAATTTTTCCACATTTTTGATGTATAATATGTTTTGAAAGAAGACAATTTAATTAAAAAAAGCGATCACTTTATCACATATAATGTCTGTAGCATTCTTTGAACTGTATATTTTCTGAAAGGAATCTTTTGAGTATATCACATTCAATCTTGTGTAGACCTATTGTAAAACCTCTTTAACAGTTGCCATATCAGCTGTACCGCGATAGTATGAAAATTTCCTAATTACGCAAGAAGCTTCAACACCATGACTCATTTAATTAATAGGTCTTTTAACTGCGTTGTTGCTCAAATGAATACTTTTGAGTATATCATTTGTAGTCTCGGCCATGTTTGAACGCTATCCCGGTTCTTTATGCCATTTAGAACAAAATTCAGAAGTGTACTCGCAGTCTTTGCAATTCACTGCTTCATTCACGGACATTTATTAGCTTTTAAAGCAGCTACAAATCTAAGTGCCTGGATGCATACATCTCCTCAAACAGCCATAAACTCAAATACACATGTTTGTAGCAGCGTGTTCAATTGTAGTGTATTTGTGCATAGTGTGAAGAAAATGTCGATGCCTTTAATAAATTACTCCTTCACAATGAAGTGCGCTGGCTCTCGAATGTCCTATATTTGAGAAGATTATGTTCACGTTTTGAGAATGTTTGAAATTTTTTGGATGCTAACATCTTATTTTGAAAGAAAATATAATGAAATGAAACATTGCTTATTTAACAGATTTGTTTATTAAATTTAATGATGTTAATTTCACATACAAGTTACCGTAAGAATTTAATAAAAAAGTCCATCATTGCAATTTTTCATGCCAGAATGATGCTCATGAAGAAATACATTGGACGGTGCCAATTTTCCCAATTCCCCAACTAGTCACTGGCAAACGCCAAGGATGATGACTTGTTTGTCTACTTTCAACATTTACATGTCCTTCATATACACTTAAAACTAGGTTTGATGATAATTCGACTATGGAAATACATCGACTCGTACCGTGACAGTGAAGAATCGTATGTCGTATTATAAGGACTAAGGGGAATAAGCACGAGCGTAGAAGGTAAGGTATAGTTCAAAAAGGGGTATCAGCAGTTCTGACTTCAGAAAGGGGTATCAGCAGTTCTGACTTCAGAAAGGGGTATCAGCAGTTCTGACTTCAGAAAGGGGTATCAGCAGTTCTGACTTCAGAAAGGGGTATCAGCAGTTCTGACTTCAGAAAGGGGTATCAGCAGTTCTGACTACAGAAAGGGGTATCAGCAGTTTTTACTTCAGAAAGGGGTATCTGTTGATTATCCCAGATACTGTTCCGTCACAAAAAAGTTTTTATTAGCTTTCCCTTCTTCATATCTCGTGGAAAGTGGGTTTATCACGGTTGCCAATCTTCTTACGATAAAAACACATTTTACTAAGAATTTACTAAGTTCTGATTTGTTTCGTAAACATTTGCTTCTACTGTGTGTTTTCTCAATAAAGGTATGAATACAAATGAGTACATGTGCTTCTTTTTTTCACAATTGTTCACTCTACAAAAAGAACATATCAAACATATCAATGTGAGTAGCACTGTGTCAGTTGTCAGAAACACATTTTAAGTTAATAGGTTTAGGAAAATATAATATTAGACAGGTAGGGAGTCCAATGACAACAACCACATCCGTAAAGGTGGGGGAGGGGGGGGGGCTCCGGTTAAAAAAGATTGTATTCACTGCTATAAATAAACACACACTCACTTTCACAAATGCACATCAATAATCACATACGCCCACACGGCGACGTTATACACTTAGCAATAAGCTATCTCCCCACCCTAATCATAAATTATGTTTGTCCGCATGTCCTTTTTAGATAATTTTATAACAGCGCAATTCGTTTATAAGAAATTACGTTTTATTTTGTGATCCTGTTTTCTACACAAAGTTTTATTTAAATCTCCACCTTCGACGCACGGGGAAGATTTGAACCTGTCACTAGAGGTCTATAAGGTCAATCTTTCCTCGTGAAGCCCGGAAGGTGTAGGAGTATTATTCTCTAAAACATTGAATACCGCTAAGAGTTGAAAATAGTACTTACGTAAAGCGTATGTTAGAAACACTAAGAAAAGAGACATAACAAGAATACATCACAAACGTTGTTAGAAAAAGCGTTGGGAATACATCGGTCATGCACACAGAATGAGTGAAGAGAGAATACCACGTCAAATCTTTACATGGTGACCGAGTGGAAAGAGAAAAAAGGAAGACTAAAAACAACACTGAAAAGAACTATCGAAAAAGAAATCACAACAGATGGTATGAAAATGAACGATATGGAAGAACTGGTTGTTGATCGACACGCATGGAGAGCTATGACATCTGCCCTATGTGCCAAGCTTGGATCGACAAGCACGGAGAGATATGACATCTGCCCTATGTGCCAAGCTTGGATCGACAAGCACGGACAGATATGACATCTGCCCTATGTGCCAAGCTTGGATCGACAAGCAAGGAGAGATATGACATCTGCCCTATGTGCCAAGCTAGACATAAGCGGAAAATGATGATGATGAGAACACAGGTAAGGCAGTTTTATTGGACGACAACTAGCACACTATCTGTGTCGCATGGTGACGTGAACGAATACCCACAACAGTACACACTCATAGGAACACATGACATAATCGACGTTTTGATCAAAAAACTTTTATCAAGATTAAAAGCACATAACATCAAAAGACGACGAGTAGGAGTGACGTGGATGCGAAATGCTGGAGGGATAGGAACAGGAAATTCATACAAATATAAATACGTGAGAATATGAAACGAACACAAAGATGACGTGAATGACGGAACAGATTGAATAAAGACCACACCGACCGAGAATTAAACAAAGGAGTGGTCGGAGGAAGTCCAATAGAGGTACCAAACTCACAAATGAAACAATTTTCAAAAGCAGATCTAGATCTATCAGTGGTGCAGGATATAATGGCAGTGACCTGAAAATCAAGTACACCAAGATTGCCATCACAATTGAAGTGTGTGGCAACAAGAGTAGCTTTTCTGTGTTGGATATCATGAAGTTGGTTACAGAAGCGGTCGCTTAATCGTAAGCCAGTTTCGCCGATACACTGCTTGCCGCAGCGTTTACATATGATAACGTTAATGTCATTACATGATTCACATGTAAAGGCTTCATAAATAGTGAAAGTGGCATTAGGAAATAAAATGGAGCGCATCTGAACCACATAAGGGAATGTGTATCAACGACCGCGTGAGAAAAGTAAAGTGCCAAAATGGTCAGGAACAAAAATCTACATTGGTTGTGGACCAAGATGTCATTGAGACTTATGGTCGCGCCTATAAGAAACCAAAGAGAAGTCCTGGAAACCGGCACGAGTTTGAGTATCAGACTGGAGAAAGGAATACTGTGTAAGCAAGATAATCAGAACAGTAGAGCTATGGGGATGAAAGATAAGGGCACGTTAAACTCTTCTTTCAGAGGTGGACGTAAAACCCTGGGAATTAGTGAAGGTATGAAGGCGAGATACTGATGTACACAGAGCTAAGCCGATGAAAATATATGCTGAAAGTATACTTTCGTTCCTTAACAAAGTTGGGGGTCTTCGAGTTATGTAATCAAGTTATTTGTGATACACGCATCTATTGCTCGTAATTCTTGGATCAAAAACAAACAAACGCTAACAATTTATATGAGTGTATTCCTTTCCAGCTGTAAAACAATATATTCGGTATTCACCAAAAAATGTAAGATGTATAGGCTTACCGGCACAGAATTTGTGTGAACATGTCAGTTTTACGGGGATACTTAAAATAAAGAGTTAAAAATTGTGAACATATCTTGAACATGATTCCAAAATTCCTGTAATAGTTTTAGTCATATGCCAATGCAAATTGTATATGAAACTTTATTAAATTAGCAGCGAATGGTGAATCGATGTATGACTATATAAAAAATGAGGTACTGAATTAGTTAAACCAGGGGTGACCAACCCGTCGTGACAAAGGTGACACAATGCACAAATACAGATGTTTCATTCACCAGTGATAATAATAAGAAAGAAAATCTATGTAATTAAAGATAATTAACTTTTAATAAATTTTAAGGAATTCAGAAAAAAATATTAACGTATTCACGGCATACATTATTTAAGTTTCATAATACTCTTCTGTAGATACAATAATTGAGATATTAACGGGGGTGGGGGGAAGAATATAGTGCCAAGTTAAAATGATATTTCCTACTTTGTATTGCCTACGGCAAAAGTGCAATGTCAACGTTTCTGTATATGACTTTGGATGTGGAATACAGTTGATGCATACTCCCACTTCCTCAACCTCCCCAAACCAAATTGTATCGAAAGTTATATCACTTAACAATACATTTATGCGATATCATCATTACCATCAAGTGTCGTCTTCGCAACGAAGTTTGGCTAAGATACATCCCCTGTCCTTTTCTTTGGTGGTGCACTCTGCCAGACTGTAACTTGTTCACCTCGTGATTTTTCTCTCCCACTAGTAACTCTGCCTACATCTTGCTTGCCTCTCCTCGACTCTACCCTCAAGTAAGGTCTTCAAAAAAATGCCATGATTTTTAATATGTTCACAATAACAGTTGGGATTGGCAAATTGTGAACAAGTAGCTCACTTTTCGTAACAGACATTTGTTTTTACGTAATCAGTCATCAATTACAGCGAAAAATAAAACGAGGGAGAGGAACGAAGAGAATGATATAATTCGTCAATGTAATGAGTCTTGAGAAAATAGGCTCGTATGTATTACCGGTCATTCATGAAAACAGTAGTGCACTGTTTGTGTGAAAACCTACAATCTTATAATAAAATACATAATCTTGAGACACTATAAAAATATCCGACTGAAATAGAAGAACGACTGAAAGTATTATTTAGGCTTGAATCACAGAAAGAGTTAATTGTTAAAACAGGATGATAAACAAAGAAGATAAACTAATTTTTTCAAAAGAAGTTGTGAAAAGTGTGTGAAGACCGAAGCGTCCTATACAAGTGTCTTTGTGGTGGTCAAAAACGGAAATAGTTCTTCGACTGAAATATTGTTAATAAATTGTTAAGCATTATCTGCAAATATTTGAAAGCTGTCTTGGTGATAAAAATATTGATAGAAAAGTAAACGAAATAACTATGTCAAAAAGTTATACCTTGAGCGAAGAACCACTGAAATATGTATTTGAACAAACGAAAGATCTAGCCCATGCTTGTACCGACGTTTGTTTAGATTTAAACTAATATACTGACACGTGATATTGTCCATTTAAAATTTGTATAAGAGGAATTGATGATGTTTCTTATTTGGTTGGTTGCTGATCCAGCGGTCCATGGGCTCATTCCATTTGGCCCAATGGCATTATGTGATATATGCATGTATTTGTGAGCTGTTGCTTTGTTCTTTATAATGTGTTCCATTATCTGGCCCTGGGGGTAGAAGCATTTTCCTGAGGTCATCCAGCGCTGGGCATTCAAAAAGCTGGTGGTCAACAGTTTCATAAGGATGAGCGCACAGCTGGTACCCGGGAGTGTGTTGTGGTTGTATTCTGTTCAGGTGATTGTTAAGCTGTACATGTTGTGTACGCAGTCGGAAGATGATACTCTGATATTTGTTTTCACTGAGGTTGATATTGTCTTTAGAATTTAGGCTGCTCATATATTTATAGATTTCCCTCTCATTGTTTCCCATGGCCCATCTGTTCACCCAATTTTCTTTGTTCACATATTTCAACATCACTTTAACACTTCGTGCATGGTTGTTTGTATATATGGCTGTTCTTGTTGAGTTCCCATGTTTGCTAGTCTGTCTGCCTTGTCATTGCCAGGTGTGCTTGAGTGGCCAGGAATCTACTGCACAACAATGCTGACTTCATAAGATGTAAGCAGCTGGTTGGCATTGTGATATATTTCAACCAGGAAATGATGATAAATTATCTTTAGATAAACGTATCTTTGAAGAACGTATCTATCTTGAGTCGCTTCATGTATACAACAATCTGACATATACAGCAAAAGGAAAAACTTGCCTAAAATATTAACTAGATTCAATTAAACTCATCAGTATTTGTGCGGATGGATCATCGTCAATGATAGATATACTATGTAGCTGACCGGTCCACTTAGCGTTAACCCTAGTTATCTCTCTTATATAATATCACTGCATTATACATCAAGAATCAGTGTGTGGAAAAATATTAAACTCAGAACATGTTATACTGACGGCTGTGAAATGTGCGGAAAAGAATATACATTTAAAAAAAGAAAATATGAAAAGGGTTAACCATCAGTTTTACATTGAACAATACATGTGATCAACGTTTCGACCAAAACTTCTTTATCAAGAAAGGAGCGAAAACGCATATAATGGAAGTTACAAAATCAAACGAAGACTTCTTGCAAAAGCAATATAATAATGCAAACCGATCAAGAAATCATAGAGACTGTGAGAGGCGAGAACCATGCAATGTTATTATGTGACGAGAAAGTACAGCAGTCCACAGAAAGAAAATGCAAAATTGTAAACACATTTATTGAAATATGTTAAAAATTAACAATAAATGTTTTAATGTGATTTGTGACTACTTAGTCATTGCGGGAAAACCGTAGTGGGTCATTCAGAATACATGATCCTGATAAAAATACTTCTTAACATACGTTTTAATTTTTAAAACGTCCCACATACCATTGAGATAAACAATTTGTATTATTAATATTAAAATACTCCAAACAGATAGTTGATAAGATTCATGATCACCTACGCAATTCGGCACGACACCTGATACTGATTGCGTCACAACAATGATAGCAGGCGGTTCTCAGACTTTTGATATGGCATAAACTGCCTAAATGTAACACTGATTGTACCAACACTGCCACATGTAGTACTCAGTGTGCGAGCACTGCTCACATGTAACGGTGAGAGTGCCAGTACATGACCATCTGGAGTACAGAGGGTTTCTGCTCAGAATGAATTAGGACTTCATTCTGTTAAGATTTTTTAAAATTATAGTCTTTTTTTCTTTGGTCTTTATATACTTTGTCACTGTGGCTACTTTTGGCATGGGACTCAAGTATCCCGTTTCTGATTCTGTGATCTTTTCTTTATGTAACCCCTTCCACGGGCTCTTGTTAACGTACATAGCACGGATCTCCCGTACATGTCAGGCGCTCGAAAAGAGAAGGTAACATTCTTTACTTCTGCGTATGTCGTAAGAGGTATCTAAGGGTGTTTTGGGTGAGAAGTTGACTATCCAATCATGCAGTGAGCTAAAGTATTCAAATACCATGCTGAAGTCGGATTGTCATATCCAAAGACGATAATATCGTTGTAAACCATGACACAACTCAATAGATTTCTCCGAACTACATGCTGCTAATATGCAAGAGTATGTGAACTAACGCATACGAGGAAGAAGAAGACGACGATATCATGTATAAAGTATTGATATGAATGCTCAAATTCATCAACTGGATCTTTATTATCTGATACAGATACCTCTAATAGTTGTTATATTATTGCATTTCATTTCTAACAACATTATTGACTTGCATTGTGTATGTCTTTAATTCTTCTGTAACATTGTAATCTATGTAACGTTTTCCGAGATCAGATGGAGTTTCATGCAAATATGTAATATATTGAATTCGTCTGAGATCAGAAGGAGCTTGATATAACAATGTAATCTAATTAATTGGTCTTAAATCAAATGAAGCTTGATGTAACAAATACATTTATTAACTATTCTAAGGTCAGATGGTACTTGATGTAAAAATGCACTTCCTTGTAACTATTCTGAGATAAAATTATGATTTATGTAACAAAAAATTAATGCTAGTTTTCTGTTTGTGTTAATTATGTCTATCTATTCGCTAAACCCTTTGTCGCCTTTCAGCATCAGGGGTTAATTATTTATGCTGTCATAATCCTAGACAATCCGGTTCAAAGACATTTATTTTGTGATTCATAATCCGTGAACTAGATGTCATGATATAAATTCATATCACAATGTTTATACACGTAAATAAATAATATATATATATATATATATATATATATATATATATATATATATATATATATATATATATATATATATAT